>CM051239.1:101673548-101997437 GCA_027917425.1 Gastrophryne carolinensis | reverse complement strand
TCTGTGACATACACCAGCCCTCTGTTTAAGACCATATAAGCATTTGCTCTTATCATATTTGAAATTAGTCCTGATAAAGACACTTTTGCTGGGCATAGCACTACTGGACCCTGCCAGGTGCACTCCTATTTGGGGCATCCCATTCTGTGACCTACAAGCAGCCTCTGTTTAAGACCATATAAGCATTTGCTCTTATCATATTTGAAATTAGGCCTGATAAAGACACTTTTGCTGGGCAAAGCACTACTGGACCCTGCCAGGTGCACTCCTATTTGGGGCATCCCATTCTGTGACTAAAGCAGCCTCTGTTTAAGACCATATAAGCATTTGCTCTTATCATATTTGAAATTAGGCCTGATAAAGACACTTTTGCTGGGCAAAGCACTACTGGACCCTGCCAGGTGCACTCCTATTTGGGGCATCCCATTCTGTGACTACAGCAGCCTCTGTTTAAGACCATATAAGCATTTGCTCTTATCATATTTGAAATTAGGCCTGATAAAGACACTTTTGCTGGGCAAAGCACTACTGGACCCTGCCAGGTGCACTCCTATTTGGGGCATCCCATTCTGTGACTACAGCAGCCTCTGTTTAAGACCATATAAGCATTTGCTCTTATCATATTTGAAATTAGGCCTGATAAAGACACTTTTGCTGGGCATAGCACTACTTGGACCCTGCCAGGTGCACTCCTATTTGGGGCATCCCATTCTGTGACTAAAGCAGCCTCTGTTTAAGACCATATAAGCATTTGCTCTTATCATATTTGAAATTAGGCCTGAGAAAGACACTTTTGCTGAGCAAAGCACTACTGGACCCTGCCAGGTGCACTCCTATTTGGGGCATCCCATTCTGTGACTACAGCAGCCTCTGTTTAAGACCATATAAGCATTTGCTCTTATCATATTTGAAATTAGGCCTGATAAAGACACTTTTGCTGGGCATAGCACTACTGGACCCTGCCAGGTGCACTCCTATTTGGGGCATCCCATTCTGTGACTACACCAGCCTCTGTTTAAGACCATATAAGCATTTGCTCTTATCATATTTGAAATTAGGCCTGATAAAGACACTTTTGCTGGGCATAGCACTACTGGACCCTGCCCAGGTGCACTCCTATTTGGGGCATCCCATTCTGTGACTAAAGCAGCCTCTGTTTAAGACCATATAAGCATTTGCTCTTATCATATTTGAAATTAGGCCTGATAAAGACACTTTTGCTGGGCAAAGCACTACTGGACCCTGCCAGGTGCACTCCTATTTGGGGCATCCCATTCTGTGACTACAGCAGCCTCTGTTTAAGACCATATAAGCATTTGCTCTTATCATATTTGAAATTAGGCCTGATAAAGACACTTTTGCTGGGCAAAGCACTACTGGACCCTGCCAGGTGCACTCCTATTTGGGGCATCCCATTCTGTGACTACAGCAGCCTCTGTTTAAGACCATATAAGCATTTGCTCTTATCATATTTGAAATTAGGCCTGATAAAGACACTTTTGCTGGGCAAAGCACTACTGGACCCTGCCAGGTGCACTCCTATTTGGGGCATCCCATTCTGTGACTACAGCATCCTCTGTTTAAGACCATATAAGCATTTGCTCTTATCATATTTGAAATTAGGCCTGATAAAGACACTTTTGCTGGCATAGCACTACTGGACCCTGCCAGGTGCACTCCTATTTGGGGCATCCCCATTCTGTGACTACAGCAGCCTCTGTTTAAGACCATATAAGCATTTGCTCTTATCATATTTGAAATTAGGCCTGATA
This sequence comes from Gastrophryne carolinensis, assembly GCA_027917425.1. Classification (NCBI taxonomy): domain Eukaryota; kingdom Metazoa; phylum Chordata; class Amphibia; order Anura; family Microhylidae; genus Gastrophryne; species Gastrophryne carolinensis. The sequence continues at coordinate 101,995,665 of CM051239.1, read as the reverse complement.
AAGACACTTTTGCTGGGCATAGCACTACTGGACCCTGCCAGGTGCACTCCTATTTGGGGCATCCCATTCTGTGACTACAGCAGCCTCTGTTTAAGACCATATAAGCATTTGCTCTTATCATATTTGAAATTAGGCCTGATAAAGACACTTTTGCTGGGCATAGCACTACTGGACCCTGCCAGGTGCACTCCTATTTGGGGCATCCCATTCTGTGACTACAGCAGCCCTCTGTTTAAGACCATATAAGCATTTGCTCTTATCATATTTGAAATTAGGCCTGATAAAGACACTTTTGCTGGGCATAGCACTACTGGACCCTGCCAGGTGCACTCCTATTTGGGGCATCCCATTCTGTGACTACCATAGCCTCTGTTTAAGACCATATAAGCATTTGCTCTTATCATATTTGAAATTAGGCCTGATAAAGACACTTTTGCTGGGCATAGCACTACTGGACCCTGCCAGGTGCACTCCTATTTGGGGCATCCCATTCTGTGACTACAGCAGCCTCTGTTTAAGACCATATAAGCATTTGCTCTTATCATATTTGAAATTAGGCCTGATAAAGACACTTTTGCTGGGCATAGCACTACTGGACCCTGCCAGGTGCACTCCTATTTGGGGCATCCCATTCTGTGACTACACCAGCCTCTGTTTAAGACCATATAAGCATTTGCTCTTATCATATTTGAAATTAGGCCTGATAAAGACACTTTTGCTGGGCAAAGCACTACTGGACCCTGCCAGGTGCACTCCTATTTGGGGCATCCCATTCTGTGACTAAAGCAGCCTCTGTTTAAGACCATATAAGCATTTGCTCTTATCATATTTGAAATTAGGCCTGATAAAGACACTTTTGCTGGGCAAAGCACTACTGGACCCTGCCAGGTGCACTCCTATTTGGGGCATCCCATTCTGTGACTACAGCAGCCTCTGTTAAGACCATATAAGCATTTGCTCTTATCATATTTGAAATTAGGCCTGATAAAGACACTTTTGCTGGGCAAAGCACTACTGGACCCTGCCAGGTGCACTCCTATTTGGGGCATCCCATTCTGTGACTACAGCAGCCTCTGTTTAAGACCATATAAGCATTTGCTCTTATCATATTTGAAATTAGGCCTGATAAAGACACTTTTGCTGGGCATAGCACTACTGGACCCTGCCAGGTGCACTCCTATTTGGGGCATCCCATTCTGTGACTAAAGCAGCCTCTGTTTAAGACCATATAAGCATTTGCTCTTATCATATTTGAAATTAGGCCTGAGAAAGACACTTTTGCTGGGCAAAGCACTACTGGACCCTGCCAGGTGCACTCCTATTTGGGGCATCCCATTCTGTGACTACAGCAGCCTCTGTTTAAGACCATATAAGCATTTGCTCTTATCATATTTGAAATTAGGCCTGATAAAGACACTTTTGCTGGGCATAGCACTACTGGACCCTGCCAGGGTGCACTCCTATTTGGGGGCATCCCATTCTGTGACTACACCAGCCTCTGTTTAAGACCATATAAGCATTTGCTCTTATCATATTTGAAATTAGGCCTGATAAAGACACTTTTGCTGGGCATAGCACTACTGGACCCTGCCAGGTGCACTCCTATTTGGGGCATCCCATTCTGTGACTAAAGCAGCCTCTGTTTAAGACCATATAAGCATTTGCTCTTATCATATTTGAAATTAGGCCTGATAAAGACACTTTTGCTGGGCAAAGCACTACTGGACCCTGCCAGGTGCACTCCTATTTGGGGCATCCCATTCTGTGACTACAGCAGCCTCTGTTTAAGACCATATAAGCATTTGCTCTTATCATATTTGAAATTAGGCCTGATAAAGACACTTTTGCTGGGCAAAGCACTACTGGACCCTGCCAGGTGCACTCCTATTTGGGGCATCCCATTCTGTGACTACAGCAGCCTCTGTTTAAGACCATATAAGCATTTGCTCTTATCATATTTGAAATTAGGCCTGATAAAGACACTTTTGCTGGGCAAAGCACTACTGGACCCTGCCAGGTGCACTCCTATTTGGGGCATCCCATTCTGTGACTACAGCAGCCTCTGTTTAAGACCATATAAGCATTTGCTCTTATCATATTTGAAATTAGGCCTGATAAAGACACTTTTGCTGGGCATAGCACTACTGGACCCTGCCAGGTGCACTCCTATTTGGGGCATCCCATTCTGTGACTACAGCAGCCTCTGTTTAAGACCATATAAGCATTTGCTCTTATCATATTTGAAATTAGGCCTGATAAAGACACTTTTGCTGGGCATAGCACTACTGGACCCTGCCAGGTGCACTCCTATTTGGGGCATCCCATTCTGTGACTACAGCAGCCTCTGTTTAAGACCATATAAGCATTTGCTCTTATCATATTTGAAATTAGGCCTGATAAAGACACTTTTGCTGGGCATAGCACTACTGGACCCTGCCAGGTTGCACTCCTATTTGGGGCATCCCATTCTGTGACTACAGCAGCCTCTGTTTAAGACCATATAAGCATTTGCTCTTATCATATTTGAAATTAGGCCTGATAAAGACACTTTTGCTGGGCATAGCACTACTGGACCCTGCCAGGTGCACTCCTATTTGGGGCATCCCATTCTGTGACTACACCAGCCTCTGTTTAAGACCATATAAGCATTTGCTCTTATCATATTTGAAATTAGGCCTGATAAAGACACTTTTGCTGGGCATAGCACTACTGGACCCTGCCAGGTGCACTCCTATTTGGGGCATCCCATTCTGTGACTACAGCAGCCTCTGTTTAAGACCATATAAGCATTTGCTCTTATCATATTTGAAATTAGGCCTGATAAAGACACTTTTGCTGGGCAAAGCACTACTGGACCCTGCCAGGTGCACTCCTATTTGGGGCATCCCATTCTGTGACTACAGCAGCCTCTGTTTAAGACCATATAAGCATTTGCTCTTATCATATTTGAAATTAGGCCTGATAAAGACACTTTTGCTGGGCAAAGCACTACTGGACCCTGCCAGGTGCACTCCTATTTGGGGCATCCCATTCTGTGACTACAGCAGCCTCTGTTTAAGACCATATAAGCATTTGCTCTTATCATATTTGAAATTAGGCCTGATAAAGACACTTTTGCTGGGCAAAGCACTACTGGACCCTGCCAGGTGCACTCCTATTTGGGGCATCCATTCTGTGACTACAGCAGCCTCTGTTTAAGACCATATAAGCATTTGCTCTTATCATATTTGAAATTAGGCCTGATAAAGACACTTTTGCTGGGCAAAGCACTACTGGACCCTGCCAGGTGCACTCCTATTTGGGGCATCCCATTCTGTGACTACAGCAGCCTCTGTTTAAGACCAAATAAGCATTTGCTCTTATCATATTTGAAATTGGGCCTGATAAAGACACTTTTGCTGGGCATAGCACTACTGGACCCTGCCAGGTGCACTCCTATTTGGGGCATCCCATTCTGTGACTACAGCAGCCTCTGTTTAAGACCATATAAGCATTTGCTCTTATCATATTTGAAATTAGGCCTGATCAAGACACTTTTGCTGGGCATAGCACTACTGGACCCTGCCAGGTGCACTCCTATTTGGGGCATCCATTCTGTGACTAAAGCAGCCTCTGTTTAAGACCATATAAGCATTTGCTCTTATCATATTTGAAATTAGGCCTGATAAAGACACTTTTGCTGGGCAAAGCACTACTGGACCCTGCCAGGTGCACTCCTATTTGGGGCATCCCATTCTGTGACTACAGCAGCCTCTGTTTAAGACCATATAAGCATTTGCTCTTATCATATTTGAAATTAGGCCTGATAAAGACACTTTTGCTGGCATAGCACTACTGGACCCTGCCAGGTCCACTTCTGTTGGGGCATCCCATTCTGTGACTAAAGCAGCCTCTGTTTAAGACCATATAACCATTTGCTCTTATCATATTTGAAATTAGGCCTGATAAAGACACTTTTGCTGGGCAAAGCACTACTGGACCCTGCCAGGTCCATTCCTGTTGGGGCATCCCATTCTGTGACTAAAGCAGCCTCTGTTTAAGACCATATAAGCATTTGCTCTTATCATATTTGAAAATTAGGCCTGATAAAGACACTTTTGCTGGGCATAGCACTACTGGACCCTGCCAGGTCCACTTCTGTTGGGGCATCCCATTCTGTGACTACAGCAGCCTCTGTTTAAGACCGTATAACCATTTTCACTTATCATATTTGAAATTAGGCCTGATAAAGACACTTTTGCTGGGCAAAGCACTACTGGACCCTGCCAGGTCCATTCCTGTTGGGGCATCCCATTCTGTGACTACAGCAGCCTCTGTTTAAGACCATATAAGCATTTGCTCTTATCATATTTGAAATTAGGCCTGATAAAGACACTTTTGCTGGGCATAGCACTACTGGACCCTGCCAGGTCCACTTCTGTTGGGGCATCCCATTCTGTGACTAAAGCAGCCTCTGTTTAAGACCATATAACCATTTGCTCTTATCATATTTGAAATTAGGCCTGATAAAGACACTTTTGCTGGGCATAGCACTACTGGACCCTGCCAGGTCCACTTCTGCTGGGGCATCCCATTCTGTGACTAAAGCAGCCTCTGTTTAAGACCATATAACCATTTGCTCTTATCATATTTGAAATTAGGCCTGATAAAGACACTTTTGCTGGGCAAAGCACTACTGGACCCTGCCAGGTCCATTCCTGTTGGGGCATCCCATTCTGTGACTAAAGCAGCCTCTGTTTAAGACCGTATAAGCATTTGCTCTTATCATATTTGAAATTAGCCTGATAAAGACACTTTTGCTGGGCATAGTACTACTGGATCTTTTTTGGGGGGCATCCCATTCTGTGACTAAAGCAGCCTCTGTTTAAGACCGTATAAGCATTTGCTCTTATCATATTTGAAATTAGCCTGATAAAGACACTTTTGCTGGGCATAGCACTACTTGTCCCTGCCAGGGCATCCCATTCTGTGACTAAAGCAGCCTCTGTTTAAGACCATATAAGCATTTGCTCTTATCATATTTGAAATTAGCCTGATAAAGACACTTTTGCTGGGCATAGTACTACTGGATCTTTTTTGGGGGCATCCCATTCTGTGACTAAAGCAGCCTCTGTTTAAGACCATATAAGCATTTGCTCTTATTATATTTATATTATAAGACACTTTTGCTGGGCATAGGCTTACTGCTGCCTGCCAGGTGCACTTCTGTTGAGGCATCCCATTCTGTAACATAGCATACCCCTCTTTATTTACACTAAGCAGCTCTCTTATTTACACTAAGCAGGCCTGTTGGAGGCTGAGTGTTACTGCTCACTTTTGGTGTGCATTATATTCTGTTTCATATAGACCCACCGCTGCCCGGGGGATCTTAAAATATCACCTACTCCCACGCCAGTTAGACTATGTCGGGCAGACAAGTGCCTGGAAGTGAAAAGAGGAGTGGCAGAGGCCAAGATTCCGCAGGCAGAGCTCGCATCAGACTGGGGGCCAGTAGCAGCAGGAGTCACGCTGAGAGACCTAATCTGCCAGTATCTGCTAGCGGTCGGGTCTCCACCAGTAACGCATCTGCCGTGGTAGATTGGTTGACGCGCTCATCAACAACATCATCACAACTTACGTCTGAGACCCCCAGTCTAGGGTCGGTAGGTTCCTCTGACACAACCCTGAGTTGGCATGCCCCGAGAGCAGTCCCTGTCCTCCCATTGCCTCTGGCCTACGCCGTTCCCTCCCCCAGCGACGTATCCTATGCTTTGGGTTCAGCTCCACTCTTTAGTGAGGAGGACCATCAGATAGAGGACAGTCAGCAGCTACTGCCCAGCCAAGAAATGGAGGTGGCTTCTCTAGCTAGGCAGACAGATAGTGATGTGGACAGTGTCGTGGGTGCTGCGAGCGTTCCAGCTCCTGCGCCAGACACTGTTGACGAATCCACGAACATCAGTGACGTACAGCCACAACTCGGTGATGATGATGATGACGATGAAGCCGATCGCACTTGGGAGCCGGGTGATGAAGGGGCTTCATCGTCATCATCAGGAGAAGAGGGGCGCAGGTTGCCCCGGAGTCAGCAGCTGAGGCAGCAAGGTGGTAGCAGTCAGCATGGGGGCACAATTCCAAAGGCTGGAGCCGGCCGGGGCCGGGGCCGGGGTAGAGCACCTGCTGTGCGGCAGTCTACCTTATCGGGAGGTAGTGGAGCAGGGGTTCCTGGAGTTGGCAACAGCAGCAGTGAATCAGTGAGGCCAGGGGGTGGGAAAAGTAGCTACTCGGCAGTGTGGCAGTTTTTCCTGAGGCATCCGCAGGAGGGTAACATGGCCACATGCAAGATATGTAGGCAAAAGGTGAAGCATGGCCAGGGTCCAAATGTTGGCACCACGGCCCTGCGTCAACATATGATGCGTCACCATAAAACGACCTGGGAGAACCGAGGCTCCCAAGGGGTGGTCCAGTCTGCTTCCTCACCAAGTGAGCTCCCAATTTCTGCCAGCCAAGGCTCCAGCACCTCAGCCGAAGGCAGCTGTGCGTCATACCCATCCTCTGTCGCTCCTGCTCCTCCTCCTCCTCCTCCTCCAAGTCATGCATCCCGCCAGCAATCCATCAGCGAAGCCATGTCCAAGAGACAGCAGTATGCGCCCACTCATCCTACGGCGCAGAAGCTGAATGTGCTCCTGTCCAAGTTGCTGGTGCTGCAGTCGCTCCCTTTTCAGGTGGTGGAATCTGCACCTTTCAGAGAACTGATGGCTTGTGCCGAGCCGAGGTGGAGAGTCCCAAGCCGTCATTTCTTTGCCAAGAAGGCAGTACCAGCGCTGCACACTTTTGTTGAACAGAAGGTGGGCCAGTCCTTGAGCCTGTCGGTGTGTAGCAAAATACATGGCAGCGCCGACATCTGGAGCTGTAACTACGGTCAGGGGCAGTACATGTCGTTTACGGCCCACTGGGTGAATGTGGTCCCTTTGCAGCAGCAACTTGGACAGGTCACGCCGCTTCGGCCTCTGCGCTCTCTGCCCATTGGGCCTGTGACACCGTGCGACTCGGCCTCCTCATCCTCCGCCATCTCCTCACCCTCCACTGTAGGCTCAAGTCTCAGTGCCCCTCCAGTCTACCATGTGTGCAGGGCACGGAGGTGTCACGCAGTGCTTCACATGGTTTGTCTTGGCGAACGGAGTCACACAGGGGAGGAACTGCTTAAATGTATTCATCAGGAAATCCAAACATGGCTTACTCCGAGAAAACTTAAAATGGGAATCATGGTTACCGACAATGGGAAGAACATTTTGTCTGCGCTGCGCCAAGGAAGCCTGACCCATGCCCCCTGCATGGCTCACGTCTTCAATCTGGTTGTCAAGCGGTTTCTGAAGTGTTCCCCCCATCTGCAGGACATCCTAACAACTTCACGGAAACTTTGCATGCACTTCAGCCACTCCTACACCGCCAAACACACCCTTCTTGAGCTACAGCGTCAGAATGGTATCCCCCAAAATAGTCTGATTTGCGATGTTTCCACCCGTTGGAATTCCACCCTTCACATGTTGGACCGATTATATGAACAGAGAAAAGCCATCACGGATTTCCTGATGATCCAAGCAGATAGGGGGACTCCCCTGTGTAACTTCAATGTCAACCAGTGGCAGCTCATACGTGACACCTGCCGTTTGCTCAGGCCCTTTGAGGAAGCCACTTTATTTGTCAGTCGGCAGGATTACGGGATGAACGACGTGATTCCACTGCTTCATGTACTACAGCACATGTTGGAAACCATGGCTGGTCAGGGCACTGGAGACATGGCGTTTACATCTTACGGCCACATGAACCCCGTTGGAGCTGAACTGGAGGAGGAGGAGGAGGAAGAGGAGGAGGAGGAGTTGCCCAGCGAAACACAGTTTAGGCTTGGCGAAATGGCTGGTTTATCTAGTCAGCGGACAGGAGAGGAGGAGCAGGAGCAGCCAGAGGAGCTAGAGGTTTTTGAGGAAGGAGAGACAGAGGACCCGGGCACACCGTGGCAGTATGCAGTGGAGATGGAGACAGGTAGTCCATCCGAGTCACTTGCGCAAATGGCACGAAGCATGCTCACATGCTTGCGTAGTGACCCCAGAATTGTTTCCATCTGTCGGCGGGATGACTTCTGGCTGTCCACCTTATTGGACCCTCGCTTCCGGCACAAAATGGGGGCATTTTTTAAACCCACCGAGAGGGAGGACAAACTCAACTACTACAAAGACATTCTACGTAGGCAGTTGGCCGATGCCTATCTGCGCCATGGTCCATACTCTCGCAGGTCTGACTCGAGGGGACCTCTGCGCTCACCTTCCACTGCCATGGCCGCTGGGGGGGTTGGCAGCAGCAGCAGCAGAAGCTCCATCAGCAGCAGCAGCCTCAGTCTTCAGTCGCTAATGAGTAGCTTTCTACACCCGCATAGTGAGGCTACTCATGAGCAGCAGGAAGACCTGGAGCAGGACCTGAACCAGCAGGTCATGTCATACTTTGACATGACCATGCCAACACACCTTGAGGATCCGCTGGACTTCTGGGCAGCCAAACTTGATTTGTGGCCGCAACTAGCAGAGTTTGCCCTGGAAAAGCTGTCCTGCCCGGCAAGTAGCGTGCCATCTGAGCGGGTGTTTAGTGCGGCGGGGGCCATAGTTACGGCGAGGAGAACTCGTCTGTCAACTAAAAATGTGGAGAGACTCACCTTTGTCAAAATGAATCAGGGATGGATCAGCCAGGATTTCCACCCACCAATGCCTGATGCATGCGACTAGATTCAGCATGGTGCCACGTTTTACACTTTCCAAATGGTGCAAAACATATTTATGTCTTTAGGCCATTTTTTGGGCTCCTGCTGCTGCTACTGTCAACTCCTGCCAACTCCAGGGTGTGATTCATCCAATTTTTGGGCTCCTGAGGCCAACTCCAGTGTATATTTGGGCTCCTGCTGCTGCTGCCAACTTCTGCCAACTCCAGGGTGTGATTCATCCAATTTTTGGGCTCCTGAAGCCAACTCCAGTGTATATTTGGGCTCCTGCTGCTGCTACTGTCAACTCCTGCCAACTCCAGGGTGTGATTCATCCAATTTTTGGGCTCCTGAAGCCAACTCCAGTGTATATTTGGGCTCCTGCTGCTGCTGCTGCCAACTTCTGCCAACTCCAGGGTGTGATTCATCCAATTTTTGGGCTCCTGAAGCCAACTCCAGTGTATATTTGGGCTCCTGCTGCTGCTACTGTCAACTCCTGCCAACTCCAGGGTGTGATTCATCCAATTTTTGGGCTCCTGAGGCCAACTCCAGTGTATATTTGGGCTCCTGCTGCTGCTACTGTCAACTCCTGCCAACTCCAGGGTGTGATTCATCCAATTTTTGGGCTCCTGAAGCCAACTCCAGTGTATATTTGGGCTCCTGCTGCTGCTGCTGCCAACTTCTGCCAACTCCAGGGTGTGATTCATCCAATTTTTGGGCTCCTGAAGCCAACTCCAGTGTATATTTGGGCTCCTGCTGCTGCTACTGTCAACTCCTGCCAACTCCAGGGTGTGATTCATCCAATTTTTGGGCTCCTGAAGCCAACTCCAGTGTATATTTGGGCTCCTGCTGCTGCTACTGTCAACTCCTGCCAACTCCAGGGTGTGATTCATCCAATTTTTGGGCTCCTGAAGCCAACTCCAGTGTATATTTGGGCTCCTGCTGCTGCTGCTGCCAACTTCTGCCAACTCCAGGGTGTGATTCATCCAATTTTTGGGCTCCTGAAGCCAACTCCAGTGTATATTTGGGCTCCTGCTGCTGCTGCTGCCAACTTCTGCCAACTCCAGGGTGTGATTCATCCAATTTTTGGGCTCCTGAAGCCAACTCCAGTGTATATTTGGGCTCCTGCTGCTGCTACTGTCAACTCCTGCCAACTCCAGGGTGTGATTCATCCAATTTTTGGGCTCCTGAAGCCAACTCCAGTGTATATTTGGGCTCCTGCTGCTGCTGCTGCCAACTTCTGCCAACTCCAGGGTGTGATTCATCCAATTTTTGGGCTCCTGAGGCCAACTCCAGTGTATATTTGGGCTCCTGCTGCTGCTGCTGCCAACTTCTGCCAACTCCAGGGTGTGATTCATCCAATTTTTGGGCTCCTGAAGCCAACTCCAGTGTATATTTGGGCTCCTGCTGCTGCCAACTTCTGCCAACTCCAGGGTGTGATTCATCCAATTTTTGGGCTCCTGAAGCCAACTCCAGTATATATTTGGGCTCCTGCTGCTGCTGCTGCCAACTCCTGCCAACTCCAGGGTGTGATTCATCCAATTTTTGGGCTCCTGCTGCTGCTGCCAACTTCTGCCAACTCCAGGGTGTGATTCATCCAATTTTTGGGCTCCTGAAGCCAACTCCAGTGTATATTTGGGCTCCTGCTGCTGCTACTGTCAACTCCTGCCAACTCCAGGGTGTGATTCATCCAATTTTTGGGCTCCTGAGGCCAACTCCAGTGTATATTTGGGCTCCTGCTGCTGCTGCTGCCAACTTCTGCCAACTCCAGGGTGTGATTCATCCAATTTTTGGGCTCCTGAAGCCAACTCCAGTGTATATTTGGGCTCCTGCTGCTGCTACTGTCAACTCCTGCCAACTCCAGGGTGTGATTCATCCAATTTTTGGGCTTCTGAAGCCAACTCCAGTGTATATTTGGGCTCCTGCTGCTGCTACTGTCAACTCCTGCCAACTCCAGGGTGTGATTCATCCAATTTTTGGGCTCCTGAAGCCAACTCCAGTGTATATTTGGGCTCCTGCTGCTGCTGCTGCCAACTTCTGCCAACTCCAGGGTGTGATTCATCCAATTTTTGGGCTCCTGAAGCCAACTCCAGTGTATATTTGGGCTCCTGCTGCTGCTACTGTCAACTCCTGCCAACTCCAGGGTGTGATTCATCCAATTTTTGGGCTCCTGAGGCCAACTCCAGTGTATATTTGGGCTCCTGCTGCTGCTGCTGCCAACTTCTGCCAACTCCAGGGTGTGATTCATCCAATTTTTGGGCTCCTGAAGCCAACTCCAGTGTATATTTGGGCTCCTGCCGCTGCTACTGTCAACTCCTGCCAACTCCAGGGTGTGATTCATCCAATTTTTGGGCTCCTGAAGCCAACTCCAGTGTATATTTGGGCTCCTGCTGCTGCTGCTGCCAACTTCTGCCAACTCCAGGGTGTGATTCATCCAATTTTTGGGCTCCTGAAGCCAACTCCAGTGTATATTTGGGCTCCTGCTGCTGCTACTGTCAACTCCTGCCAACTCCAGGGTGTGATTCATCCAATTTTTGGGCTCCTGAAGCCAACTCCAGTATATATTTGGGCTCCTGCTGCTGCTGCTGCCAACTTCTGCCAACTCCAGGGTGTGATTCATCCAATTTTTGGGCTCCTGCTGCTGCTGCTGCCAACTTCTGCCAACTCCAGGGTGTGATTCATCCAATTTTTGGGCTCCTGAAGCCAACTCCAGTGTATATTTGGGCTCCTGCTGCTGCTGCTGCCAACTTCTGCCAACTCCAGGGTGTGATTCATCCAATTTTTGGGCTCCTGAAGCCAACTCCAGTGTATATTTGGGCTCCTGCTGCTGCTGCTGCCAACTTCTGCCAACTCCAGGGTGTGATTCATCCAATTTTTGGGCTCCTGAGGCCAACTCCAGTGTATATTTGGGCTCCTTCTGCCCCTCATAGTGATGCCACTTCAACTCTCTGTAATTGTGCCGCTCTGCGATTCTATTAGCGATGCCTCTGATCTGCATGTGATATTTCTTCAAAGTATTATTTAACTAACCCAGCACGCATCCTGTGCGTGTTACAGCAAGGCTGAATGGTTTACAACCCTATTGAGGCTCTAGGAGGCTCAGAAATAGCCGTTTTTAATAGCGATTCGTCGCGAATTTATTCGGGTCGAAACGATTTTTGTCGGAAAATTCGGCGAATCAGTCGAATCGAATTTTTCAAAAGTTTGCTCATCTCTATTGGCAACCCTACCCTTGGAGTTGGCTATGCATGTTGGGTATGGTTCTGTTCGGGGGACCTTGTAGTTTTACATTTGCTGTGTTTTTTTCTGGTTAGCTTATATTTTGTTAGGAAAATGTGGTTTGAATTGTGCATTTTTACTATTTTCCAGAGAAATCCAGTGCAACCAGTGAATTCCTTGAAGGTTTGTGTCCAGAAAGCTGTACCCACGGCAACAAACCTGGTACCTTTGGAACGCTTGAGGTGTGTACTTTCTGTGAGTATATGGTTTATGGGGGGTATTTCAATTGCAAAGTGTTGTTTTAGACAAAAACGCGTAAGGTGCGCACTTTGTCTACAGAGCAGGGATTTTCGTGTGAAATGCCCGTTATGCGTATGCTCTCCCTTGGGGTGATTGGCAACCCTACCCTTGTAGTTGGCTATGCATGTTGGGTATTGTTCTGTTCGGGGGACCTTGTAGTTTCACATTTGCTGTGTTTTTTTCTGGTTAGCCTATATTTTGTTAGGAAAATGTGGTTTGAATTGTGCATTTTTACTATTTTTCCAGAGAAATCCAGTGCAACCAGTGAATTCCTTGAAGGTTTGCGTCCAGAAAGCTGTTCCCACGGCAACAAACCTGGTACCCTTAGAACGCTTAAGGTGTGTACTTTCTGTGAGTATATGGTTTGTGGGGGGTATTTCAATTGCAAAGTGTTGTTTCTTTTAAAAAACTGCAAGGAGCGCTAAATAGTTGCATTTTCTTTGAAAGTCTCCTCAAGCACTCTTTTCAGTTTGGGGTGTCTCTTGGGCAGAAACGGGTGTCTAGCACTACATATATGGTATCGTTGTAATCGTGAGGCATGGGGCTTTCTCACACAGTATGATTTTCTGGAAAAAACTGCATGTTTTATTGAGAGAAAAACACTACAAAATGTAAAAATAGTTTTTTTTTATTTTTTTTAACATCTTTTCCATAAAAATATTAAAAAACACTGGGAATCTGTTAAATAAGACATTCCATATTAAAGCCCAGACTGTGCTGAAAAAAACAATATATAATTTTTGTAGGAAATCCTTGGAAATCCCTTCAAAAATGGCAATTGAACTGGTGTAGCGCAAAACGATGGAAAATGGTCTGGCCACAGACGGTGACAGCTTATCCTGGTAGGCTGGCAGTTAAAGGGTTAATGAGATCTACAAATAGTTTATAACCCTTAAAAGGCAAAGATACCATAGTACGCTTGACACTCAGGTCAACTGAGTATGTCTTTAGCCATAAAATTTGGCTACTCAAAGAGGCATAGCCCTGATAGACATCTTTATAGCATCAAGAGAAGCTTTCAGAATCAGGTAAGTGACAACTTTTAAATCCCGAACTTTAGATACAATGTGCTCAGACTGCCCTGTGCTGGAAATATCCTTTTCCATAGATTGATGTTGTTTGCCGGTCACCCCTGATAGCAAGACTGAATATCAGCAAGGTTTTACTTCTGATTCCAGACATTTAATTCCATGGTCCTTTAAAGCTCCTGATTCACCAGTAAGCAAAGAGGATCCTTTATAGGATGCAATAGAATGATGCACCTTAGGAATTGTAGTCTATGGGCCTTATTTATCAAGGAATAGCGACAGATAGCGACAGATAGCGACTGGGGAGCCGGCCAGTAAAGCCAGGTACCGCAACTAGAACGCCAGCTCCCCTCCACAATCACACATTTATCAAGCCGATACTGCTTAGCGACTGAGATAGCGCCACCTAGCAACTCATTCATCATTATCCCAGCCTCATCCCACAGCGCCAGCGAACATCCTTGAACAGCGACAGGTATGACCTCTCGCTACCTGGCGCTCTCCAATGCATTTCAATGGCAGAATGTATTTTAATTAATAATTATTTTTTAATATATTTTTTTTTTTTTTAATTTCAAAAAAAATCTGTGAACACTTCTTCCTTTGAAAATGTATTTTTTGGGGATTTTAACATTTTTTTTTTTTTTTTGCAGAATTGATATTACAGGTCTGATTTTAAACTATTCAGGTTTGAATATTATTTCAAAATCATTCCAATTTTTTTTTGGGTGGTTAGGGGGTTAAAAAACTACTTTTAACACATCGCCTACTGCGCTCTGGGATTTAAACATGCATTTCACAGCGCTAGGAATTTTTAAGGCTGATTTTTTAATGAATATGATGGGTGCCGGTGGCTATGTCCAGTCGCTATCATGCGCTCCCATACAACAGCGAACCTGTCAAATAGCGACTCAGCATCTTGTATTCAACATTACGGCACACCGACTGAGTCGCTATCATCCACCGAACAATGACCAAGCACAGCGACTACTAGCGGTCGCTGCCAAAATACCGCTACAGTCGCTCAACAGTCGCTATCTGTCGCTATCTGTCGCTATTAATGAATCAGCCTCCCCTTCTTTGCAAATTCATCCAGAAATGGATACCAAGCATCCAATAAAGTGGAAATGTAATCAACTTATCTGGCTTGCCCTATTCTGCAGCAGCAGCAATCAAACCAACCTGAGAATGATAGGGATAAAAGATCCTTGGAGAAGCCTTTCCAGAAAATACATGTTCGCCTTCAGGAGCAGAAGAAATCTGCTTTTGCTCTGGATATTTTAAATATCAAATGTCACACCATCCCGACATACAGCATAGGAATATGCGTCCTCCTTATTAGACACCACTTCTGAGTCAGATTCAGAATTTTCTGTGGGCAGGACATGCACTTTGGTAGCATAGTAGCGTAATCAGAGTCATTGGAGGAAGAAGGCGGCAATTTACATTTCTTAACCCATTTAAGGTAAAGAAGCTTGAGCTACAGCTTGTACGTTGATAGGCTGAGTCCAGGGAAATTGGGGTGAAAATCGATTTTGAGAAAACATGGTCCCCAGAAATAAAATTCCCTGTAAAAAATGTTAAGTCCATGTTAGGTAAATAGGGTCTGTCTGCTGTACTTGTAGATTGTTGAGGTATTGAATCAGTGGCACAGCAACTAGAACAGACAGTGTAGTTGCTTTTAGACCTAATGCCTGGTTACTCTACGCTACAGGACCGTGAATCAGAAAGTTTCGCAATGGGCTCAAAAATGCCATATCTGTCAATAACTGAGCACAAATTCAATAACGTTCCCTTCCTTACTGAATACCAAATAAAAATAATATAAATTAAAGGAGGGTTTTGACAAGCTCAGCACACACAAAAAAACTTGCTAAACACAAGACAGGAAGGTAGGAAATGGCGAGCAGCACCATAAATTTATAGCTGGGCTGGCTGGTGCAGACTGGGCTGGACAATTAGTCACGAAATATTAAAAATGACATAGGTTCCCTGGGGGGACCCCATT
Source organism: Gastrophryne carolinensis (assembly GCA_027917425.1). Classification (NCBI taxonomy): domain Eukaryota; kingdom Metazoa; phylum Chordata; class Amphibia; order Anura; family Microhylidae; genus Gastrophryne; species Gastrophryne carolinensis. The sequence continues at coordinate 101,980,385 of CM051239.1, read as the reverse complement.
TTGTTTTGGAATTTTAAGGGTTCAAAATGAAATTGCGTAAGGTCCCCCCTACCCAGCATAACCAGCCCAGGGACCAGCTATGAGAGCTTGTAGAACAGGGTGCAGAGGCCAGTCTTGGTGGCCCCCGCCCTGCAGGCTACAAGCCCGCAGAGCTTAAAGGGCCCTGGGATCTTCTGACCCCCTGGGCTTTGGGGAGGCAGGTAATGGGGGTGCTCGGGGTTAATGGCAAGTCACTAAGCCTTGTGAACAGGTTTAGGGGTCTCATGGTACACTTTACCAGTTCACAAAGGGTTAGGTCTAAAAAAAACACACAGAAAAAAAATGACTTTTAATGTATTTTTTTTAACACTCACCTCCGATCCAGTGTCCCCTGGCGATCCTGTACCACGGTGATTCGATGACAGCTTGGGTGATCACTGGAGGGGGGTTGGGGAAGCAAGGAATCATAGCCCCCTACCCCTTCAACCTCCCTCTAGTGATCACCCTCAGCATCAGTGCCGGGAGTGAGATGACATTACGGGGTGACGTCATTCTAACCTACCACAAGAGGAAGGCCAATGGCGATGATAGCAGGAAAGGGGGCCTCTTTTGGGCCCTCTCCTCACTGCGGAAGTGCCCGGGGAGAACGGAGGCTCCCATGCTGAAGAGGAGACAAGGCGGAAGGGGGCGTGCACAGAGATAAGCAAATGTAATTTTTTTTACAGTATGCCGGCATCGGCTGAAACGGGAGGCCCTATTCCGGGCCTTCTAATGAAGCCGGAAGAGCCTGGGGGATCGGTGAAGAGGAGACCCGGCCGGAATGACTGAGGGGTTAGGTGAGTGCCGCTAGCAGGGGGGAAAGCCAGGTACGTAAAATTTACGTAGCTGGCAGTTAATGGTAGGAGAGGCAGCTACGTAAATTTTAAGTAGCTGCTGTTAGAAGCGTTAAGCTCAATACCTTCACAATCAACACAATCTTCAGCTTTCCTGCTTTCTCCATACATGCAGTGAAGTGGAAAACTGTGGCAAACTGAGCAAAACTTACTTCCATGAACACAGACATTTTGCAGTGCATTTTGCTGTGTCTGCACCTCAATTTGCTGGCAAAAGTCACAGGTATTTACATTTAAAAGTGGTTTAGAGGATGACAACTAGAGTGGGGTGACTTTGACCCCCCCACCATGAGAGGGCATGAAGATTATTCACTCTAGAATTACATCTTGCCACACACCTAGTAGTCCTGTTTTCAAATAACAATTAGGAGGGTGCTGTGCCAGCAGCAATACACACCACATCGTGAAAGATGTATGCCTCAGAAACAAGGAGAAGCTTACCTGTCATTTTTCACACACAAACACTGAATGAACAGCTAATGTAGCAAAAGCAATCTATGTGAGAAGTGCCGTTACAATGCATTTCTATGGCTGCAGCAGCCGCAAAAGCACCCCTCAGGGGATACAATGTATACAATATATTTTATACAAAGAATAGTCATTACAACTGAAGGTTTACCAATTTTGGCTAGAAATAAGGGATGATTGCACAGAGCTATGCGAAACTCAGGTTTTTCAGAATCAGCTTCTTCATGTGTGTGGCAAGGTGGCTGCTGCTATGCATGTTTAAGACTGCAGAATCTGCCTGTTATTCCAAACATGGTGTTACTCCCAATAAGCTAATTGCCACAGAGTGGCTTTTAGGGAAGCAATTTACTATGCCTTGATAATTTTGACTGGAGGTCCGCATTAAGGGGCTCTCATAGACTAGAGTTAGGACTGCACAGAGGCACCGTGGAATTTGGTGGTGCAGCTACATATCTGTAGATGTGTGCTAACCAAGACCTCTGTTTTTAAATTTAGAGACAGAATATGGGGTTGGCTTCTAGCTAACAGGGCTCTGTGCTGTGCACCGAGCCAGGTTATCTATAAATTGGCTTGAGTGGCTGCCATCTTTCTCTTTTATAGAGCCTTTTAACAAATACCATCACAATATGACTGTGACAGGGGGAGAACTTTTCATCTGGCCCAATCATTTCTGAACATTGTTTACAATTGTTCTATTTATCATGTTCATCATAACATGACCCTGGCCCATTCATCTTTATATTTAACTGCCTAGATGCCATTGTCTGTGGTATAAGCAGACCCTTGTAAAACTAGAGCTAAATTAGTGCTAAACTTAATTATTCCCCAGTCCGAAGCTTTTCTTGGCACTATGCCTCCTCCGGCCCAGGCTGGTGATTCCAGGAGGGAGGAGATTTCCCAAATCTTAAAATATTTCCTAATGATTATGCTGATTTTTTACCATTGAACCTTCTTCCTTTTCCCTATGCGCATGTTGTAATATTTGATATCAAATCTGCTGTATTCCCCCTCCTTCCACAAGAAATTCACTGTATGTATGTTACATACATACTTAGTGGATAATAAAAAAAAAGACTTTGATTCATCTATACAACATTTGAGCATATCTATTTGATAATATACACAAAGCATGGTATTGTTATCAACTATAATAAAGGGTTAATTTGAATTTAGTTGCAGGTTGCCATGGTTGCACAACATAGTTTCACTATAAGCCAAACCTAGATGTGCTCTCACGAGTGAAGAATGCAATTCAATGTAATCAAAGCAGCAGTCGGAGTATTTTTCTGTCACTTCCTAAGTATAGTACAAATGCAGCTTGTTACATGTGCCTTGACAGCAAGCACAGGGGCTGGTGCTGCTAATCTAATTTTAAAAAAAGGTTAGGTGCTTGACATATAGGGGGTTTCCACTAGCTTCCGCATTTACCAAGTGAAATGTAGCATGTTCCGCCGACGATGACCATGTTTTCTGGATTTACTTCTACTTCAGTTTGGCTTCGCAAATGCTGGCGAATACTTTTGAATTCGCCAGCTTTTAGTGGTGAACCCCATAGGAATCAATGTTTTTTTTTTAGAGAGATTGTCACTTTAGCATTTTAAGCATCTTTAACTTATTTTTCAAGCGTGAACATTAGAAAGTTACCCAGTATGTGAAAAACAACGAATAATGATTTTTTTTAGATGACTTATATTTTCAAATAAACTTTTATTCTTAAAGGAGCAGTATCGCGAATTTGTCTTGGTGACTTATATTTAAATGGTACTTTGAATGTAGGTAAGTGTTGGAGTAAGAATTACAAATTTAGAAAAAAATGATGTCTGTGTTGTGCAGCTGGAGACTAATAGCTCATGTTTATGTCTGCTGAGTGTCGGGCCCGACACTCTGGCCTGTTACACGCTGAGGGGAGGGGGAAACAATGTAACAAAGTAATCAGCTGTTCAGTGCTGGCAGCCGTCCAGCATAAGATAACAACATTGCCTGGCCAGAACTCATATATCTAAAACAGAAAGAAAACCCCTAGAAGTCATTTAGCTCATTGGTAAATGCAATGTCAATTTGAACCAGAGAATCATTGGTTCAAATCTCAGACTCACCAGTTTTTTTTTTTGTATTGGGGGGGGGGGGGTATTTTATTTCAGAATTGGATTTGTATGTTTACATCCTGTTTTTTTGCTCTAAACATTTTTTATTTTGACAGTTTTCCCTTCATGTTGGCTCTGCTGCAGAATCTTTCAGTTTACCATTTTCTCTCTCTTTCCTCAACACATTTTTCCATATGATCTTTCTTTCAGCTTTGTGTGTCTTGAGCAAAGCCCAACCCAGGATTTTCACTCATATGTGAAATCCCCAAGTTCGCCTGTGAAAACGTACCTTTCCCTGTCCCACAGCACATGTGCGGGCTCTCATCCAATCAGCGCTGTTTGCACGCAGATGGGGAGCCTGAGCAGTAACCTTCCTGGCCGCCCGGCCTGTCTAAATGACTATCTGCATGAGCGCGCCAGAAAAATTGGGGGATCTGTGGTTATCCAGGGGTCGTTTCACATAGTGGGGCATCCCGATTTAGGACGCCCAAGGGGGAAGGTCAATGGCCGGGTCTTATAGACTTCAGGGTCGGCCACTCAGTGTTTATTCCACTTTAATACCTTTAGATTTTCCTGCACAGTCATTCAAAGAAGAATTTCAGTTATTTTCAGTCAGTTTAGTTTATTTTGTATAGATTTTACACATTTGAGTCACCTGGTCTCATAGCAAAAGCAGCACCTCACACACACACAGCCGTTACCACTGATTACAGTGTCAGCCTCTGAGGTACAGTGTTGCTAGGAGACCAGTGGGCTAAATGAAGCAGCTCACTAAATACAACCCAGCAGATCCCCCTATTCAGCAAATGGACTGAGTCATTGTCATTATACAATTTAAAAGTAAGGCATATATTTTTTTCCTTTTTCTATCGCCACATTATTTATACACATGTTAGAAGCTATTGTGTGGCTATTTAATTATTTATCTTTTTTAATGCAAATTTTGCGATACTGCTCCTTTAAGCTTTACAAACAACCCAGACAGGTCCAAGATTTCCCACATATATCCTGAGACCCCTCCAAGGCCGACATTGTGTTTTCAGCAAGATTTTATGTCTTTTCCTAAAGAAATCTGCCACAGTGGATCACTGGCATTCTCCAAACCACTTTTCAATGTAAATACTTTTGACTTTTGTCATCAAATTGTGGCGCAAACACAGCAAACTGTATTGCAAATGTCTGTGTTCACTGCAAGTTTTGTTCAATTCGCCGCAGTTTACTCCTCATGCTGCATGCACGGAGAAAGCAGGAAATCCAAAAGTCACGAGAACTAGCACAAGTTATAAATCACCCCCTAATGTTACTTCAACAGTTTGTCTATAGTTTCCTGCCTTTTACCTGTAACAACAGTGTAGATCTAAAGCAATGTCTTTTCATAGCTTCTTTTGAAGCTGCACGTTTGCTCTGTTCAAAGTCTCAGTAGGTAATGGTTCTAGAAGTATACCACTTTAGATCTAAGCAACCAGAATTGATGGGGATAAATGCATATTTTAAAGTGTTTTACTGCCAAAAGGATGTCCTCCAGGTGCTGAGCTGATGTTGTTTTTTGAAGCAGTTTTCACTATCTGCAATCTGTTGCTATCGGGAACTGCAAACAAAGAGTGCACCTGCTACTGGCTGTCACAATGCACTCACCTCCAGCCCGGTCCCACGGCATCCTCAGGAGCCAGAAGATTACTGTGGGCAAAATGCCCTAAAGGTTAATGCGGCCAATTAGCCCATACGCCATTCAGACGCCGATGAGCCCAGTTCCCCCCTCTGGCCAATCCTGTCCATTTCTGTCCTATATAGGTTTTCCTCCTTCACACTCTCACTGCCTGTGATAGCGTGCTGCTGGGTGTGATAGTGTCTGTGATCCTTGTTCATTTCCATTGACGACCTCATCTTGCTTGACCATCCTGTGATTGCTGCCTTGACCACCCTGCTTGTACCCTGACTACGAATTCGTCTCATCCTTTGTGCTGCATACCCGTGACCTCCCGGCTTGATCCTTGGCTTGACCTCGACTCTTCTCTTGATTCTCCCTTTGGTGCTGCGCTAGTAAGGACTAACTACTCGTGTATGACCCCGGCTTACCCAAGGTCACCCAGTCTTGCCTCTGGTTAATCTGCTGTCACCTCTGTAAGTCCACATCCTTTGTGCTATGAAGTCCTTGTCCGGAGAGGTGTTTAAAGCTTTCCAGCAAATGGGGGCTTGGTTATAGGTAAAGCTAGCAGCGGAGATTGGGGGTTGTGGACTTATCTAGAAGGCTGGTGCCCCACGGGGCTTGACACTGGTGATGTGGCCGCTCTCGTTTTAAATGCCGTAAACAAGAGCTGTATTGCACTGCAAATGCACAGGACTGGGAAGAGATTTGTTTTTTTACCATATTTATGCACTGCGTATTTATTCCATATGTATTACCATATGTATTTCTGCATGACAAATGGTTCTGATTGGATGAGAGTCCACACCGGGAAGAGGTGAGTTTTACAGGGTGATCTGCAGGGTTTCACACAGCAGGGCATCCCAAATCGGGTTGCTCGCAGGGCATAGAACAAAAACTGAAATCCTGGGTTTTTTTCTGCTTTAAAACATTTTACACTTTATATTAGCATCAGCTGTGCTCTCAATGTTGAAAAATCCATGTGGGCAAACTAAAACCTAATTTTCTGTGTCTAAGTTTCAATAATTGTATTGCTTTAAATAAAAAGGCAAGAAGATAAAAAAGCAATACTTGTTTTGTAGAAATCAAGATAAACACAGAGCAACGAAAGTAAGCTGGCAGATAGTCCAGTATGTGATATCCCATGGTGCATGCACTCCACGCAGCAAGGTGCAAGAGAAATCCTCCACCAATAGTGCAAACTCTTACCAGCTTCAAATCAGAACAGCATTTTTCAAATTATATTAAACCACATAGGTGAGGTTTCTATATACATCCACTCCTGATGATATCCAGATCAAATCAATAAAGCACTGTACAAATGCTCTTAGACGATTGTAGTAGCTTCCATCCACATCCACTTAGAATTATATGGTTGCCAGGCATAGGTTATACCATATGCCACCACAAACACATGAAATAAAGCAGAAACCGGATGTGTAATTCTATAAAACTCAGCAACTTTAATCAATAAGAGATCCAAATGCACTCACAAACAAATAAGTAAAAACAGCTTGAATTGATTAATCCCAATCTCACCGGCGGTGGCGAGCGGTGGATCCAATTTTTAATTTGGCCCTTATTTATCACGGGCTAGCGCCAGGTAGTGTCTGACGAGCGCCAGGTAGCGGCAGCTAACGGCGACTACCGACTCAAGTACGCCCGGCAGCGGTCACAATGAAGCATTTATCAAGCAAAATGAGGCTAGCGCCGGCGAGAGCGACGGCTAGAGCGGCATTCATCATGAAGCCGCCTGGACTGAACAGCGCCGCTGCAAATTCCTTCACAGCGCCAGGTATGAGCTGTCGCTCCCTGGCGATGTCCAATGCATTTCAATGGAGCAATCTATAATTAATCATAATTAATTGGTATTAATTTTTTTTTTTTTTTTTTTTAATGTCAAAAATTCGGAGACCACTTCTGCAATGTTAGGATTTATTTTTAAGTAAAAAAAATTTTAAAAAAAAATTTGTGCAGAATTGATCTAACAGGTCTGAGATTAATGTATTCATATTACAAAATGATTCTAAAAACATGTATAATGTTACATTCAAAAAATATGGTTGTTTAGGGGTTAAAAACTAGTTAATACCCATCGCCGCCAGCGCTCTGGGGTTTAAACAAGGAATGGACAGCGACAGCACATTCGGAGCGTGATTTGTTAATGAATATGAAGCTAGCCGTTCGCTCTGGCCATTCGTTGTCAGGCGCTCACATACAACGCTGAACCTGTGAAACAGCAACCCCTAAGCCCGTATTCAACATTACCGCACACCGACTGAGTCGCTGTCATCAAGCTAACGCCGGCCAAGCACAGCGAATACTGGCTGGCGCTGAAAAAGCACGCTACAGTCGCTCATCTGGCGCTACCTGGCGCTATTAATGAATCGGCCTCCCTGTACGTACTTTCTTCTTTATTCTGAACGGAATATCTATCCTTTTGGACCGTCCATGGTGGCTGTCAGATTCCAGGGCCGGTGAGATTGGGATTAATCAATTCAAGCTGTTTTTACTTATTTGTTTGTGAGTGCATTTGGATCTCTTATTGATTAAAGCTGCTGAGTTTTATAGAATTACACTATATCCTATGCCTGGCAACCATATAATTCTAAGTGGATGTGGATGGAAGCTACTACAATCGTCTAAGAGCAAGAGTTTGCACTATCGGTGGAGGATTTATCTTGCACCTTGTTGCGTGGAGTGCATGCACCGTGGGATATCACATACTGGACTATCTGCCAGCTTACTTTCATTGCTCTGTGTTTATCTTGATTTCTAGTTAATTGAGTTCTTTTAGGGATAAGGACTTTTTCACGTTGAGCATTTATTCAAATGTTTGTAATTTATTATAATTTATTATTGTTTTTGTTGTTCTAGCGCGGTGCTATGTATTAGTGTTTAGGTCTCCTATTCATTGCTACATTATAAGTAATACTTGTTTTGTACTTGTTTTTGTATTCAGGAACTTCCCATTGTGTCCCTGTGCTTAATGCTGATGTAGGCAGAACACTTCGACTATCAACATTATGAGCATTTTTTTCTGAATGAATAGGGCAGCTTCCAATCTTAGCGAGCAATTGAAGCCATAGAAATAATCTTTCATTGCTATCACAAGTGCTTTTAACACACAATAAACTGAAAAAAAAAATTGAAATATAATTGGTTTAGAAAATCCCTCCACATGTAATGGGGTAGTTCTATTTTTTTTTAATTTTTCTTTTTTTTTATTAATTTACAGTAGCCTATGTTATATAACAAGCATACAGCATTATCACAACAGACTGAATATAAACTATATTTTCAGTTTTAAGTTTGATTTTTATTCATTATTAATTGCATATTGGATACATACAGGCTGATTCATTAATAGCGCCAGGTAGCGACAGATGAGCAACAGTAGCGTTATTTTCACAGCCCCCGCTAGTATTCGCTGTGCTTGGCCGTTGTTCGGCTGTTGACAGCGACTCAGTCGGAGTGTGGTGATGTTGAATACGGGGTTAGGAGTCGCTGTTTGACAGGTTCCGCGCTGTATGGGAGCGCATGACAGCGAACGGCCATAGTGAACGGCTCCCAGCATATTCATTAACAAATCACGCTCCAAAAATTCTCGCGCTGTGAAATGCTTGTTTAAACCCCAGAGCGCTGGCGGCGATGGGTTAAAAGTAATTTTTTAACCCCCAAACAACCATATTTTTAGAAAAAAAAAATGTTTTTCAAAACATTTTGTAATATGAATACATTAATATCAGACCTGTAATATCAATTCTGCACAAATTTTTTTTTTAGCTTTAAAAAAAAATCTTACATTGCAGAAGTGGTCACAGAATTTTTGACATTAAAAAAAAAAAAAAAAATAGAGCAATTAATTATGAATATTTAAATTTAACTCCATTGAAATGCATTGGAGAGTGCCAGGTAGCGAGAGGTCATACCTGTCGCTGTTCAAGGTCACTCGCTGGTGCTGTGGGGTGAGGCTGGAATAATGATGAATGATTCGCTATCTGGCGCTCTGTCAGACGCTAAGCAGGATCGGCTTCATAAATGTGTGATTGCGGAGGGGAGCCAGCGTTCTCGTGGCGGTGAGCGTCATTACCGTTCGCTCACCATTCGCTACCTGGCGCTATCCCTTGTTAAATAAGGGCCATAGTCATATGTTAATTATTCCTGATCAGCTTCATATTTGGTCAATGTATATTGTTGGAAAGGCACCACCGCCACCTCTGTTTGGTCCTCCCTGGTCCTTTGTCTTTTTTTTACATTACTTGAGACATTCTGCGAGACTTTGAATAGCTGGGTTTGGGCCAGAGAGTTATTGTTTTAACCAGCATTCAGTACAGTATTATTCCATATTTTCTACAGGTTTGTGCTTTAAAGCGGACCTTCAACATCATTTAATGAAAAGCCCAAACCCTTAAAAAACTATTCCCCAGCATCTAAAATTAATATATTTAAAGTTTTTAAGAGTTTTTACTCTAGGATACGGGTGCCGCCATCTTGGCTCAGTAGCATCACATACTGAGGAGAGGAGAGGAGTCATAAGTACAGGGGGGCGGGTTATAGCTGTGCTTTGCACAGCCAGAGCAGAGCTGGAGTAAGGAAAAGGTCAGCAATCCCAGAATGCAGAGCAGCATAGTCAGAAGGCACTTCCTGTTTGCAGGCTGCCTGCACCTCCATGCTGCAATCTTGGACGTTTAAAGGCTCAGAAAATGCAATAGATGCAGGTAGGATGATTTTTAATGTGAACAATCTGTATGTACAGGGTGTGGGAAACATATAAGATAGACTCTTATTTAGGGTGAAGGTCCGCTTTAAGAAAAAAATAGCTGATGGTAAAGGACTCAGCAGTGAAATGTTAAATTAGACCATGAATTAGAGTTAAGACCTTTGATTTCCCAACTGCCCTTCATATTTCAGATGTCATCTGTTCTATGGACCTGAACCTGGCAACCAAACTATGCAAGAAATGTGGCACATTAGCATTCCAGAAAGCAGCCCAAACATCACAATCATGAGCTTTTAGTGGGCTGTAATTACCATGATTAACAGCAATTTGCATGATTAGCAGTCTGCAACTTTACATTCTCTGTGACCGCCTTTGGTACGATGCCAAATAACTATTATCTTTTTGCGTGACTGGTATTGATTTTACGAGTATATGCAGGTTTCAACTAATATTCTTCTCTTAGAATAATAAGCAGCGTGAAAGTAAGCCACTGAGGCGGTTTAAACGGTTACTTAGAAGGATCAGTGGTGGCAGCTTTCCTTTGTATTCCAAGCCTTATGCATCATTAGCAGTGAGAGAGAAATGGCGTAGGTCATATTAAGTCTGAATAAGCAGCTGCTGCAATCTTGCTGCAGATATTTAAAAGCGCTTTATCCTGAAATTTTCTTAAAAAAGACATCTATATAAACATAATAGCTAGTGAAAGAAGGGGTTACTTATACAGATGTAGCCACCCTTACTGTTTCCCATGTCTTAACACAATTGGTTATGTGGTTATGTGAAACTAGTGAAGATATCTTATCTAGCTATTGTGATGAAATTCAATAACCTGGCAATTTGAGAAAGGCTGCTTATCATTATTGTCGCCACCGGGAGGAACATGAGAGCATGGCCTATCACAGCTACAACAGACACACTGGCCTCTAGTTGAAAAAGTTGAAAAAAATTCTCCTGGAAAAAAATGCACTTTAGCTGAAAAAAATCCTAAGAATTTTATTGTTTCTGAATTACCAGCTAGGAAGACAATGAAAGTCAATGGCACTTTTATGAAGAGACCCAGCCAGGAACTATAGACGGTTTGCCCCTCCTCTGGCTGGGCCTAGTATTTGTGGAATGTTTGGACTTAGCTGACATGGGGCCCAAAACCTGGGCCCAGGCATCACAAAAAGATAATGGGGGCCCAATCCATACATGCTATAGTACCTGGCTGGGCCCCCCATAACCTAGAATATGAGTAGAATCTGCCACTCCCCACCTGTTCAAAGCTTGGGGTCACACAACTACGCATACATTATGGGGGGCCCAGCCAGGGACTGCAGACTGATTGCATGGTTTGTGGCCCCCCATAACCTTCATGCCTAGAATTTCGTGGGGAAACTGGCGGGGCCCAGGGGCATGATATGGGCCCCCCAAGTAAAGGCAAGCCCTCCATAACCTACAATGGCCTGACATGGGCCTGGGGGCATTACATGGGCCCCAAAGTAAAATTTGCCAGCGTGCGACCCTCAACCCAGCAGAGGCCATAGAAGCAGAGTGCTGTGTATACTGGGCTCACTTATCTGTTTTTGTAGATCTTGGTGTACAGACTTGATTTACAGTTACTAATAGATTGCTGGTAGTGAGAACTGCTTCCATAAAACACACGTTACTACCTGCAATCTGTTGTAAGTGAGTCCTGTACACACAGAACACTGTAGTTGGCCATATGTAAGCAAGGGCATAACTATAGAGGATGAAGAGGTTGCGACCACACCTGGGCCCAGGAGGTCAGGGGGCCCCCGTATTGTTGCTCATCCACATTATTTATCATATTTGTGCTCACTTTGCCATGTGAGCCTTTAATGTTCGCAACAGGGACCCCATCACAATTATTTATGACACTGTGTGAGCTCCCTCACCTCAGCTGCAGCTATAACCGCTGAGTTTACATGGCTTGTTTCACGCTTATTGTAAAGCCTGGTGTTTAGCCGTTAATTGTATGATTTCAGTGTATGATGGCAACAGGTTGTAGGTAATGGCAACTGTTTCCATAAAACATACATTTACTACCTGCAATCTGTTATATGCCAAGTTTGTACACCAAGATCTGTACACACAGAACACTGCTGCTAAGTCAGTTGAATGAGAGAGCCTGCACATGTGCCGGTTTTCGTTTGGGGTACCAAGGCCAAGATGGGCCGCTTTTTAAGACTCTTGGAGGGTGGTTGCCTTTCTCTTTGTAGGCATTCCAAATTTGGCTCAGGCATGTGCCATTGGATCAGGGGTCAGGTAGGTTTTACTGGGGATTTTACTTTCCTGGAGATCGATCCGTTTACCTGGGGCATCCCAATTTGGGATGCTCCACTGTGTGAAACCGCCAGATCACCCGCAAATACTGTACACCAAAACATAAAAGATTTCGGGACAAGCTTGTAGTTTCTTCTACTGTAGCAGCATACAGGTTTTTGCTTCTACAATTCCACTTTTATAGGGGAGATACACTCATCTGTAACTGCTTGTCTCCTGAGCTAATCTGTAACAAACATAGTTAAGCACTTTAACCTCTACCCAAAGCATTGCAAAAGTAAAAGCACCTACACACTACAGAGGCATTGCAATTAGAGATGAGCGAATCGATTCGAACGAACCCGAATTCATTCCGAATTTCAGGAAAAATTTGTTTCTGAACGAATCCGAATTTCCCCGCGATTCGATCGATCAACGTTTTCCTTTAAACTCCATTTATTTCAATTACAGGCATTCTAAAATGGTGGATGAACATGTCCATACATATCCCCTGGGGCAAGTTATCATGGGAAGGTCACATGCAGTCTATCAGCAGCCAGGAAGACCGGTGAAGTCACTGTGCTATATAAACGGCGGCCATTTTCCTTTTGCGCATTTCAGCCTTGCATTCCAGAAACAGCGGTGGTTGCTGCAGACAGGGAGAGACTTAGAGATAGGCAGGGACACCCACAGAGAGGCAGACAGAACCAGGGAAAGATAGGGAAAGATAGGGAAAAATCGGGAATGATCGGGAACGATGAAGGCAGGGACAGTGAGAGGTAAAGCTTTTTTTTATTTTCATTTGCCAGATCAGTTTTGCTGTAAATATTCCTTGCCACTGTGCATCCCATCTTGGCAGTGGCATATTTAACCCTATCTGTCATACACAAGCATTTCTCATAACTGGATAAGTTTTAATTTTTTTTTGTCTGCTGTAAAAACCCCAGGCCACATGGCCATTCCATTTCAGCACATTTGACCCTATCTTTTATACTAAATCAGCTTGTTCAGCCTCAGCTTTATTAAGCTATTGCATTTTGAATTGGTTTTGTCCTGCTGTCAAAACACCAGGCCGCAGAGTATCCCAAACCACCACGTTGTACCCTATCTGTTATACAAAATAAGCTTGTTCATCCTCAGCTTTATTAAGATATTGCATTTTGAATTGGTTTTTGTCCTGCTGTCAAAACACCAGGCCGCAGGGTATCCCAAACCACCACGTTGCACCCTATCTGTTATACTAAATAAGCTTGTTCAGCCTCAGCTTTATTAAGCTATTGCATTTAGAATTGGTTTTTGTCTGCTTTAAAACACCAGCCCACATGGGCATCCCAAACCAGCACATGCCACCCTATCTGTTATACTAAGTAAGCTTGTTCAGCCTCAGCTTTATTAAGCTATTGCATTTTGAATTGGTTTTTGTCTTGCTGTCAAAACACCAGGCCGCAGGGTATCCCAAACCACCACGTTGGACCCTATCTATTATACTTAATCAGCTTGTTCAGCCTCAGCTTTTTTAGGCTATAGCATTTTGAATTGGTTTTTGTCCTGCTGTCAAAACACCAGGCCGCAGGGTATCCCAAACCACCACCTTGCATCCTATCTGTTATACTAAATAAGCTTGTTCAGCCTCAGCTTTATTAAGCTATTGCATTTTGAATTGGTTTTTGTCTGCTTTAAAAACACCAGCCCACATGGCTATCCCAAACCAGCACATGCCACCCTATCTGTTAAACTAAGTAAGCTTGTTCAGCCTCAGTTATTAAGCTATTGCATTTTGAATTGGTTTTTGTCCTGCTGTCAAAACACCAGGCCGCAGGGTATCCCAAACCACCACGTTGCACCCTATCTGTTATACTAAATCAGCTTGTTTAGCCTCAGCTTTATTAAGCTATTGCATTTTGAATTGTTTTTTGTCCTGCTGTCAAAACACCAGGCCGCAGGGTATCCCAAACCACCACGTTGCACCCTATCTGTTATACAAAATAAGCTTGTTCAGCCTCAACTTTATTAAGCTATTGCATTTTGAATTGGTTTTTGTCCTGCTGTCAAAACACCAGGCCGCAGGGTATCCCAAATCACCATGTTGCACCCTATCTGTTATACTAAATAAGCTTGTTCATCCTCAGCTTAATTAAGCTATTGCATTTTGAATTGGTTTTTGTCCTGCTGTCAAAACACCAGGCCGCAGGGTATCCCAAACCACCACCTTGCATCCTATCTGTTATACTAAATAAGCTTGTTCAGCCTCAGCTTTATTAAGCTATTGCATTTAGAATTGGTTTTTGTCTGCTTTAAAACACCAGCCCACATGGGCATCCCAAACCAGCACATGCCACCCTATCTGTTATACTAAGTAAGCTTGTTCAGCCTCAGCTTAATTAAGCTATTGCGTTTTGAATTGGTTTTTGACCTGCTGTCAAAACACCAGGCCGCAGGGTATCCCAAACCACCACGTTGGACCCTATCTATTATACTTAATCAGCTTGTTCAGCCTCAGCTTTATTAGGCTATTGCATTTTGAATTGGTTTTTGTCCTGCTGTCAAAACACCAGGCCGCAGGGTATCCCAAACCACCACGTTGCACCCTATCTGTTATACTAAATAAGCTTGTTCAGCCTCAGCTTTATTAAGCTATTGCATTTTGAATTGGTTTTTGTCTGCTTTAAAAACACCAGCCCACATGGGTATCCCAAACCAGCACATGCCACCCTATCTGTTATACTAAGTAAGCTTGTTCAGCCTCAGCTTTATTAAGCTATTGCATTTTGAATTGGTTTTTGTCCTGCTGTCAAAACACCAGGCCGCTGGGTATCCCAAACCACCACGTTGCATCCTATCTTTTATACTAATCAGCTTGTTCATCCTCAGCTTAATTAAGCTATTGCATTTTGAATTGGTTTTTGTCCTGCTGTCAAAACACCAGGCCGCAGGGTATCCCAAACCACCACGTTGCACCCTATCTGTTATACTAAATAAGCTTGTTCATCCTCATCTTTATTAAGCTATTGCATTTTGAATTGGTTTTTGTCCTGCTGTCAAAACACCAGGCCGCAGGGTATCCCAAACCACCACTTTGCACCCTATCTGTTATACTAAATAAGCTTGTTCAGCCTCAGCTTTATTAAGCTATTGCATTTTGAATTGTTTTTTGTCCTGCTTTAAAAACACCAGCCCACATGGCTATCCCAAACCAGAACATGCCACCCTATCTGTTAAACTAAGTAAGCTTGTTCAGCCTCAGCTTTATTAAGCTATTGCATTTTGAATTGGTTTTTGTCCTGCTGTCAAAACACCAGACCGCAGGGTATCCCAAACCACCACGTTGCACCCTATCTGTTATACTAAATAAGCTTGTTCAGCCTCAGCTTTATTAAGCTATTGCATTTTGAATTGGTTTTTGTCTGCTTTAAAAACACCAGCCCACATGGGTATCCCAAACCAGCACATGCCATCCTATCTGTTATACTAAGTAAGCTTGTTCAGCCTCAGCTTTATTAAGCTATTGCATTTTGAATTGGTTTTTGTCCTGCTGTCAAAACACCAGGCCGCAGGGTATCCCAAACCACCACGTTGCATCCTATCTTTTATACTAAATCAGCTTGTTCATCCTCAGCTTAATTAAGCTATTGCATTTTGAATTGGTTTTTGTCCTGCTGTCAAAACACCAGGCCGCAGGGTATCCCAAACCACCACGTTGCACCCTATCTGTTATACTAAATAAGCTTGTTCATCCTCATCTTTATTAAGCTATTGAATTTTGAATTGGTTTTTGTCCTGCTGTCAAAACACCAGGCCGCAGGGTATCCCAAACCACCACGTTGCACCCTATCTGTTATACTAAATAAGCTTGTTCAGCCTCAGCTTTATTAAGCTATTGCATTTTGAATTGGTTTTTGTCTGCTTTAAAAACACCAGCCCACATGGGTATCCCAAACCAGCACATGCCAGCCTATCTGTTATACTAAGTAAGCTTGTTCAGCCTCAGCTTTATTAAGCTATTGCATTTTGAATTGGTTTTTGTCCTGCTGTCAAAACACCAGGCCGCAGGGTATCCCAAACCACCATGTTGCATCCTATCTTTTAAACTAAATCAGCTTGTTCATCCTCAGCTTTATTAAGCTATTGCATTTTGAATTGGTTTTTGTCCTGCTGTGAAAACACCAGGCCGCAGGGTATCCCAAACCACCACGTTGCACCCTATCTGTTATACTAAATAAGCTTGTTCATCCTCAGCTTTATTAAGCTATTGCATTTTGAATTGGTTTTTGTCCTGCTGTCAAAACACCAGGACGCAGGGTATCCCAAACCACCATGTTGCACCCTATCTTTTATACTAAACTAGCTTGTTCAGCCTCAGCTTTATTAAGCTATTGCATTTTGAATTGGTTTTTGTCCTGCTGTCAAAACATCAGGCCGCAGGGTATCCCAAACCTGCACGTTGCACCCTATCTGTTATACTAGATAAGCTTGTTCAGCCTCAGCTTTATTAAGCTATTGCATTTTGAATTGGTTTTTGTCCTGCTGTCAAAACACCAGGCCGCATGGTATCCCAAACCACCACGTTGCACCGTATCTGTTATACTAAATCAGCTTGTTCAGCCTCAGCTTTATTAAACTATTGCATTTTGAATTGTTTTTTTTTCTGCTTTAAAAACACCAGCCCACATGGGCATCCCAAACCAGCACACGCCACCCTATCTGTTATACTAAGTAAGCTTGTTCAGCCTCAGCTTTATTAAGCTATTGCATTTTAAATTGGTTTTTGTCCTGCTGTCAAAACACCAGACCGCAGGGTATCCCAAACCACCACGTTGCACCCTATCTGTTATACTAAATAAGCTTGTTCAGCCTCAGCTTTATTAAGCTATTGCATTTTGAATTGGTTTTTGTCCTGCTGTCAAAACACCAGGCCGCAGGGTATCCCAAACCACCACGTTGCACCCTATCTGTTATACTAAATAAGCTTGTTCATCCTCAGCTTTATTAAGCTATTGCATTTTGAATTGGTTTTTGTCCTGCTATCAAAACACCAGGCCGCAGGGTATCCCAAACCTGCACGTTGCACCCTATCTTTTATAGTAAATAAGCTTGTTCATCCTCAGCTTTATTAAGCAATTGCGTTTTTAATTGGTTTTTGACCTGCTGTCAAAACACCAGGCCGCAGGGTATGCCATATTGCCAATTTTCATAGTATCTGGTGCAGAGAAGCAGTTCCTCACTTTATTTAACTTCTGCTTTTTAAAGTAAATATATTTTTTAAAGTACCTATTGCGCATTTCAAATACATAAAAATGTCAGGCAGACAAGTGCCAGGATGTTCATAGAGGAGTGGCAGAGGCCAAGATTCAGCAGGCAGAGGTCGCAGCAGACTAGGGGCGAGTGGCAGCAGGAGTCACGGTGAGAGACCTGATCTGCCAGTATCTGCTACCGGTCGTGTCTCCACCAGTAACACATCTGCCGTGGTAGATTAGTTAATGCGGTCATCCACATCATCACAAGTTACATCTGAGACCCCCAGTCTAGGGTCGGTAGGTTCCTCTGACACAACCCTGAGTTGGCATTCCCCCGAGAGCAGTCCCTGTCCTCCCATTGCCTCTGTCCTACGCCGTTCCCTCCCCCAGCGACGTATCCTATGCTTTGGGTTCAGCTTCACTCTTTAGTGAGGACGATCAGCTCCATCAGCAGCAGCCTCAGTCTTCAGTCGCTAATGAGTAGCTTTCTACACCCGCATAGTGAGGCTACTCATGAGCAGCAGGAAGACCTGGAGCAGGACCTGAACCAGCAGGTCATGTCATACCTTGACATGACCATGCCAACACACCTTGAGGATCCACCGGACTTCTGGGCAGCCAAACTTGGGTTGTGGCCGCAACTAGCAGAGTTTGCCCTGGAAAAGCTGTCCTGCCCGGCAAGTAGCTTGCCATCTGAGCGGGTGTTTAGTGTGGCGGGAGCCATAGTTACGGCAAGGAGAACTCGTCTGTCAACTAAAAATGTGGAGAGACTCACCTTTGTGAAAATGAATCAGGGATGGATCAGCAAGGATTTCCACCCACCAATGGCTGATGCATGCTACTAGATTCAGCATGGTGCCACGTTTTACACTTTCCAAATGGTGCAAAACATATTTATGTCTTTAGGCCAATTTTTGGGCGCCTGCTGATGCCAAATTCAGGGTGTGCCTTTCAGCCAATTTTGGGCCTCCTGCTGCTGCTGCTGCCAACTCCAGTGTCTCTTTAAAGCAATGTTTGGGCTCCTGCTGCTGCTTGCAACTCCAGGGTGTGATTCATCCAATTTTTGGCCTCCTGCTGCCAACTCCAGTGTCTCTTTAAAGCAATGTTTGGGCTCCTGCTGCTGCTTGCAACTCCAGGGTGTGATTCATCCAATTGTTGGCTCCTGCAGCCAACTCCAGTGTCTCTTTCAAGCTATGCTTGGGCTCCTGCTGCTTATAACTCCAGGGTGTGATTCATCTAATTTTTGGGCTCCTGCAGCCAACTCCAGTGTCTCTTTCAAGCTATGTTTCGGCTCCTGCTGCTGCTGCTGCTGCTTGCAGCTCCAGGATGTGATTCATCCAATTTTTGGGCTCCTGCAGCCAACTCCAGTGTCTCTTTCAAGCTATGTTTGGGCTCCTGCTGCTGCTGCTTGCAACTCCAGGGTGTGATTCATCCAATTTTTGGCCTCCTGCTCCCAACTCCCGTGTCTATTTAAAGCAATGTTTGGGCTCCTCCTGCTGCTGCTTGCAACTCCAGGGTGTGATTCATCCAATTTTTGGGCTCCTGAAGCCAACTCCAGTGTATCTTTAAAGCAATGTTTGGGCTCCTGCTGCTGCTTGCAACTCCAGGGTGTGATTCATCCAATTTTTGGGCTCCTGCAGCCAACTCCAGTGTCTCTTTCAAGCTATGTTTGGGCTCCTGTTGCTGCTGCTGCTTATAACTCCCAGGGTGTGATTCATCTAATTTTTGGGCTCCTGCAGCCAACTCCAGTGTCTCTTTCAAGCTATGTTTGGGCTCCTGCTGCTGCTGCTTGCAACTCCAGGGTTTGATTCATCCAATTTGTGGCCTCCTGCTGCCAACTCCAGTGTCTATTTAAAGCAATGTTTGGGCTCCTGCTGCTGCTGCTTGCAACTCCAGGGTGTGATTCATCCAATTTTTGGGCTCCTGAAGCCAACTCCAGTGTCTCTTTAAAGCAATGTTTGGGCTCCTGCTGCTGCTTGCAACTCCAGGGTGGGATTCATCCAATTTTGGGGCTCCTGCAGCTAACTCCAGTGTCTCTTTCAAGCTATGTTTGGGCTCCTGCTGCTTCTGTTGCTTGCAACTCCAGGGTGTGACTCATCCAATTTTTGGGCTCCTGAAGCCAACTCCAGTGTCTTTTTAAAGCAATGTTTGGGCTCCTGCTGCTGCTTGCAACTCCAGGGTGTGATTCATCCAATTTTTGGGCTCCTGCAGCCAACTCCAGTGTGTCTTTCAAGCAATGTTTGGGCTCCTGCTGCTGCTGCTTGCAACTCCTGGGTGTCATTCAGCCAATTTTTGGGCTCCTGCTGCCAACTCCAGTGTCTCTTTCAAGCTATGTTTGGGCTCCTGCTACTGCTGCTGCTTGCAACTCCAGGGTGTCATTCAGCCAATTTTTGGGCTCCTGCAGCCAACTCCAGTGTGTCTTTCAAGCTATGTTTGGGCTCCAGATGCTGCTGATTTCAACTTCTGGGTGTCATTCAGCCAATTTTTGGGCTCCTGCTGCCAACTCCAGTGTTTCTTTCAAGCTATGTTTGGGCTGCTGCTGCTGCTTTCAACTCCGGGGTGTCATTCAGCCAATTTTTGGGCTCCTGCTGCCAACTCCAGTGTCTCTTTCAAGCTATGTTTGGGCTCCTGCTGCTGCTGCTGCTTGCAACTCCAGAGTGTCATTCAGCCAATTTTTGGGCTCCTGCAGCCAACTCCACTGTCTCTTTCAAGCTATGTTTGGGCTCCTGCTGCTGCTGCTGCTTGCAACTCCAGGGTGTCATTCAGCCAATTTTTGGGCTCCTGCAGCCAACTCCAGTGTCTCTTTCAAGCTATGTTTGAGCTCCTGCTGCTGCTGCTGCTTGCAACTCCAGGGTGTGATTCATCCAATTTTTGGGCTCCTGCAGCCAACTCCAGTGTCTCTTTAAAGCAATGTTTGGGTTCCTGCTGCCAACTCCAGTGTCTCTTTAAATCAATGTTTGGGCTCCTGCTGCTGCTGCTGCTAGCAACTCCAGGGTGTGATTCATCCAATTTTTGGGCTCCTGCTGTCAAATCCAGTGTCTCTTTCAACCAATGTTTGGGAGGCTCCTGCTGCTGCCAGCTCCAGGGTGTGTTTTTCAGGCACTATAGGGGCCCCTCATAGGGATGCCACCTCAACTCTCTGCAATTGTGCCGCTCTGCGATTCTATTAGCGATGCCTCTGATCTGCATGTCATAATTATTTACAGTATTATTTCACTAACCCAGCACGCATCCTACGCGTGTTACAGCAAGGCAGAATGGTTTACAACCCTATTGAGGCTCTAGGAAGCTCAGAAATAGCCGTTTTTAATATCGATTCATCGCGAATAAATTCGGGTCAAACCGATTTTTGTCGGAAAATTCGGCGAATCAGTCGAATCGAATTTTTCAAAAGTTCGCTCATCTCTAATTGCAATAGTTTCTCCAGCACTGGTTGTCTCAAGCAGGAAGCCACTCTCCCTTTATGAAAGTAGAATCGTACATTCAAAACCTGTTTTCTTTTTCTTTCAGTCAAAGAAATAAACAAACTTGGCTAGAACTTTTAGCACTAGATGAAAAAGGAAAACCCAAAACAAATTTTAATATGAATAAGTAAGAATTCTGAAAGTTGTTATTTAAAATCTAGAAAAATCTAAAATGAAATTGTAAAAAGTAATGATTGTTCTGAGATATTTTAAGGGTGGTGCCGCACAAACAAATCGGTACCTTAATATTGCACAGATACTGTCAAATTTAACAACTCCCCATCTTTTGTTGTATATTGAATAATTGAGTAGAAGGTTCTAGTTTATCTACTGGCAACCATTTAAATGTGCAGTAGTCTTGCTTTAAAGTGGACCAAAACCTGGGATTTTTACTATTCCAGGTTTTGGTTCTTATTTTTGGCCCATCCTGATTTGGGTTGCACCGCTGTGTGAAGTCCCTGCTGCTACCTTGCCAGCATTCCCATGGTGCAACTCTGCTCAAATCAGCCTATTTGGTCGTGCATGTTGCTAACAAAACTGAATGGGAGCTTAGCCACACCCACAATTGGCATGAAATACCCTGGAAACAACAGCACCCTATGGGCTATGCAGAACAATTTGGCAGTTTTTTTCTCCACTCTGTGGAGTTTCGGCCTGTGTGAGAGCAGCTTGACATAAGGGCAGCAGGACAGAAGTGTGTAGTTTTAAAAACTGCAGTAGTTTGAAAACAGCAGGGGTTGTGCACAAGAAATAGTGGTGAGTACAGCATTTACTTTTTAGCCGTATCTATTCTTATTATCTATAATGTCTGGTTTGGTGCAGTGTAACTCTTGCCTGGCCGTTGTGTTTCGTAGTACTCTGTGGAACTAGCGATGCTGTCCAATTTGTATGCAAATGAAGGGGTTGTATGACAAGATTTCAAAATTACAGTCTTTAGTTTCTACTCTTCAGTCTGAAGTTATGAAGCTATCCAAGGCAGTAAAGCAGCTTGGTATACAGCCAAAAAGTGGGTATTCCCACAAAGACTTCACAAGAGAGGGGCACAGTGGAAGACTGTTGGCTCTGGAAGTTTGCGCAATGTAGAACAAAAACATCAACATTTTGGACTAAGTCAATATAACCCATTTGCTGTTCTTTCTGAGCTTGATGTGGATGTATCTGCTAATGCTCAGTCTGGGCAGGATTTGGTAAGATCAAAGGAAGTGGACTTAAGTAAGGGACCATATAAAATGAGTACAAAGGGGCAGCAAGGAACAGTTACCAAGCCAACCAATAGGAAAAGGCATATTCTGGTTGATGACTCAACAATTAGAGGTGTGGACTTTGGACAGGATAAAGATGAGCTAAAAGAAGTGAGGTGTCTCCCAGGTGCAACACGGTTAATAGGGATAAGAAACGTATTCTAAATATTGTGAAGTCTGCAAGCAAACATAACCGAGTGGACATTGTGCTACATCTTGGCACAAATGACTTATCCCAAAAAGATTTGTTTGTTGTACAGAGGGACTTCCAAAATTTTAGTCAGGAACAGGAACAGTATCCATCACCATTTCTGAAGTTTTGCCAGTATGTAATCAGGGAAAAGGGCACTCAACATCGCCAAGTTCAATTTGTGGTTACGTCAGTGGTGTGAAGACAAAGGCTTTGGATGTATTAGTCATGATGTTAGAATGTGGTCGAACAATGAGTTGTTTAAGAGGGATGGCTTGCATCCTTCACAGAAAGGCACAGAAGAACTTGGAGTGGAACTCAGAGCATTTTTTGATTTAAACTAGAGGAAGGGGACAGAGATGTAACTTGTAAGGGTGATTTCTGTCCCCTACCATTTAGGATGAAGCAGGACATTGAAACAGGAAGCCCGGTCAGTGGTAGGCTAGAGGTGGAAAAGATCAAGGGCACACTAAAATACAATACCAACAACATCCACATGATGTGTACCAATGCTTGCAGCTTGGGCAACAAGCTCTGTTAATTAATGGCTATCATATCCAGAGATGAATTGGATCTTGTTGCAATAACAGAGACTTGGTTCAAGGATCACAATGACTGGGAGATAGCCATACCCGGTTACACATTGTGCAGAAAAGACAGATTGGATAGAAAGGGTGGTGGAGTAGCCATTTATGTCAAGACTACACTTCAATCAATAATAATTCAGCATACACATAATGAACTAGAAACTCTCTGGGTTACCATGCAGACTAAGGAGGGAGCTGTGGTCAGAATTGGTGTGATATATAGGCCCCCTGGACAATCTGAGGATCTAGAAAACCTGTTAATAGATTAAAACTGTGGAATGGCATAGAAGGGGGACATTGTAATTACAGGTGACTTCAACATGCCTGATGTGGACTGGAATATCCCAAGGGCATCGACATGCGAGAGCAGGACTATATTAGAGGCACTTAATGGAGTGTCTCTAAAACAACTTGTGACATTGCCAACAAGAGGAGATAACATTCTGGACTTAGTTCTGAACAATGGGGATCTGGTGTCCGAGGTCAGGGTTGAAGAAAATCTGGGTTCCAGTGACCATCAATGCTTATGGTTCAGAATAAAAACAGACATTGTGCAATCACACACCAGAACCAAAGTGCTAGACTTTAGGAAGACAAACTTCAAGGAAATGGCGGAGTATGCAGAAAGAAAATTAGGTGAGTGGAACAGAGTAGCAGAAGTGAGTGCCCAGTGGTCACTATTAAAAATGGCCATCTTAAAGGCAACTAAGCAATATGTGAAACAAACTAGCAAGAATAAAAGGAAGAAGAAACCATTATGGTTTACTAGGGAAGTCAGCACTATCATAAAAGATAAGAAGTCTGCCTATAAGAAGTATAAAGTAAGTGGAAGTGTAGCTGACAGAGAGGCATATAAAATTAAACAGAGGAAAGCAAAACTGATTATAAGGACTGCTAAAGGGCAAAAGGAGGAAGAAATGGCCAAATCTATGAAGACGGGAGATTTTTCCGATATATTGGTGACAGAAAGAAGAAAAACAATGCAGTCTCAAAAATTAGAAATAGGGAAAATAAACATATTGATGGAGATAAGGCTGTGGCTGACCATCTGAATAGCTACGTTTGTTCGGTATTTTCAGATAGTAGCAGGCATGGCCATAGCACAGCATCCAGCTGGGAGGGCACAGCTCCGGAGTTTCTAGAGGCTGATGTCCTAGCCGAGCTGGCACATCTAAAGGTAAGTAAGGCGA
This sequence comes from Gastrophryne carolinensis, assembly GCA_027917425.1. Taxonomy (NCBI): domain Eukaryota; kingdom Metazoa; phylum Chordata; class Amphibia; order Anura; family Microhylidae; genus Gastrophryne; species Gastrophryne carolinensis. Next base: position 101,956,422 of record CM051239.1, on the reverse strand, counting down.
TGGGTCCAGATGGAATCCACCCCAGAGTTCTAAGGGAACTTAGGTTTGTGATTGCAGCCCCTCTGACTGATTTACTTAACCATTCCCTTTCAACTGGTGAGGTTCCAGATGATTGGAGAATGGCCAATGTCGTACCAATCCATAAAAAGGGGAGTAGAGAAGAAGCCAGGAATTACAGGCCAGTTAGTTTAACATCTATAGTGGTCAAATTAATGGAAACACTCTTAAAAAACAGATAATTTCCCATCTAAAAATTAATGTCCTTTTGGACCCAAAACAGCACGGCTTTACTGAGGGCAGATCATGTCAGACCAATCTTATTGATTTCTTTGACAATGTCACTAAAGTGTTAGATGAAGGTGGTGCTGTGGATATCGCCTATCTGGATTTTAGCAAAGCCTTTGACACTGTACCACATAAGGAGCTCATAGATAAGTTATTGAAGGTAGGACTCAATCCCTGGATAGTTCAGTGGATTTCCAGTTGGCTGAGGGATCGGTATCAGAGCGTTGTTGTAAATGGTGTGCAATCTGAACAAAGGTGAGTTACAAGCGGTGTGCCTCAAGGCTCTGTCCTGGGCCCCATTCTTTTTAATATATTTGTAAGTGACATAGGAGAAGGCTTGGTAGGAAAAGTTTGTCTGTTTGCTGATTATACAAAGGTTAGTAATAGGGTGGATATTCCTGGAGGTGTCTGCAACATGGAAAATGATTTAGCTTTACTGGATAGATGGTCAAAACTGTGAGAGTTTAATGTCTCTAAATGTAAAATCATGCACTTGGGTAGAAGGAATCCCTGCTCTGAGTACCGTATGGGCAGCAATGTTTTAGCCAGGACCTCGGAGGAGAGAGATTTAGGGGTACTGATTACTGATAACTGCAAGATGAGTGGACAGTGTAGCCAGGCAGTGGGAAAAGCAAGCAGGATGCTCGGCTGCATAGCTCGAGGCATCACCAGTAGGAAGAGGGAGGTTGTGATGCCGCTGTATAGAGCCCTGGTAAGGCCACAGCTAGAATACTGGGTGCAGTTCTGGAGACCTTACCTGCAAAAAGACATTATTCAAATAGAACGTGTACAAAGGCAGGCAACGAAAATGGTGGAAGGACTTAAACTTAAAACTTATCAGGAGAGACTTAAAGAACTTAATTTGTACAGTCTGGAGGAAAGAAGAGAGAAGGGGGACATGATTGAGACCTTTAAATATGTGAAAGGATTGAATAAGGTTCAGGAGGGAAGTGTTTTTAAGAAGAAACTTAATGATAGAACAAGGGAGCACAACCTGAAGCTAGTCGGGGGGAAGATCAGGAGCAATGTTAGAAAATATTATTTTACAGAAAGAGTAGTAGATGCTTGGAACAAACTTCCAGCAGAGGTAGTTGAAAAAACAACAGTCACTGAATTTAAACATGCCTGGGATAAGCACACATCTTTCCTAAGATAAAGAGTACATACAGTATACACATAAGGACAGACTAGATGGACCGTATGGTCTCCTTCTGCCGTCAGCCTTCTATGTTTCTATAGTCTATGGGGTCAGGGAGCAATTAAGGAGGTGGTCCAGGGGTCTGGACCTCCCCACCCCCAGACCGGTTTGGGCACAGCACATCTGCAGCTGCCTTTTGTGGCACTCTTGAGCACCTGAAAACTCCATGGAATCATAAAGAATGGAATGTGTCACTATTAGTAGGAAGAGATTTTTACTCTCCCAGGTGTTGTTCCTCCCCAGTGGGGCATCCCAATATGGGATGACCTGCTGTGCGAATCCTCGGAGATTGACACATGGATGGTTAAAAATATGCGTGCTCTGCTTCATTAAGCTTTTGCTACAAGCTTTGATGTCAAAGCAGCCAACAAGCTGAATGGGCCGAGCACAACCCCGGCAGCACTCCCACCCCTCCAAGAATCTGAACCACTCATTTAGATACGTCTAGCGTGGGTATACATCCTCAACAAGAGGTATAGTGGGAATCACACAGTGGGGAAACCTGAATTGGGATGTCCCAGGGATAGATAATCAGCAAAAGAGGATGTTGTTTCCCTTAGAGTTTTATTTTTAGATCAGAAATTGCCTTAAACAATCACTGTTCCAAGGGTATCTCTTTTTGCAGCAGGCTTTCTCAAGCATGTAGTTTGGTTGAGCTATAGGAAATCACTGTTATGTAGCATTCCTTTTTGTAGCTAAAAGCTGTGCATAATACTGTTACAAGCACTTAATTGCAGTGAGTGATTATTGAGACACTGACTGTACTAAAGTACTGCAGTAAATACTTTCACAAATGCAGTGTCAAGGTCTTATATCTTGACGTAAATTGGATGACTATCTTTCTCTTCCTTTCAATAAATTTATTGTAAACATAGGACCTGGGGGCACCTTTACCTTCTAAATACAATGTGAGGGTGGGCCACCATATCCAGTAAATGAAATTACTTTTATTGAACCATCCATGACAGACCACAAAGGCTTGGTTGCTTTGACCTAGTGAGCATTGTTCAATAAAGGAGAATTCATTAACTTGAGGTTTAGCTGTCTCTCTCTCTTTCTCTCTCTATATATATGTGTGTGTGTGTGTGTGTGTGTGTGTGTGTGTGTGTGTGTGTGTGTGTATGTCATTATGTATTTATGTATCTCCATCTTCATTAGCGCAGATTAAAACATTCAGTGCATAAACTATTACAAATGAGATGCTACAAAGTAAATGAATATAAAAGACAATAGGAAACAGAGCCCTGCCCGTATGAGCTTACAGTCTAAAGCAGTGGTGCTCATTGTTTTGAAGTGCACTGGGCATATTGTGATTTGGTGAACAAATGAAATTGCAGCCAGGTAGGGGAAAGAAAGAAGTAACTAAAAACTTAAGATATATTCTAGATGCTGGGGAATAGATTGTTAAGGGATTGGGCATTTCTTTAAATCATGCTAAAGGTCCGGTTTAAAGGTATTCACCCTTTATGTTGTGTTGCTACTTAGTTGTGGATGTCTAGTTTTATCCCTGCCCTACATCGCTACTACTACGTGCTCATATGGCTATTTAAAATGACTCTGCTCCCTGTAGCTAATCAAACCCCATGTCTATGCATATTGCCTTCTGTTTTGCTCAGTGGTTTGGCTTAGGCAACACTTGTTGCCTTCTACAAAATATGTTGTCCAATCTTCTACTGGTTCCACTTAGGACTTGGTTTATGCTGTTTGTGTGTTTTGGTCATTAATTTGTGCTAAAGCTGTTTATTGATGATTTGGGGTATCCCCTGCTTCCCTGGCTCCTAACACCCTTTCAAAGGCCCCAGACTGATGGCCAGGAGGCCTATAATTGGGCCCACCGCCGCACAGAGTTGTGGAGCACGCCTTTGGCCTGTGGAAGTTGCGGTTTTGTTATCTGGACCGCACAGGGGGAGCCCTCTAGGGATGAGCGAATCGATCCGGACGAACCCGGATTCGATCCGAATTTCAGGAAAAATTCGATTCGGATCGAATCCGAATTTCCCCGCGATTCGATCGCTCGAAGTTTTCCTTTAACATCCATTCATTTACATTACAGGCATTCTAAGATGGCGGACGGGACATGTCCAGACATCAACCCCGCGCCAGTGCAAGCTGGGACAGTCACATGCAGCCTATCAGCAGCCAGCAAGCCCGGTGACGTCACAGCGGTATTTAAGGCCGGCCATCTTGCTTTCCAGCATCATTTCTCTATTGCATTCGTGACAGACAGAACGCTGTGTAGCTGAGGGAGAGACAGACAGTTAGACAGGCAGGGACAGACAGGGACAGGCTGGAGACAGGCAGGAGACAGACAGGAGACAGACAGAAAGTAAGCGAAAAACAGGGAAAGGAAGGGAAAATCGGAGGCTGTCAGTTTTTTTTTTTTTTTTCATCCAGCCTGCTTTGTTAGCGTTTTCAGGCTGCTTACACTAACTAACAGTGCATATATACTGAACTGATCTTAAGTCTGCTGTGAGGCATCCCATTCTGTGACAACACCAGCCTCTATTTAATAGCATAATAACCATTTGCACTTATTCTCATAGAAATCAGGCCTGATAAAGACACTTTTGCTGTGCATGCTCTCTGGTTTTCGTGGCATCCCATTCTGTGACAACACCAGCCTCTATTTAATAGCATAATAACCATTTGCACTTATTCTCATAGAAATCAGGCCTGATAAAGACACTTTTGCTGTGCATGCTCTCTGGTTTTTGTGGCATCCCATTCTGTGACAACACCAGCCTCTATTTAATAGCATAATAACCATTTGCACTTATTCTCATAGAAATCAGGCCTGATAAAGACACTTTTGCTGTGCATGCTCTCTGGTTTTTGTGGCATCCCATTCTGTGACAACACCAGCCTCTATTTAATAGCATAATAACCATTTGCACTTATTCTCATAGAAATCAGGCCTGATAAAGACACTTTTGCTGTGCATGCTCTCTGGTTTTTGTGGCATCCCATTCTGTGACTACACCAGCCTCTATTTAATAGCATAATAACCATTTGCACTTATTCTCATAGAAATCAGGCCTGATAAAGACACTTTTGCTGGGCATGCTCTCTGGTTTTTGTGGCATCCCATTCTGTGACAACACCAGCCTCTATTTAATAGCATAATAACCATTTGCACTTATTCTCATAGAAATCAGGCCTGATAAAGACACTTTTGCTGTGCATGCTCTCTGGTTTTTGTGGCATCCCATTCTGTGACAACACCAGCCTCTATTTAATAGCATAATAACCATTTGCACTTATTCTCATAGAAATCAGGCCTGATAAAGACACTTTTGCTGTGCATGCTCTCTGGTTTTTGTGGCATCCCATTCTGTGACAACACCAGCCTCTATTTAATAGCATAATAACCATTTGCACTTATTCTCATAGAAATCAGGCCTGATAAAGACACTTTTGCTGTGCATGCTCTCTGGTTTTTGTGGCATCCCATTCTGTGACAACACCAGCCTCTATTTAATAGCATAATAACCATTTGCACTTATTCTCATAGAAATCAGGCCTGATAAAGACACTTTTGCTGTGCATGCTCTCTGGTTTTTGTGGCATCCCATTCTGTGACTACACCAGCCTCTATTTAATAGCATAATAACCATTTGCACTTATTCTCATAGAAATCAGGCCTGATAAAGACACTTTTGCTGGGCATAGTACTACTGGATCTTTTTTGGGGGCATCCCATTCTGTGACTAAAGCAGCCTCTGTTTAAGACCATATAAGCATTTGCTCTTATCATATTTGAAATTAGCCTGATAAAGACACTTTTGCAGGGCATAGTACTACTGGATCTTTTTTGGGGGCATCCCATTCTGTGACTAAAGCAGCCTCTGTTTAAGACCATATAAGCATTTGCTCTTATCATATTTGAAATTAGGCCTGATAAAGACACTTTTGCTGGGCATAGTACTACTGGATCTTTTTTGGGGGCATCCCATTCTGTGACTAAAGCAGCCTCTGTTTAAGACCATATAAGCATTTGCTCTTATCATATTTGAAATTAGGCCTGATAAAGACACTTTTGCTGGGCATAGTACTACTGGATCTTTTTTGGGGGCATCCCATTCTGTGACTAAAGCAGCCTCTGTTTAAGACCATATAAGCATTTGCTCTTATCATATTTGAAATTAGCCTGATAAAGACACTTTTGCTGGGCATAGTACTACTGGATCTTTTTTGGGGGCATCCCATTCTGTGACTAAAGCAGCCTCTGTTTAAGACCATATAAGCATTTGCTCTTATCATATTTGAAATTAGCCTGATAAAGACACTTTTGCTGGGCATAGTACTACTGGATCTTTTTTGGGGGCATCCCATTCTGTGACTAAAGCAGCCTTTGTTTAAGACCATATAAGCATTTGCTCTTATCATATTTGAAATTAGCCTGATAAAGACACTTTTGCTGGGCATAGTACTACTGGATCTTTTTTGGGGGCATCCCATTCTGTGACTAAAGCAGCCTCTGTTTAAGACCATATAAGCATTTGCTCTTATCATATTTGAAATTAGCCTGATAAAGACACTTTTGCTGGGCATAGTACTACTGGATCTTTTTTGGGGGCATCCCATTCTGTGACTAAAGCAGCCTCTGTTTAAGACCATATAAGCATTTGCTCTTATCATATTTGAAATTAGCCTGATAAAGACACTTTTGCTGGGCATAGTACTACTGGATCTTTTTTGGGGGCATCCCATTCTGTGACTAAAGCAGCCTCTGTTTAAGACCATATAAGCATTTGCTCTTATCATATTTGAAATTAGGCCTGATAAAGACACTTTTGCTGTGCATGCTCTCTGGTTTTTGTGGCATCCCATTCTGTGACAACACCAGCCTCTATTTAATAGCATAATAACCATTTGCACTTATTCTCATAGAAATCAGGCCTGATAAAGACACTTTTGCTGTGCATGCTCTCTGGTTTTTGTGGCATCCCATTCTGTGACAACACCAGCCTCTATTTAATAGCATAATAACCATTTGCACTTATTCTCATAGAAATCAGGCCTGATAAAGACACTTTTGCTGTGCATGCTCTCTGGTTTTTGTGGCATCCCATTCTGTGACAACACCAGCCTCTATTTAATAGCATAATAACCATTTGCACTTATTCTCATAGAAATCAGGCCTGATAAAGACACTTTTGCCGTGCATGCTCTCTGGTTTTTGTGGCATCCCATTCTGTGACTACACCAGCCTCTATTTAATAGCATAATAACCATTTGCACTTATTCTCATAGAAATCAGGCCTGATAAAGACACTTTTGCTGGGCATAGTACTACTGGATCTTTTTTGGGGGCATCCCATTCTGTGACTAAAGCAGCCTCTGTTTAAGACCATATAAGCATTTGCTCTTATCATATTTGAAATTAGCCTGATAAAGACACTTTTGCTGGGCATAGTACTACTGGATCTTTTTTGGGGGCATCCCATTCTGTGACTAAAGCAGCCTCTGTTTAAGACCATATAAGCATTTGCTCTTATCATATTTGAAATTAGGCCTGATAAAGACACTTTTGCTGGGCATAGTACTACTGGATCTTTTTTGGGGGCATCCCATTCTGTGACTAAAGCAGCCTCTGTTTAAGACCATATAAGCATTTGCTCTTATCATATTTGAAATTAGGCCTGATAAAGACACTTTTGCTGGGCATAGTACTACTGGATCTTTTTTGGGGGCATCCCATTCTGTGACTAAAGCAGCCTCTGTTTAAGACCATATAAGCATTTGCTCTTATCATATTTGAAATTAGCCTGATAAAGACACTTTTGCTGGGCATAGTACTACTGGATCTTTTTTGGGGGCATCCCATTCTGTGACTAAAGCAGCCTCTGTTTAAGACCATATAAGCATTTGCTCTTATCATATTTGAAATTAGCCTGATAAAGACACTTTTGCTGGGCATAGTACTACTGGATCTTTTTTGGGGGCATCCCATTCTGTGACTAAAGCAGCCTTTGTTTAAGACCATATAAGCATTTGCTCTTATCATATTTGAAATTAGCCTGATAAAGACACTTTTGCTGGGCATAGTACTACTGGATCTTTTTTGGGGGCATCCCATTCTGTGACTAAAGCAGCCTCTGTTTAAGACCATATAAGCATTTGCTCTTATCATATTTGAAATTAGCCTGATAAAGACACTTTTGCTGGGCATAGTACTACTGGATCTTTTTTGGGGGCATCCCATTCTGTGACTAAAGCAGCCTCTGTTTAAGACCATATAAGCATTTGCTCTTATCATATTTGAAATTAGCCTGATAAAGACACTTTTGCTGGGCATAGTACTACTGGATCTTTTTTGGGGGCATCCCATTCTGTGACTAAAGCAGCCTCTGTTTAAGACCATATAAGCATTTGCTCTTATCATATTTGAAATTAGGCCTGATAAAGACACTTTTGCTGTGCATGCTCTCTGGTTTTTGTGGCATCCCATTCTGTGACAACACCAGCCTCTATTTAATAGCATAATAACCATTTGCACTTATTCTCATAGAAATCAGGCCTGATAAAGACACTTTTGCTGTGCATGCTCTCTGGTTTTTGTGGCATCCCATTCTGTGACAACACCAGCCTCTATTTAATAGCATAATAACCATTTGCACTTATTCTCATAGAAATCAGGCCTGATAAAGACACTTTTGCTGTGCATGCTCTCTGGTTTTTGTGGCATCCCATTCTGTGACAACACCAGCCTCTATTTAATAGCATAATAACCATTTGCACTTATTCTCATAGAAATCAGGCCTGATAAAGACACTTTTGCCGTGCATGCTCTCTGGTTTTTGTGGCATCCCATTCTGTGACTACACCAGCCTCTATTTAATAGCATAATAACCATTTGCACTTATTCTCATAGAAATCAGGCCTGATAAAGACACTTTTGCTGGGCATAGTACTACTGGATCTTTTTTGGGGGCATCCCATTCTGTGACTAAAGCAGCCTCTGTTTAAGACCATATAAGCATTTGCTCTTATCATATTTGAAATTAGCCTGATAAAGACACTTTTGCTGGGCATAGTACTACTGGATCTTTTTTGGGGGCATCCCATTCTGTGACTAAAGCAGCCTCTGTTTAAGACCATATAAGCATTTGCTCTTATCATATTTGAAATTAGCCTGATAAAGACACTTTTGCTGGGCATAGTACTACTGGATCTTTTTTGGGGGCATCCCATTCTGTGACTAAAGCAGCCTCTGTTTAAGACCATATAACCATTTGCTCTTATTATATTTATATTATAAGACACTTTTGCTGGGCATAGGCTTACTGCTGCCTGCCAGGTGCACTTCTGTTGAGGCATCCCATTCTGTAACATAGCATACCCCTCTTTATTTACACTAAGCAGCTCTCTTATTTACACTAAGCAGGCCTGTTGGAGGCTGAGTGTTACTGCTCACTTTTGGTGTGCATTATATTCTGTTTCATATAGACCCACCGCTGCCCGGGGGATCTTAAAATATCACCTACTACCACGCCAGTTAGACTATGCCGGGCAGACAAGTGCCTGGAAGTGAAAAGAGGAGTGGCAGAGGCCAAGATTCCGCAGGCAGAGCTCGCATCAGACTGGGGGCCAGTAGCAGCAGGAGTCACGCTGAGAGACCTAATCTGCCAGTATCTGCTAGCGGTCGGGTCTCCACCAGTAACGCATCTGCCGTGGTAGATTGGTTGACGCGCTCATCAACAACATCATCACAACTTACGTCTGAGACCCCCAGTCTAGGGTCGGTAGGTTCCTCTGACACAACCCTGAGTTGGCATGCCCCGAGAGCAGTCCCTGTCCTCCCATTGCCTCTGTCCTACGCCGTTCCCTCCCCCAGCAACGTATCCTATGCTTTGGGTTCAGCTCCACTCTTTAGTGAGGAGGACCATCAGATAGAGGACAGTCAGCAGCTACTGCCCAGCCAAGAAATGGAGGTGGCTTCTCTAGCTAGGCAGACAAATAGTGATGTGGACAGTGTCGTGGGTGCTGCGAGCGTTCCAGCTCCTGCGCCAGACACTGTTGACGAATCCACGAACATCAGTGACGTACAGCCACAACTCGGTGATGATGATGATGATGACGATGAAGCCGATCGCACTTGGGAGCCGGGTGATGAAGGGGCTTCATCGTCATCATCAGGAGAAGAGGGGCGCAGGTTGCCCCGGAGTCAGCAGCTGAGGCAGCAAGGTGGTAGCAGTCAGCATGGGGGCACAATTCCAAAGGCTGGAGCCGGCCGGGGCCGGGGCCGGGGTAGAGCACCTGCTGTGCGGCAGTCTACCTTATCGGGAGGTAGTGGAGCAGGGGTTCCTGGAGTTGGCAACAGCAGCAGTGAATCAGTGAGGCCAGGGGGTGGGAAACGTAGCTACTCGGCAGTGTGGCAGTTTTTCCTGAGGCATCCGCAGGAGGGTAACATGGCCACATGCAAGATATGTAGGCAAAAGGTGAAGCGTGGCCAGGGTCCAAATGTTGGCACCACGGCCCTGCGTCAACATATGATGCGTCACCATAAAACGACCTGGGAGAACCGAGGCTCCCAAGGGGTGGTCCAGTCTGCTTCCTCACCAAGTGAGCTCCCAATTTCTGCCAGCCAAGGCTCCAGCACCTCAGCCGAAGGCAGCTGTGCGTCATACCCATCCTCTGTCGCTCCTGCTCCTCCTCCTCCTCCTCCTCCAAGTCATGCATCCCGCCAGCAATCCATCAGCGAAGCCATGTCCAAGAGACAGCAGTATGCGCCCACTCATCCTACGGCGCAGAAGCTGAATGTGCTCCTGTCCAAGTTGCTGGTGCTGCAGTCGCTCCCTTTTCAGGTGGTGGAATCTGCACCTTTCAGAGAACTGATGGCTTGTGCCGAGCCGAGGTGGAGAGTCCCAAGCCGTCATTTCTTTGCCAAGAAGGCAGTACCAGCGCTGCACACTTTTGTTGAACAGAAGGTGGGCCAGTCCTTGAGCCTGTCGGTGTGTAGCAAAATACATGGCAGCGCCGACATCTGGAGCTGTAACTACGGTCAGGGGCAGTACATGTCGTTTACGGCCCACTGGGTGAATGTGGTCCCTTTGCAGCAGCAACTTGGACAGGTCATGCCGCTTCGGCCTCCGCGCTCTCTGCCCATTGGGCCTGTGACACCGTGCGACTCGGCCTCCTCATCCCCCGCCATCTCCTCACCCTCCACTGTAGGCTCAAGTCTCAGTGCCCCTCCAGTCTACCATGTGTGCAGGGCACGGAGGTGTCACGCAGTGCTTCACATGGTTTGTCTTGGCGAACGGAGTCACACAGGGGAGGAACTGCTTAAATGTATTCATCAGGAAATCCAAACATGGCTTACTCCGAGAAAACTTAAAATGGGAATCATGGTTACCGACAATGGGAAGAACATTTTGTCTGCGCTGCGCCAAGGAAGCCTGACCCATGCCCCCTGCATGGCTCACGTCTTCAATCTGGTTGTCAAGCGGTTTCTGAAGTGTTCCCCCCATCTGCAGGACATCCTAACAACTTCAAGGAAACTTTGCATGCACTTCAGCCACTCCTACACCGCCAAACACACCCTTCTTGAGCTACAGCGTCAGAATGGTATCCCCCAACATAGTCTGATTTGCGATGTTTCCACCCGTTGGAATTCCACCCTTCACATGTTGGACCGATTATATGAACAGAGAAAAGCCATCACGGATTTCCTGATGATCCAAGCAGATAGGGGGACTCCCCTGTGTAACTTCAATGTCAACCAGTGGCAGCTCATACGTGACACCTGCCGTTTGCTCAGGCCCTTTGAGGAAGCCACTTTATTTGTCAGTCGGCAGGATTACGGGATGAACGACGTGATTCCACTGCTTCATGTACTACAGCACATGTTGGAAACCATGGCTGGTCAGGGCACTGGAGACATGGCGTTTACATCTTACGGCCACATGAACCCCGTTGGAGCTGAACTGGAGGAGGAGGAGGAAGAGGAGGAGGAGGAGTTGCCCAGCGAAACACAGTTTAGGCTTGGCGAAATGGCTGGTTTATCTAGTCAGCGGACAGGAGAGGAGGAGCAGGAGCAGCCAGAGGAGCTAGAGGTTTTTGAGGAAGGCGAGACAGAGGACCCGGGCACACCGTGGCAGTATGCAGTGGAGATGGAGACAGGTAGTCCATCCGAGTCACTTGCGCAAATGGCACGAAGCATGCTCACGTGCTTGCGTAGTGACCCCAGAATTGTTTCCATCTGTCGGCGGGATGACTTCTGGCTGTCCACCTTATTGGACCCTCGCTTCCGGCACAAAATGGGGGCATTTTTTAAACCCACCGAGAGGGAGGACAAACTCAACTACTACAAAGACATTCTACGTAGGCAGTTGGCCGATGCCTATCTGCGCCATGGTCCATACTCTCGCAGGTCTGACTCGAGGGGACCTCTGCGCTCACCTTCCACTGCCATGGCCGCTGGGGGGGTTGGCAGCAGCAGCAGCAGAAGCTCCATCAGCAGCAGCAGCCTCAGTCTTCAGTCGCTAATGAGTAGCTTTCTACACCCGCATAGTGAGGCTACTCATGAGCAGCAGGAAGACCTGGAGCAGGACCTCAACCAGCAGGTCATGTCATACTTTGACATGACCATGCCAACACACCTTGAGGATCCGCTGGACTTCTGGGCAGCCAAACTTGATTTGTGACCGCAACTAGCAGAGTTTGCCCTGGAAAAGCTGTCCTGCCCGGCAAGTAGCGTGCCATCTGAGCGGGTGTTTAGTGCGGCGGGGGCCATAGTTACGGCGAGGAGAACTCGTCTGTCAACTAAAAATGTGGAGAGACTCACCTTTGTCAAAATGAATCAGGGATGGATCAGCCAGGATTTCCACCCACCAATGCCTGATGCATGCGACTAGATTCAGCATGGTGCCACGTTTTACACTTTCCAAATGGTGCAAAACATATTTATGTCTTTAGGCCATTTTTTGGGCTCCTGCTGCTGCTGCTGCCAACTTCTGCCAACTCCAGGGTGTGATTCATCCAATTGTTGGGCTCCTGAAGCCAACCCCAGTGTCACTTTAAAGTAATATTTGGGCTCCTGCTGCTGCTGCTGCTGTCAACTCCTGCCAACTCCAGGGTGTGATTCATCCAATTTTTGGGCTACTGAAGCCAACTCCAGTGTATATTTGGGCTCCTGCTGCTGCTGCTGCCAACTTCTGCCAACTCCAGGGTGTGATTCATCCAATTTTTGGGCTCCTGAAGCCAACTCCAGTGTATATTTGGGCTCCTGCTGCTGCTGCTGCTGCCAACTTCTGCCAACTCCAGGGTGTGATTCATCCAATTTTTGGGCTCCTGAAGCCAACTCCAGTGTATATTTGGGCTCCTGCTGCTGCTGCTGCCAACTCCAGGGTGTGATTCATCCAATTTTTGGGCTCCTGAGGCCAACCCCAGGGTCTCTTTAATGTAATATTTGGGCTCCTGCTGCTGCTACTGTCAACTCCTGCCAACTCCAGGGTGTGATTCATCCAATTTTTGGGCTCCTGAGGCCAACCCCAGGGTCTCTTTAATGTAATATTTGGGCTCCTGCTGCTGCTGTCAACTCCTGCCAACTGCAGGGTGTGATTCATCCAATTTTTGGGCTCCTGAAGCCAACTCCAGTGTATATTTGGGCTCCTGCTGCTGCTACTGTCAACTCCTGCCAACTCCAGGGTGTGATTCATCCAATTTTTGGGCTCCTGAAGCCAACTCCAGTGTATATTTGGGCTCCTGCTGCTGCTGCTGCCAAATTCTGCCAACTCCAGGGTGTGATTCATCCAATTTTTGGGCTCCTGAAGCCAACTCCAGTGTATATTTGGGCTCCTGCTGCTGCTGCTGCTGCCAACTTCTGCCAACTCCAGGGTGTGATTCATCCAATTTTTGGGCTCCTGAAGCCAACTCCAGTGTATATTTGGGCTCCTGCTGCTGCTGCTGCTGCCAACTTCTGCCAACTCCAGGGTGTGATTCATCCAATTTTTGGGCTCCTGAAGCCAACTCCTGTGTATATTTGGGCTCCTGCTGCTGCTGCTGCCAACTCCAGGGTGTGATTCATCCAATTTTTGGGCTCCTGAAGCCAACTCCAGTGTATATTTGGGCTCCTGCTGCTGCTACTGTCAACTCCTGCCAACTCCAGGGTGTGATTCATCCAATTTTTGGGCTCCTGAAGCCAACTCCAGTGTATATTTGGGCTCCTGCTGCTGCCAACTCCAGGCTGTGATTCATCCAATTTTTGGGCTCCTGAAGCCAACTCCAGTGTATATTTGGGCTCCTGCTGCTGCTACTGTCAACTCCTGCCAACTCCAGGGTGTGATTCATCCAATTTTTGGGCTCCTGAAGCCAACTCCAGTGTATATTTGGGCTCCTGCTGCTGCTGCTGCCAACTCCAGGGTGTGATTCATCCAATTTTTGGGCTCCTGAAGCCAACTCCAGTGTATATTTGGGCTCCTGCTGCTGCTGCTGCTGCCAACTTCTGCCAACTCCAGGGTGTGATTCATCCAATTTTTGGGCTCCTGAAGCCAACTCCAGTGTATATTTGGGCTCCTGCTGCTGCTGCTGCCAACTCCAGGGTGTGATTCATCCAATTTTTGGGCTCCTGAAGCCAACTCCAGTGTATATTTGGGCTCCTGCTGCTACTGTCAACTCCTGCCAACTCCAGGGTGTGATTCATCCAATTTTTGGGCTCCTGAGGCCAACCCCAGGGTCTCTTTAATGTAATATTTGGGCTCCTGCTGCTGCTGCTGCTGTCAACTCCTGCCAACTCCAGGGTGTGATTCATCCAATTTTTGGGCTCCTGCTGCTGCCAACTCCAGTGTCTCTTTAAAGCAATGTTTGGGCTCCTTCTGCCCCTCATAGTGATGCCACTTCAACTCTCTGCAATTGTGCCGCTCTGCGATTCTATTAGCGATGCCTCTGATCTGCATGTGATATTTCTTCAAAGTATTATTTAACTAACCCAGCACGCATCCTGTGCGTGTTACAGCAAGGCAGAATGGTTTACAACCCTATTGAGGCTCTAGGAGGCTCAGAAATAGCCGTTTTTAATAGCGATTCGTCGCGAATTTATTCGGGTCGAAACGATTTTTGTCGGAAAATTCGGCGAATCAGTCGAATCGAATTTTTCAAAAGTTCGCTCATCTCTAGAGCCCTCCAGTACAAGCCCACCAAGGTTGTTAAAATCTTCATGTCCTGTATCGCCCCCTCTACAATTTTGCACAGAGAGGGTGTCAGCATATGTGGAGGAGTCAACCCCTGCTGAAGCTCCCAAGAAGCATGGCAGGATTTAGTTGTGCATGTACTTGTGTTTTGTTGCTTGTTTTTGTTAACCCCCCTTTTGTGGTTTGGTATGTGCAATTAAAACAGCCAAAACAAGTTGATGTTGAGTTTCTTTCATTTAGGGGATATATTTACAATGCACCCCTCCATGGGTGGCTCCAGGGCAACACAGGGACCACATTGACGCAAAATTAAGGTTTACTCCTCAGCAAAAACAAAAGAGTTACCCCCAAAATTCCCTCAGCCGCGATTGAAGGGGCCTGGTTGACACTCTCTGATGGTTGGCGTGCCTCAGGCAGTAGGCGCATTCTGGCATTTTACTTATTTACCTCCGCCATTTGGCCCAACAGCACCTCCAACGTTTGGTTGTGGCTCCGCTGCTCATCCACCACTAAATCTATACCCTCTTGGATCTTCCTGGCGGTACCATGCCTGCTGGGTAGTGTGTTAGGTGGAGGGGGAGCCGTCACTGTGGGCACTCCCTGGGCTCTGCTGCTGCGCCCTTAGCTTTGCCATTGGCTCTGCAGGGGCATCCGCTGTGGACTCCACTGTGGGGCCCACACTGGGATCTGCACAGGGCTCCTGTGTCCCGATCGGTGTGTGCAACCTGGTGGGCATGGTTCTTGAGTTGCTACTACCTCACACTGCTGTGGGTGACCCGCTCAGAGTGGGTAATGTGGGAGGAAGCAGAGGAGTGCCTGTGAAAGGATTGGTGGGGCCTTGAGCTGTGGTACCTGGGCCATGCCTGTTGTGCTCTGGGGGCTGCGGTGATGCCTGTGTTTTGGCATCTGGAGATCCAAAAGAAGCACTGACCTAAAAGGCTGTGGGTCAGTTGTGTTCTTTTATACATAAGTGGCTGGTTAATTGGACCTCATTTGTGTGCATTTATAGGCCAGAATAGGTGGATTGAGCCTCTTGCCTACATATGGGTGTATAGACACAAGCACACTTCCGGGGTCTGCAGGGCAGTGTGTCATCACGCAAATGCCGACACAAAGGACCAACATACAGTGTACACCAGGGAACTGTAGGACTATATTTTGAGGGTAAGCCTCCATGCTATGCCAAACTATGTCATTTGCCTTCGCAGGTGTGCCACTTTGCAATCAAGCAAATGTGCTTACAGGTGAAAGGCCCTGAGAGGAGACATTAGGCCAAAGGCACATGGCGGAGCACACAGTAATTGCAGAGACCTTGTATGGTAAGTGGTTAAACAGGCCCAGATAATTGTGCAACCCCACATGTTTCATTTGGCCTAAGGGCTACTTAGTGTCAGACACCAGTTTTTAAAGGGGCAACTGCGTGCAGCTGTGGACCTCAATACAAACCAAAGCAGCCCTGGTCACACCTCACACAACAAAAGTGGCCCCGGGTGTGTCAGTTCAACAGCCATAGCTTACCAGGTAAGTGGATGTACTAGAGAGAAGGTAGGCCCTTGCCCAGAACTTGTAAAGTGACTTTGGAATTGTAGCAGGGGAGTTCTGGCTGCCCATCAAGCCCACCCGGAGAAGAGAGTGGCACAAAGAAGACGGGGTGTGGGTGTAAGGGTGTAAGGCGACAGCCCTGATCCCTGCCAATGTCTTCCTCCTCTCCTCCTCCACCTACCCACAAACAGGCTGAAGAGGAGGGGGTGTTGGGCTTGGAGTCACACACAGTCCTGCAGCAGTCAGGTAGGCCAATAGTCCAAAAACAATCCTGTTGTGTGAAAGGGATGGCCAACTGATAGCATATATATATATATATATATATATATGCTAAGTGCTGGCGTCTTGTGCTTCTCTTTCCATACAGAATCTTCTGAGGGGGCCACCCGACAGGTCCGGCGCCAGACTCAGGTGTGTAAACACAGTTAAGCAGACCACTACACATCCTGAAGTAAAAAAAACATGCGCAGACTGGTTACAGCATGTTGATTTAAATTACAGACCTCAAAAAAGGGATGGAGTGGCAGTCCCCTAAAAGGGCACAGAGCAATGTTGGGGTAAGTAGGTTGAATTTGGGGGGCGTCTCAAATGACAAGTGTTCAAACAGGTGTTAACATGCTTTTCTTTTGTCTTTACATGTGCCATTTTAGTCCACAAGATTTTAATCTAGTTTTTTATGCTCTTAAAATTTCAAATAGTGTTGTAGTTCATATAAAAAAATATAAAATATATAAATACACACATTAGGCCTGATTCTGTGCCTCCTCAAAACCGTGTCGTATATGGCCCGTTCTGTGTATTATACATTTTTTTCCCGTATGCGTATGAGCTTACATATGATTCAGAGCCTCCATTGGAAGCCTTCCGTTTACTGTTCGTAGCAGCATAAGCCAACGAGAATGGCATTTTCTGCCTCTCGTTGCGTCCTCGACAGGACGAGGGTAACGTATACATTACCCTGTAAACCTCATATACTACCGTTTTTCAGCGTTTTTGAATGTAGCTTCCCACGAAGATTTTCCGTGTCCCGTTAGATTCCACATGTATCTTTCTCCCAATATACGTCCAAACGGCATTTTCTGGTAAACCTGTTGCATTTGTTTACTTGTACGTATGCGCCCAGCTATTACCCTCATTCATGTCCCCGTCTCAACTATTCTCTCACTCACTTATGCTTCCATGCTTACCTCCACTCACTTGCGGTTCCGGTTAACATGTTCTCCTGTGCTTAGTGCTTACCTCAACTCACTCATGGTCCCGTTCTTCATGCTTACCTTAGCTCACTCGCGGTTCCACTTTTTATCATCTCCTGTCCTTAATGCTTACCTTAACTCACTCGCGGTTCTGGTTAACATGTTCTCCTGTGCTTAATGCTTACCTCAACTCACTCATGGTCCCGTCCTTCATGCTTACCTTAACTCACTCGTGGTTCCACTTTTTATCATCTCCTGTCCTTCATGCTTACCTCAACTCACTTGCGGTTCCTGTTAACATGTTCTCCTGTGCTTAATACTTAACTCAACTCACTCGCAGTCCCGTCCTTCATGCTTACCTTAACTCACTTGCGGTTCCACTTTTTATCATCTCCCGTCCTTCATGCTTACCTCAACTCACTCGCGGTTCTGGTTAACATGTTCTCCTGTGCTTAATGCCTACATCAACTCACTCGCGGTCCCGTCCTTCATGCTTACCTTAACTCACTCGCAGTTCCGGTTAACATGTTCTCCTGTGCTTAATGCTTACCTCAACTCACTCGCGGTCCCGTCCTTCATGCTTACCTCAACTCACTTGCGGTCTTGTATTGAAGGTATTCCATCCTAAATAGTTACCTCAACTCACTCGCAATTCCACTTTAGATGTTCTCAGGGCATTTATGCTTACCTAATGTTCTTCATTCTTTTATTAGTTCTTGATTCCTTCTTGATTTCTTCTTGTGTATGTTATTTTTTGGTTGTGTTCATGGCTAAAAAGTGTATAGCTTAACCTAAAATAAACATGAATCATGGTTAAGTTTTATTTTTTTATTTATTTTTTGAATAAATAAATTTCACAAATATTTAAATTTTTTTTGTTTTTTTTTGGTAAAGTGCACTTTTTTTTTGTTAAAAACTTATTTTGGTGCATGTTTGTTTTAAAATAACTTTTTTTTTTTTAAATATAGAACAGTTTTTATTTTTTTAAAAATACAATATAAACAAATATGGCAGGCCCCAGGAATTTAGTCTTCACTGGTCCCCATTGAAGCAGCAAGCTCCTGGATGTTGCCCACCGGCCGATACACTGTCGCGGTCAGATGTTGTAGTCTCTTCTGTGGTGTTCCTGTGTAAAGGAAGCAATAAATATTTTATTGGAAATACATGTTTGCTAGCTGTGGAATGAAATAATATTAATGTTCCAGCAAAGGCATGAGGCCATAGTTCATTATGCTAATGTATAAGGCTAGGGATGAGGCCATAGTTCATTATGCTAATGTATTAGGCTAGGGATGATGCCATAGTTCATTATGCTAATGTATTAGGTTCGGGATGAGAGCATAGTTCATTATGCTAATGTATTAGGCTAGGGATGAGCCCATAGTTCATTATGCTAGTGTATTAGGCTAGGAATCAGGCCATAGGTCATTATGCTAAGGTATTAGGCTAAAGTATTTAAAGACCTGTGAACGAAGCTCTGTTATAGGCAATTAAATAAGTAGTCTTCAAACTTACCAGGCTGGTGGGCGACCTGTGCTTGGGGGACCAGCATTCTCTCTGGGGCCTGCCACTGAACAGGATCTGAGGCTGTTGAGGAAGGAAAAATATGTTTACTTGTAATGTCAGATTAGGTCAAGGCAACATTTGTTTCCTAATGTCTGTGTGACAACACCCACCTTCGCCCTGCACCTCAGTGGCGGATTCTTGTGGGCTCTCCAAACCACGCTCTCAACCTGCTACATCGTCATCTAAAAGAAGAAAAGCAGGGAATGAGTGTGTGTTGACAGTGGATGTACCTGTGTGTGCTTCAGTCCGATAAACACACCAGGGTGTTGTGGCTCCGGCATCTGGTATGACTCCCTGGCGAGCCGCTGTTGCCCCTCCTCAGTAGACAGGTCAAGTGGCTGCTCGGAGCCACCTACAAAGGAGGGGGAGGACCTTGGCCCTGGAGACGCATTACCCTCACTAGGCCCAGATCCATCCCCAACTGGCCAGACTGCTTGCCTCTGGGTGGGTCTTATTCTGTAATCCCATTCGCTCACTAGAAGAGAATAGCAATCATAAACAGAGGCCTAACTAAGGGCTTTTGGATATCTTACAAGTAATAGTCATGTACTTACTTGGGAAATGTTGTGCAAAGAATCGCCTCACCCGGGGCCTATTCCTTCTCTTTAGGTCCGACCAGTGTTGGATGATCTGGGTAAACGTGAAGGTGGTGCTGCTGTCGCTGGCTATTTTGGCCACAATCTTCAGGGCCAACGTCCTCTTCTGGAAATCACTTGCCAGGTAGTCGTACCTGGCCTCCATCATCATCTAAAAAATACAAGTGAAACACATTTGATTAGTGAAAACATCATACAAATCAAAATCACAGTTACAGTGGGTTGCTAACTTTCAATCCACATTACATTTCTAGTCTTCACCTATCCTTCTAGATGCCATTTTGTTGTTGCGCACATGTGCTCACTAATAGAGATGAGCGAGTAGTGAAATATTCGAAATTTCGAATTTCGATTCGAATAGACCGCGTTACTCGACTACTCGACCGAATATCGAATCCCATTATAGTCTATGGGAAAAAAATGCTCGACACTTGGAAATCTCAATTCGACCACTTGGAGGTCACCAAGTCCACCCTGAAACATCAGAAAATGATGCCAACACTGCTGGAATGCAACTGGGACAGCAAGGGAAGCATGTCTGGGTGCATATAACGCGCCCAAGTCGCACTATTACGCCACTATCACAGCCTCTCAACAATACACTCCAAACACAATATTACTTCTACGTAAAGTGAGACAAGACAAGGAAACCTTCTTTCCTCTACATTGCCATGGACCCCAAGCCAAACTGTACAAAAAAGAACAAAATTCTGCACCCCTTAAAATCACGTTGCCTAATGACAACCACAGATGGCATAGGCAAGGGGGAAAATAAATAGACCCCACCCCTAATTGTCATTGTGTGTGTGTGTGTGTGTGAGATGTGGTCAGACATGTCCTCTTGTGTCACCCCAGCAGTAAGGGAAGCTTAAAGGAGGAGGTTTGTTACAGTGTGTTACCCCAGCAGTAAGGGAAGCTTACAGGAGGAGGTTTGTTACAGTGTGTCACCCCAGCAGTCAGGGAAGCTTACAGGAGGAGGTTTGTTACAGTGTGTCACCCCAGCAGTAAGGGAAGCTTACAGGAGGAGGTTTGTTACAGTGTGTCACCCCAGCAGTCAGGGAAGCTTACAGGAGGAGGTTTGTTACAGTGTGTTACCCCAGCAGTAAGGGAAGCTTACAGGAGGAGGTTTGTTACAGTGTGTCACCCCTGCAGTCAGGGAAGCTTACAGGAGGAGGTTTGTTACAGTGTGTCACCCCAGCAGTCAGGGAAGCTTACAGGAGGAGGTTTGTTACAGTGTGTCACCCCAGCAGTAAGGGAAGCTTAGAGCTGAGACCTCTTAAAAATTGTGTGGAGGCCCAAGAGCTGAGACCTTTTAAAAATTGTGTGGAGGCCCAAGAGCTGAGACCTTTTAAAAATTGTGTGGAGGCCCAAGAGCTGAGACCTTTTAAAAATTGTGTGGAGGCCCAAGAGCTGAGACCTCTCAAACATTGTGTGGAGTCCCAAGAGCTGAGACCTTTTAAAAATTGTGTGGAGGCCCAAGAGCTGAGACCTTTTAAAAATTGTGTGGAGGCCCAAGAGCTGAGACCTCTCAAACATTGTGTGGAGTCCCAAGAGCTGAGACCTTTTAAAAATTGTGTGGAGGCCCAAGAGCTGAGACCTTTTAAAAATTGTGTGGAGGCCCAAGAGCTGAGACCTCTCAAACATTGTGTGGAGTCCCACGAGCTGAGACCTCTTAAAAATTGTGTGGAGGCCCAAGAGCTGAGACCTCTCAAGCATTGTGTGGAGTCCCAAGAGCTGAGACCTTTTAAAAATTGTGTGGAGGCCCAAGAGCTGAGACCTCTTAAAAATTGTGTGGAGGCCCAAGAGCTGAGACCTCTCAAACATTGTGTGGAGTCCCAAGAGCTGAGACCTTTTAAAAATTGTGTGGAGGCCCAAGAGCTGAGACCTCTTAAAAATTGTGTGGAGGCCCAAGAGCTGAGACCTCTTAAAAATTGTGTGGAGGCCCAAGAGCTGAGACCTCTTAAAAATTGTGTGCAGGCCCAAGAGCTGAGACCTCTTAAAAATTGTGTGGAGGCCCAAGAGCTGAGACCTCTTAAAAATTGTGTGGAGGCCCAAGAGCTGAGACCTTTTAAAAATTGTGTGGAGTCCCGCGAGCTGAGACCTCTTAAAAATTGTGTGGAGTCCCACGAGCTGAGACCTCTTAAAAATTGTGTGGAGGCCCAAGAGCTGAGACCTTTTAAAAATTGTGTGGAGGCCCAAGAGCTGAGACCTTTTAAAAATTGTGTGGAGGCCCAAGAGCTGAGACCTTTTAAAAATTGTGTGGAGGCCCAAGAGCTGAGACCTTTTAAAAATTGTGTGGAGGCCCAAGAGCTGAGACCTCTTAAAAATTGATTGTATTAAGCCCAAGAGGTGAGCCATATTTTTTTTTTATTAATACAGCAATTCTACGGCGGTTAAGGAGGAGGAGGAGGAGGAGGAGGAAATGGCACTTCATACAGATGGCACTTCACTCTTGGCTGCTTTCCACTGTTGTACAAGCAAAGTCCGGGTCAATCCACTTGCTGTTCATTTTGATTAGCGTCAGCCTGTCGGCACTGTCGGTTGACAGGCGGCTGCGCTTATCGGTTATAATGCCCCCGGCTGCGCTGAACACCCTTTCTGATAGCACGCTGGCGGCAGGGCAGGCAAGCACCTCCAAGGCGTACAGGGACAGTTCCAGCCACGTGTCCAACTTGGAGACCCAGTAAGTGTAGGTCGCCGAGGGATCGGGGAGGACAGGGGTGTGGTCTGCCAGGTAGTCCCGCAACATCCGCCGATACTTGTCCCTCCTGCTGATAGCGGGCCCCGCAGTGATGGAAGTTGCACGAGGGGGTGACATGAACGTGTCCCACACCTTGGAGAGTGTTCCCCTGGTGGCTGTGGGCCTGATCGATGTTGTCAGACTCTGGGAGACACTCTCCTCTCTGCCGCCAGCGATGCTGGGTGGGAAAATCTGCATCATGTTCTGCAAGAGTTCCCTCTGGTATTCCAGTAATCGATTCGTCCTCTCCTCTACCGGAATAAAAGAGGAGAAGTTATCTTTATACCGGGGGTCCAGGAGTGCGAAGACCCAGTATAGTTTGTTCTCCAATATCCGGACAACACGTATGTCCCGGGAAAAGCAGCCCAGCATGAAGTCAGCCATGTGTGCCAGACTCTGAGTAGGCATGACGTCACTGCCCCCACCAGAAGGATCATTTTCCATTTCATCCTCTTCCTCCTCCTCTCCGCCCCATCCGCGCTGAACCAATGGGACGCACACAGCCTGACTGCTACCCTCGCCGCCAGCATCCTCTTCCACAGCCACCTCCACGTTGTCCTCCTCCTCCTCATCCTCCTCCTCCTGCAACTGCCACCGAGCAGCAGACAAAAGTGTGGTCTGACTGTCTACCTGCGTTGCGTCTCCTCCTACCCCCGTCTCCTCTGTGTGCAATGCGTTCTCCCTTATTGCGATGAGCGATTCTTTAAGGACGCATAGGAGCGGGATGGTTACGCTCACTATAGCGTCCTCGCTGCTGACCTTCTTAGTGGACTCCTCAAAGATACGCAATACATCGCATATGTCTGCCATCCATGGCCACTCGTGGTTGGCAAACTGAGGGAGCTGAGTTGGAGGCACGCGTGGATGCATCATCTGGTACTCCATCAATGCTTTCTGCTGCTCACACACCCTGGCCAACATGCAATAGGTGGAATTCCAGCGAGTGGGCAGGTCGCACAACAGCCGATGTTGAGGCAAATGGAGGCATTGCTGGATTTTTTTTAAGCTAGCAGCAGCTACAGTTGACTTCCGAAAGTGAGCGCACAAGCGCCGCACTTTGACCAGTAGCTCTGCCAGGTTGGGGTAAGTCTTTAGAAACTTTTGTACTACCAAATTAAAAACGTGGGCCAGGCATGGTACGTGATTGAGTTCTGCAAGCTCCAGAGCCGCCACCAGGTTATGGCCATTATCGCACACGACCATGCCTGGTCCTAGCTGCAGCGGCGACAGCCACATCTCTGTCTGCTGCAATATGGCGTGCCTCACCTCTGCGGCGCTGTGCTTCCTGTCGCCCAAGCTGATGAGCTTAAGCACCGCCTGCTGACGTCTCCCCGCGCCAGTGCTGCAACGCTTCCAGCTAGGGGCTGAGGGCGATGTTAAGGCAGAGGAGGAGGAGGAGGAGGAGGAGGAAGAGGAGGGGGGTCTATCAGAACCCGTGCTGGCAATCTTGGGCGGGGGTGGTATGTAGGCCGTCCCTGTTTGCGACCCCGTCCCCGCTTCCACAACATTCACCCAGTGTGCCGTCAAAGAGATGTAGCGTCCTTGGCCGCAAGCGCTTGTCCACGAGTCGGTGGTCAAGTGGACCCTTGCGCTGACTGCGTACCTCAGGGCCCG
Organism: Gastrophryne carolinensis; assembly: GCA_027917425.1. Classification (NCBI taxonomy): domain Eukaryota; kingdom Metazoa; phylum Chordata; class Amphibia; order Anura; family Microhylidae; genus Gastrophryne; species Gastrophryne carolinensis. The sequence goes on along the minus strand of CM051239.1, from coordinate 101,932,558 downwards.
CCTGATGTTACGCGACACGTGCTGGTGCAGGGCGGGGACGCCACACCGGGAAAAATAGTGGCGGCTAGGGACGGAATAGCGAGGTGCGGCAGCCGCCATCAGGTCGCGGAAGGCCTGCGCCTCCACAAGCCTAAACGGCAACATCTCCAGGGCCAGCAGTTTGGAGATGAGGCAGGTTAAGGCTTGGGCTTGGGGGTGACTGGAGGCGTACTTCCGCCTGCGGTTGAACGCCTGCGAGATGGACAGTTGATGGGACGAGGAGATGGAAGGTGCAGACGAAGATGCGGGGGAAGGGGGGGCTGAAGGAGAAGGCCCCAAAGTAGCCGAGGCAGAGGCAGATGTGGAGGTGTCCTGGCTGGAGGTCTGGACCGCAGTGGCAGCACACAACAAAGGGGAAGAGGCAGTGGCAGCAAGACGGGGCGCAGGTTGTATTGCGTTTGCTCTCTCCCACTCAGCCCAGTGCTTGAATTCCAAGTGACGGCGCATGCCTGAGGTGGTCAGATTGCTCTTCTCAGAGCCCCTACTCAGTTTTGAGTGGCAGATTGCGCAAACCGCGCTCAGTTTGTCATCCGCGCAAACATTAAAAAATCTCCACACCACAGAAGTACGAGGCCTCGATGGGGGAGCTTCGCGCGACTGCCTGCTGCCGGGAAGAGCTTCGGCCCTGCTGGCTGTGGCCTGCCTTCTCTGTCTGGACTGTCCTCTGCCTCTGGACTGTCCTCTGCCTCTTGCTGCCTTATTCGGTGATGCGCAGACCGCATCTCCACTGCTTTCCCCGCTGGACATCACCCCTGTCCAAGTGGGGTCGGTCATTTCGTCGTCCACCACCTCCTCTTCCACTTCCTCTCTCTGCTCCTCCTCCTGCCCACTGGACATTCCAACAGCCTCCCTTGATGGCAACTGCGTCTCATCATCATCATCGCTCATGATAGCAGATGCTGGTTCCGGGTCCACATCACTAGCAGATGACGGATACTCAAGTGTTTGGGCATCACTACAAACAAATTCCTCTGCTAGCTCCTGGGATTCTTGCAGCACATCTGGAAAAGGACCCGAAAAGAGGTCCTGGGAGGGGTCAAGGGTGGGCTGACTCTGTTGGCCAGGTTGGGAGGAAGGAGGGTCAGAGTGAGACTGTGTGGATGACTGGGTGGTGGACAAGTGACTGGAAGCGTTATTGGCCATCCATTGCACCACCTGTTCACGCTGCTCAGGCCTCAACAGAGGTGTACCCCGCCCCCCGCATAACTGTCCCATAAAGGCAGGGAAGCTGGATGAGCGTAATGCTGGCTGCCCCTCACCAGCACGCATTGTATCCCCACTGGCTTCAACGCGGTTTGTGCCCCCACCAGCATTTCCGCGCCCCCGTCCTCGTCCACGTCCCTTTGCGCTAGCCCTCCGCATTTCAGACGTTTTACTTTTTTGGCCACGCGTTATGCCAAATATAAAAATAATTTTAAGAAGAACACCTGGCTATACAGCCGTATACTGCCAGAAGGTGAAATGGTGCCTATACGCACCGTGTATAAAACAGTGTTTTGTTGGCACAGAGGACACAAAACAGTAGTGCCAAATATAAATATATTTTTAAGAAGAACACCTGGCTATACAGCCGTATACTGCCAGAAGGTGAAATGGTGCCTATACGCACCGTGTATAAAACAGTGTTTTGTTGGCACAGAGGACACAAAACAGTAGTGCCAAATATAAATATATTTTTAAGAAGAACACCTGGCTATACAGCCGTATACTGCCAGAAGGTGAAATGGTGCCTATACGCACCGGGTATATAACAAGGTTTTGTTGGCACAGAGGACACAAAACAGTAGTGCCAAATATAAAAATATTTTTAAGAAAAACACCTGGCTATACAGCCGTATACTGCCAGAAGGTGAAATGGTGCCTATACGCACCGGGTATATAACAAGGTTTTGTTGGTAAAGAGGACACAAAACAGTAGTGCCAAATATAAAAATATTTTTAAGAAAAACACCTGGCTATACAGCCGTATACTGCCAGAAGGTGAAATGGTGCCTATACGCACCGGGTATATAACAAGGTTTTGTTGGTAAAGAGGACACAAAACAGTAGTGCCAAATATAAAAATATTTTTAAGAAAAACACCTGGCTATACAGCCGTATACTGCCAGAAGGTGAAATGGTGCCTATACGCACCGGGTATATAACAAGGTTTTGTTGGCACAGAGGACACAAAACAGTAGTGCAAAATATAGTTTTGTATATAGGTGCTAATACACCACTGAAGTCTTTCTGTCCCTATTCCAGCATCAGCAGCTACCCCTCACTAAAGCAGCCGTTTTGAGCAGAGTGTATATAGTTTTGTATATAGGTGGTAATACACCACTGAAGTCTTTCTGTCCCTATTCCAGCAGCAGCAGCTACCCCTCACTAAAGCAGCCGTTGTGTGCAGTGTGTATATAGCTAGAATGAGCTATATACTGTTCAGCATAGTAGCCCTAATAAGGGCTCTTAATGACTCTCTTGTCTTCTGGTAGCTGGTATATATGGTGGTAAAAGCGATATTCTGAGCTTCTGGGGCAGTGCCTGACTACATAGAATATGAGCTATATACTGTTCAGCGTAGTAGCCCTAATAAGGGCTCTTAATGACTCTCTTGTCTTCTGGTAGCTGGTATATATGGTGGTAAAAGCGATATTCTGAGCTTCTGGGGCCCTGCCTGACTACATAGAATATGAGCTATATACTGTTCAGCGTAGTAGCCCTAATAAGGGCTCTTAATGACTCTCTTGTCTTCTGGTAGCTGGTATATATGGTGGTAAAAGCGATATTCTGAGCTTCTGGGGCCCTGCCTGACTACATAGAATATGAGCTATATACTGTTCAGCGTAGTAGCCCTAATAAGGGCTCTTAATGACTCTCTTGTCTTCTGGTAGCTGGTATATATGGTGGTAAAATCGATATTCTGAGCTTCTGGGGCCCTGCCTGCCTACATAGGATATGAGCTATATACTGTTCAGCGTAGTAGCCCTAATAAGGGCTATTAATGACTCTCTTGTCTTCTGGTAGCTGGTATATATGGTGGTAAAAGCGATATTCTGAGCTTCTGGGGCCCTGCCTGCCTACATAGGATATGAGCTATATACTGTTCAACATAGCAGCACTCATAAGGGCTCTTAATGACTCTCTTGTCTTCTGGTAGCTGGTATATATGGTGGTAAAAGCGATATTCTGAGCTTCTGGGGCCCTGCCTGCCTACATAGGATATGAGCTATATACTGTTCAGCGTAGTAGCCCTAATAAGGGCTCTTAATGACTCTCTTGTCTTCTGGTAGCTGGTATATATGGTGGTAAAAGCGATATTCTGAGCTTCTGGGGCCCTGCCTGCCTACATAGGATATGAGCTATATACTGTTCAACATAGCAGCACTAATAAGGGCTCTTAATGACTCTCTTGTCTTCTGGTAGCTGGTATATATGGTGGTAAAAGCGATATTCTGAGCTTCTGGGGCCCTGCCTGCCTACATAGGATATGAGCTATATACTGTTCAGCGTAGTAGCCCTAATAAGGGCTCTTAATGACTCTCTTGTCTTCTGGTAGCTGGTATATATGGTGGTAAAAGCGATATTCTGAGCTTCTGGGGCCCTGCCTGACTACATAGAATATGAGCTATATACTGTTCAGCGTAGTAGCCCTAATAAGGGCTCTTAATGACTCTCTTGTCTTCTGGTAGCTGGTATATATGGTGGTAAAAGCAATATTCTGAGCTTCTGGGGCCCTGCCTGACTACATAGAATATGAGCTATATACTCTTCAGCGTAGTAGCCCTAATAAGGGCTCTTAATGACTCTCTTGTCTTCTGGTAGCTGGTATATATGGTGGTAAAAGCGATATTCTGAGCTTCTGGGGCCCTGCCTGCCTACATAGGATATGAGCTATATACTGTTCAGCGTAGTAGCCCTAATAAGGGCTCTTAATGACTCTCTTGTCTTCTGGTAGCTGGTATATATGGTGGTAAAAGCGATATTCTGAGCTTCTGGGGCCCTGCCTGCCTACATAGGATATGAGCTATATACTGTTCAGCGTAGTAGCCCTAATAAGGGCTCTTAATGACTCTCTTGTCTTCTGGTAGCTGGTATATATGGTGGTAAAAGCGATATTCTGAGCTTCTGGGGCCCTGCCTGACTACATAGAATATGAGCTATATACTGTTCAGCGTAGTAGCCCTAATAAGGGCTCTTAATGACTCTCTTGTCTTCTGGTAGCTGGTATATATGGTGGTAAAAGCGATATTCTGAGCTTCTGGGGCCCTGCCTGCCTACATAGGATATGAGCTATATACTGTTCAGCGTAGTAGCCCTAATAAGGGCTCTTAATGACTCTCTTGTCTTCTGGTAGCTGGTATATATGGTGGTAAAAGCGATATTCTGAGCTTCTGGGGCCCTGCCTGCCTACATAGGATATGAGCTATATACTGTTCAACATAGTAGCCCTAATAAGGGCTCTTAATGACTCTCTTGTCTTCTGGTAGCTGGTATATATGGTGGTAAAAGCGATATTCTGAGCTTCTGGGGCCCTGCCTGCCTACATAGGATATGAGCTATATACTGTTCAGCGTAGTAGCCCTAATAAGGGCTCTTAATGACTCTCTTGTCTTCTGGTAGCTGGTATATATGGTGGTAAAAGCGATATTCTGAGCTTCTGGGGCCCTGCCTGACTACATAGAATATGAGCTATATACTGTTCAGCGTAGTAGCCCTAATAAGGGCTCTTAATGACTCTCTTGTCTTCTGGTAGCTGGTATATATGGTGGTAAAAACGATATTCTGAGCTTCTGGGGCCCTGCCTGACTACATAGAATATGAGCTATATACTGTTCAGCGTAGTAGCCCTAATAAGGGCTCTTAATGACTCTCTTGTCTTCTGGTAGCTGGTATATATGGTGGTAAAAGCGATATTCTGAGCTTCTGGGGCCCTGCCTGCCTACATAGGATATGAGCTATATACTGTTCAACATAGCAGCACTAATAAGGGATTAAGGACTCTCTTGTCTTCTGGTAGCTGGTATATATGGTGGTAAAAGCGATATTCTGAGCTTCTGGGGCCCTGCCTGCCTACATAGGATATGAGCTATATACTGTTCAACATAGCAGCACTAATAAGGGATTAAGGACTCTCTTGTCTTCTGGTAGCTGGTATATATGGTGGTAAAAGCGATATTCTGAACTTCTGGGGCCCTGCCTGACTACATAGGATATGAGCTATATACTGTTCAGCGTAGTAGCCCTAATAAGGGCTCTTAATGACTCTCTTGTCTTCTGGTAGCTGGTATATATGGTGGTAAAAGCGATATTCTGAGCTTCTGGAGCCCTGCCTGACTACATAGAATATGAGCTATATACTGTTCAGCGTAGTAGCCCTAATAAGGGCTCTTAATGACTCTCTTGTCTTCTGGTAGCTGGTATATATGGTGGTAAAAGCAATATTCTGAGCTTCTGGGGCCCTGCCTGACTACATAGAATATGAGCTATATACTGTTCAGCGTAGTAGCCCTAATAAGGGCTCTTAATGACTCTCTTGTCTTCTGGTAGCTGGTATATATGGTGGTAAAAGCGATATTCTGAGCTTCTGGGGCCCTGCCTGCCTACATAGGATATGAGCTATATACTGTTCAGCGTAGTAGCCCTAATAAGGGCTCTTAATGACTCTCTTGTCTTCTGGTAGCTGGTATATATGGTGGTAAAAGCGATATTCTGAGCTTCTGGGGCCCTGCCTGCCTACATATGAGCCATATACCGTTCAGCGTAGTAGCCCTAATAAGGGCTCTTAATGACTCTCTTGTCTTCTGGTAGCTGGTATAGATGGTGGTAAATGCGATATTCCGAGCTTCTGGGGCCCTGCCAGCGACAGCCTGTCTTTCCCTGCTGTGAGCGTCTGTCCCTCACTAAGTTCAAGCTGCTAATGCTGACGAAGAGGAAGTGCTGAGTTTTGTATATTCGAGGTCACATGGTTTTTCCAGCCAATGCGTGTAGACGCCGTTTTCGCGATGCCAGCGTCCTCCCAGGACCTGTCCCACCCCCCCTGCATGGTGATTGGTGTAAAAAACACGCCAGGGAAGGTGGGAGGGGAAACGAATTGTGAGTGCGCCATCGCCGCTGTACTCGATCGAAATCGAGTATGACGAACAGCGTAGTATTCGATCGAATACCGGCTCGGTCGAATACTACTCGCTCATCTCTACTCACTAACTTTTTGTTGGGACGCCGTTTATAATCAAATTATGCCCCCACTGTTTGGGCCTGTGCTGCTTAATCGCATATGCAGGCATTTCACCTGCAAATCAACAACCTGAACGCACACTTCCCAGCATTATGGTATCCTGTTGCTCGCGGGTGAAGAGCGTGGGTGCCATTTTGATTGCCTTGATCAGCAGATATGCTGTGCCCCAGCTGTTTCTGGGATGCACACGTCCGTACGAACTCTTACGCGTAAGTGTCATACACAGTCATAAGTATTTAAAGGGTACTTGGAGAAACAGCTGAGTGTCTTTACAGATATCGCTATGCCTGCAAAGAAAGGTAGCCGCAAGACCCCCAAGTCCCATGAACGCCATGAGCGTCGGGCCGAATGGAAGGTAAAAACCTCCTCGAGGCCTGCAACTACATCCCACAAAACCAGTGGCCACTTGCATTCGACCAGAACATCCAGTAGCCACAAAAAGGAACCAGTGGAACACACTCCAGCCACCTCCAAATCTGCCCCATCTCGGAAGGCGAAGGAGACATCCTCAAGCAAGAATGCTCCCCGGCCCACAACATCCCAAACACAAAGGAGCACTACTAGTAAGGGCAAGGGTAAGACTCATCCTAGAAGCCCTAGCCCCCCAACCACACCCTCTCCTGCTCCTTCCCAATGTCAGCAATCGAACGTGGAGAGCCCTGAGTCACCGGGAAGCTCATCGGCAGTTCTTTGGGCAGCCAGCCGATGACACCCAGCCCCCATGTCCAGCCCAATCCATGATAAGCTAAATTTGTGGCTATTCAACGCCTGCAAGTCACCCACGAATGTCACACAATATCACTCCCACCCATGAAGAGCCATCCAGGGCAACATTAGGGCAAAACCTGCGGCGTGGCACGTTGAGCGGAGCTTTAGTGAGCCCCTAAGCATGGCGTTGGCAAGTGGGGTTTCAGAGCACTTTCATGAGCTGTATGGCAGAAATTCTAAAGCCACCAGCAAGATACGAAGAACCAAATCTGTGAGGAGATCACCAGACAGGTCTATTGTGTGTGGACAGAAAGGAAAGATGTAGAACAGATCCAGTGGAAATTTTCTGACCTGAAATATGCAGTGAGACAGAAGAGGAATAAGCAAAGGCAGCACGGGTACATATGGGTGTGTGAGTTGGGGGAGTTGTTGTTGTGGCAAACCTTATCATTCATTTTGTAAATTTTAATTTAAGGCTGCAAACAGTAGGAGGATTCCCTACAAAACTACAGTACACCGCAGCTGAGGAGCTTGTCCTCGTACTTATACACCCCTCGGCACTACAGGGCTTATCCGGGGCCCTAGACACTGACAACTATGAAATGCCAGAAGGTATGTATTTTAAGGATTGTTTATTTACATTTGGCTTAGAGAATTGTAGAAACAAATCCACAACACACACAGTGCCGTAGATAGGTGGGAGTGGGGGGGCACGCTCACAGGGTACAGCAGTTCAGGGTTGCGCCAAAGAGTGTATGTAAAACCGGTGGGGGAGTCCATTGAGAAACTTAGGTCCGGGTGCTTTAAAGCCTAGTTACTCCTATGTGTACCCAAGTCATGTTTATGTGTTAACTTGCCTTACTTTACTGTTACATTCCAGCTCCTCAAAATACTCAAGCGACTGTGCAACCCTCAACCTGTTTGCCCACTGCCACCACGTCCCGCCAGCCATTACAAATATTCTACACAGGAACATTACCATGGCCCCACTAATGCCAACCCAGCATCATCATCTGCCACTGCCCCAGCAACAGCCACCCACAAATCCTCTGCAGCAGAGTCAGACACGCCCTCTGCCGGCAGACCAGCACGGGCAGCAGCAAGAGACACAACCAACTGTCCCATGTGCTAGCTCTGCTGCAGAGGATTTGCTTACTACATCTGCTCTGCTCTTGTTGCTAGGCCTAGACCTCCAGCATCTGCATGCGCCCAAACTCTGGGAAGTGGAGGATGCCCTCATGCACGTCACCATGTCAGCCAGACGAGGCATGTGCAAATCCTCAGCATTGCATGGCGGAATGACAGCCGCAACTTTCGGGTAGTGAACCTAAGATTAAGAGAGGAGCTGGCAGCACATTTAGTAAACTTCAATAACAACTTTACCACCCTGCTTGCTGAAATTAGGACTAGCAACAGGCAGAGGGAGGCTATGCTTGAGCAGTGGCAGATGATGAATGCCACCCAAGCACAGATGTTGGTCATCTTCCAAGCGCAACAAAAGCCTTAGAATGTCAATCCGGCAGATTTTCATTTATCCTTGTATTTCATTCCACATCTTTCCGCAACATTCCCACACTATTGACCTGTCTGGTGATCTACACCCATATTTGCCCATTTGTGCTTAGGCTGGTGGTTTAAGAATTTCGTCCATAAAGGGATTGGCGCTTGGCAAATGTGGTGCCAATATTCAAAAAGGGATCTAGGGGGGAACCTGGGAACCACAGACCGGTAAGCTTAACATCTGTGGTGGGCAAGCTGTTTGAAGGTTTCTTAAGGGATACTATCCTGGAGCACCTTGGGGAAAATTACCTTATTACTCCATATCAGCATGGATTCGTGAGGAATCGCTCCTGCCAGACAAACCTAATCAGCTTTTATGAGGAGGTAAGTTCAAGATTGGATCAGGGGGAGTCATTGGATATCATATATCTTGATTTTTCCAAAAGCATTTGATACTGTGCCACATAAAAGGCTGGTACAAAAGATGAGAATGCTTGGACTGGGGGAAAACGTGTGCAGATGGGTGGGAAATTGGCTTAATGATCGGAATCAGAGGGTGGTTATCAATGGTACACACTCAGATTGGGTCACTGTTACTAGTGGAGTACCACAAGGGTCAGTTCTGGGACCAATTCTCTTCAATATATATATAAATGACATTGGGTATGGATTAAACAGTAAAGTCTCAATCTTTGCAGATGATACTAAGCTGAGTAAAGTAATTAAAACAAAAGAGGACAGCAGGCAGCTACAAACAGATTTAGATAAATTGGAAGCATGGGCAGTTAAATGGCAAATGAAGTTTAACACAGATAAATGTAAGGTTATGCATATGGGAAGGAGAAATCTGTGTCATGATTACACACTAAATATAGAAACACTTGGTAAAACAACAATGGAAAAGGACCTAGAGGTTTTAGTTGACAATAAGCTCAACTGTAGTAATCAATGCCAGGCAGCTGCTGCCAAGGCAAATAGGATCATGGGGTGCATCAGGAGGGGCATAGGTGCTCATGACCAGAGCATCATTTTACCCCTGTACAAGTCACTGGTCAGACCCCATATGGAATACTGTGTACAGTTCTGGGTACCTGTGCTTAAGAAGGACATATCAGAACTGGAGCACGTTCAAAGATGGGCAACGAAGTTAATAAAAGGAGTGCGGGGGCTAGAGTACCCGGAAAGATTGTCCAAGTTAGGTTTATTTAGTCAAGAAAAAAGACGATTGAGGGGTGATCTAATAACTATGTATAAATATATTCGGGGTCAATACAAAGATCTGTCCCACAATCTATTTATACCCCGGAGTGTAACCATAACCTGGGGGCATCCACTAAGGTTAGAGGAAAGCTGCTTTCTCCATCGACATAGGAGGGTATTCTTCTCTGTAAGAGCAGTGAGACTATGGAACTCGCTGCCAGAGGAGGTAGTAATGGTGGATACAGTAAAAACGTTCAAAAGTGGCCCCTTGCCCTTAATAATAGTGTTCCCTATAGGTCAGAATGTTGGTGTACGGGGAGCACTCTGGCTTGAGGAAGTGTCCTTGGACATCAAGCCTGTGTGAAATTTAGAGGGGCTCAGATTGGGGACCAATGGATCCTTCCATGGCCTACTGGCTGCCCTCGTAGGCTGCGATTGCCCTTCAACACCTAATTTCTATATTGACGCATTAATTTTGTTCCTGAGTTTGTTCTGTGCTGTGTTATTACCCATTTTATTAATAAAATATGTTTGTTGTGACATCAAATATTTTGTATTTAAAATGCATTTCTGTCAAATCTGTACTAAAGTTTTTTATGGCAACGTTAGGATGCACTGTTAAGCAAATTAAAGTATACATGTCATATCTTGGTTTAGTGACAAATCTATATTAGATCTCATGACAACCACATAGACTTGTTAATTTTTTTTTTTTTTTAAAAAAACAAAATTTGGGTAAAAAAAAAAAAAAAATTGGGAGAAAAAAAAACAAAATTAGGGGAAAAAAATCCAACCTTTGGGTAAAAAAACAACCAATATTTGGCACTAAACCCACCCCCCCAAAAAAAAACCAAGAAAAAAAAATATATATATATAATTCCTGCGGAATGTCTGTGGTAGCTGGAGAGGGTGACTCGTCAACATACGGGGGCACCTGCTGCATCAATGCAAAGTTATGTAGGACACAGCAAGCCATTATGATCTTAATCACCTTGTTAGGGGCATACTGCAGGGCACCCCCTGTATGGTCCAGGCATCTGAACCTGATTTTAAGCAGGCAATGGGCCCTGTTATAGCCCTTCTGGGCCTGAGTCTGAGGGCGCAGGACGGGGGTCATCAGCCATGGCAGTAGTGGGTATCCCGAATCTCCGGAAAACACACAAAAAAAAAGGGTCCACTTGTTAGTTACATTGTATATCATGTCATCAGAGGAAAAGAACATCAATGTGTTGAGACAGGTTTATGGCCAAAAATGAATAGTCATACATTGAAAGTCTATTGCAATTCTTTCACAAAACCTACCCAGTAGCCAGCCACCAGACAATTCTCCTGATTGAAAACTATACAGGCTCGAATTTCTAAGGATATATGCGTTGTGGGTGGATCCGGGAAAGCCAGCCATCACACTAAGGAAGCGAAGGTCAGGGCTAACCATAGCTTGGACGTTTATGGAATGGCCCAGCTTCCTGTTCCTGTAAGAGCAGAAATACAGGTCATTAGTACACTAAAACAATCACCACATTTAACTTAAGATACAACACAAAATAAGGTATCCTTATTGTTAAAGTGTATATTGAACAGTTACAACCCCAAACAATTATAAAAAATTCACATATTATTCCAAAAACACAGAGCAATCAATGATAAAACAACACATTTTAGGTCAGCTTTAACTCTTAAAACATTATATAAAAAAGATAAACGGCAGGAGTGCCAGCTCATTGACAGGAGATGCAGCCCCCCACTCAGGCAAAGGCTAGAGCGCTCACCTCAAAACTTGGTAGTATCCAAGAACCATGGAAAAGCCAGCCACATAGTAGTAGAGCAAATTTAAAAGTCCATTTATTTCAAACTGGTTAAAAGTCCATCACAGCGGTATAGATAAGAGCAGCATAAGCACGGTGTCCTCACACGTCTACGCATTTCGGGTTCTCACCCTTAATCATGACAAGGAACAGGTTGCAGGACATACATTTAAATACAATCTCAGATAATAATATAATCTAATGCATCTGTGAATGGGAGGAACATGATTACTAACCTTAATTAGGGCGCCTCTTTCAACTTCATTGTATGAGCGGCAGGCGCACGCCGAGAAATTAAATCACGGCATGCACCTAATACGTAGTATTGCAACCGCCAGTGGAGAGAAAGGGAGCTGACGTAGGCGATACTGGTAGGACGAGAGTGCGCAGCGTCATACTACTGGCAACGCTTGTCTCCGTGTTAGAAGCCATTACTGGCAAAATGTAACATGTATATGTAACGGCTGTGTATTCAACAAGCCAATACATTGTATCAAAAAGATAGATAATAGAGACAGTGCCGGTAAGATAGAAAAATGATACTATCGCCTCACGTCGGGATTAAAAAAGAGAAGTCTATACATTACATAATTGTCTATGGACATATTAGGAGAAAGGCCAATCATTTATATTAATACAAACGTTCTATTAGCCTATAACAAACAAGTGCTATCGCCTAACGTCAGGATATTAGAAAAGAAAACTATATATTACATCAGGATGTTAGAAAAGAAAACTATATATTACATAGTTATCTTTAGACATATTAGGAATTAAAAGGCCAATTATTTATATTCCAACAACGATCTCATAACATATGATAAACAAATACACAAAAAACCTTAGCCTAAACTAAATATGTAGAAATATACAAAATAAATATATAATATACTACAACTCCCATCCACAGATGACAAAAAAAGTCCAAACCCAATTCAATATTATATACTGTGTAATAACGGAGCAGGTCATAATGGATTATTAAAAGTGCAAGATCTGGGATTTTTAAAGCGCAATACACAGGTCATTTCGAAAGCAGCTTCATAAATCAAAAACGAAGGAAAAGCATGAAAGAAATAATAATACATAATAATTAATGAAAACGAAAAAGAAGAAAAAACAGAAGAGAGAAAGAAAAAAACAAAAACAATAAAGAAATAAATTAAAAATGAACAACAAGGAAAATCCATATGGAGAATTTGATATATAATTTAATCTACATATCCAGAGACAGAAAAGAAGGAAGAAAAAGCAGATATTATCTTAGTAATAAATCAACATCCCATCTATAATTAAGTCCCATAGGGGTACGGGTTCCCAGTTTAAAGATCAAAAAAACCTCACGTTGGAGCAGTTTTTCAGTTAGATCCCCCCCCCCCCCCCGGGGCCAAGGCGTACCCTTTCTATCGCCATACATTTAAAACTTGTAAGGTCACCTGCATGATGGTTCCTAAAATGCCGTCCTACATTGGAGGATGCATTAGGGCGCTCTACAGAGGACGCGGTAATATGCTCTGATATTCTTTTTTTCACCGCTCGGGTGGTACATCCCACATATTGGATACTGCATAGTTCACACGTTATCAAATAGATAACATTGCATGAGTTGCAATTGATAAAGCTATCAATTTGAAACGTTTCCTTGGTATTAGAGGACCTAAAATGGGAGCCAGTTTGAGTATATTGGCACATTCCACATCTGCCATTAGCACATTTAAAGAATCCTTTTTGCGAGAGCCAGGTTGAGGATAAAGTACTGGATCCCCTAAAAAGGCTAGGTGATAATTTCTGACCAAGCGTGGGACATTTTCTACTCACAACTCTAACTCCATGTTTAAGGACCTCTTTAAGCTGCGGATCACAATTAAGTATAGGGAGGTGTTTATTAATAATCTGTTTTATTTTATTAAATTCCGCACTATATGTGATGACTAAAGTGATCTTGTCATTCTTATGGGGAGTAAACCTCTTGTTCCTCTCTACTGACTTCCCACAAATTTCTCCAGTGGCATACATTGATTTATCCAGCATACATTTCCTGTCTCTACTACTGGCCAAATTTTTTGCCCGTTCTAAAACATCCAAAGGATAACCCCGATCCTGGAGTCGATCTGAGATAACTCCTAACTCTGTGTCAAAAACATCCTGCTCTGAACAATTTCTTTGTGCCCTAACCATTTCCCCCAAGGGAATAGCTCTGATCGTGTGGGGTGGATGGCAGCTATCAGCTCGTAAAGTCATATTACCTGACGTCTCTTTTCCCTGTATCTTGAATAACTCCTATAGTCAAATCCAAAAATGAAATAGTAAAGGGATTGTGCTCCGATGTAAATTTTAAGTTTAAGGAGTTATTATTTAGGTAGCTCACAAATAATGCAATTGACTCCTCCCCTTCTTTCCAAATAAAAATAAGGTCATCGATGTATCTACCATATAACTGGATATTGTCAAAAAAGGGGTTATTATGACCATATATACTTTCCCTCTCCCACCAACCCATATAAAGGTTAGCGAGAGAGGGAGAGAACGGGGCCCCCATCGACGCACCACAACGTTGTAAATAATACTGATTTCCAAACAAAAAATAGTTATGTTTAAGAAGATATTCAATGGCCAGAATCAAAAAGTTTTTCAATTCAGAAGAATACATCGAGTAATTGTCTAAATGAAATTGTACCGCCTCTAAGGCCAGATCGTGCGGGATTATGGAGTACAAAGAGGAGACATCACATGTGAGCCACCTAAAACTTTCATCCCATTGAAATATCTCTAGCTGATACATTACGTCACGTGAGTCCTGTAAATAGCCTGGGAGTCTGCGCCCTAATGGTAATAGATGAGAGTCCACCCACCGCCCCAGCCTCTCATTCATCCCCCCTATTCCAGCCACAATCGGCCTCCCAATAGGGGGACGTTGTGGCTTATGGATTTTGGGGAGATGATGAAAGACTGGGGCGACGGGAGAAGCCACCACCAACATCTCCACCTCCTCCTCGCTCAAAACTCCAAGTGCTATACCCTCTTCAAGAATGTTTCTTAGATCTAATTGAAATCTATCCAGGGGGTTACTACTTAGTTTAAGAGCCTCAAACTCATAATCAGCAGTATTCATGACTACTACACATCCTCCCTTATCTGCCAGTCTAATTCGAATCTGATCATTTTTCATCAATTGATTTAAAGCTTCTATCTCTGCTAATGGCAGATTGGATCTATATTGTGGTTTACGATTCTTGGCCAACTCCACCAAATCTAACTCCACCGCCTCCTGGAAAACATCCAATGCAGAGACTCTGGAGTTAACTGGATAAAATTTATTATTGGTGAATTTAAATCTAGGAGGGGGCATAACTTTCATAGAACCATAGTCCAAAAGATCTTCAAGCCACAGTCGGGCACTCATGTCCCGAAACGAGGATAATGTGGAAATATCTGATTTAAAGAGAACCGGGACCGTAGGTGTAGATCCTAAGTCATTACTTTCTTCCTCAACTAAGTCTAGTTGTGTATGTTCAGGTTCTGAACCTATAGGGACATTAGGGAGAAAATGTTTTCGAAGTGTTAAATTGCGTGCTAACTTATTAACATCTAATATAGTAGAGAAAACATCAAAATGGTGAGTCGGGGCGAAAGACAGTCCCCTAGACAATAGATTGATTTCAGGGGTAGAAAGAGAATAAGAAGACAAATTCATCACACTTGTTGTATCTACAGTCTCCGTTCCCTTAGGGTATAGCGACCGTTTGGATTGATGTTTTCTCCCCGCTCGATGTTTCCTTGAGAGTTTCCTTTCTTTCTCATCTTCGATTGGGTTGGCCCGTGAAAATTTCTCCCTTCCGGTTCGGTATCAGAACGATCACTGTTAGAAGACCATTCAGATGAATTAGATACATCAAATGACACGGATTTTCTTCCAGAGCTAGACTTAAGTATGGATCTGGGTTTATAATTCCTATGATGACGTTTCCAAGTATAAATACGATTGCTCCTATAGTCCTCCGAATCTCGTTGAAACTTAGTCCGTTTTACAATCATAATCTGAGATTCCATTTGATCAATGGATTTCTTCATTTGTGCTAGAAGATCATCAAATTGAGGATCAGGCTCAAAGGCTTTTAAGGAGATTTCCAGCTGTGCAATGTTAGTTTGGATTTCTTTCAATTTGTCCTGCTCATACCTGGTAATTAATTTCATAAGATCCAGGGAGGCTTGTGATAAAATCTCATCCCATTCTGATTGAAATTTTTCGGAATAAATTGTAGTAGGCATTTTTCGCATCCGTAGCCCTCTGGGGATCATATCATTCTGAATATATTTTGCGAGGGAACTAAGGTCCCACCAGGTTTTAAGTTCTTTCTTCATCAAATCTTCATAATCTCTCACCAGATTTTTGAGATCGGTTGATTGGATACCAGCTTGCACACACGGATCAGACTTAAAAACAGAGTCAATTATATAAAAGTCCTCTAAGGCCAAGGATTTTAGTGACCTTCTATCACAGGGATGTTCAAAACACTGTAGCAAATTCCACCACGTGTATATAACAGCAAATTGCTGATGAGAATCTGGTGCCCACCACCTCCTTCAAAATACTCTTACCAGATAATGATAAGCTTTAGTGCCTTATTAAAAATCCTCCATGTTTTATTCCTCTCTTATTGGATAAGAGAGCTGGTTAAATATTCTGGTCCCCGCATTAACAGGTGGAGGTGTGCTTGAATGCCTTATTAGATCCTCAATATTCCATTCCTCTCTTGTTATTAACAGAGCCGATTTGGTATTCTTATCCCACTTTGGCTTTTAAAATTGTCCCAGATTGGACAAACCACATAGAAAGGAAAAACCAAATTGAAAAATCTAGCGTAATATCGTTTTAATCATGTGCACTGGTTAAGTTAAAAATGCACTCACATAAAAACAATGTATATCAAGTATTTAGGAGACGCCAGGCAAGATTCTCACCAAACCCTCAATGTGTCTAGGCCGATTGATGTCTCAAAGGGAGGGAGGGGAAGTGAAGTATCCCTGGAGTGTAGCTTGCCCGCGTACTGATAAGATCCGGATGGATCTTATCAGGTAAGTGTCTTGAATGACAAGCAAACTACATGGGATGTCACACAGGAAAACAAAGGATTGTCAAGAATGACATGGATGACTACAAGGCAACTTACAGGTAGAGGTACAAACTAGACTTCTGAGATTACTTCAAGAGCCAAAACCATATGTGTACACATAGCAATTAAGGCCAAGTACGCATGTCTGGGAATGCGGCTGTGAACAATATGAGCGTTCGCAAAATCTGGGTTTCTGAGTTCTATTCTTCACAAAACCAAACATTGGCTTTGAATCAGGCCAATAGCCTCTGCATCCAGTCTGCTTGTTTTCTTGTGTTGTAAGGCAGATATTGCAGTGATATCATCTTTAGATTTATAGCGTCTCCTTCATGCATTTATCTTTATTGATCAGAAAACTTTAATAACTTGGAGGAAGGCGAGATCTTCATAAAGATGGACAGAGCTAACAAAGGCCAAGCCATTCATTTTTGCCTTCTCGGCTGTTTTCTTCTACTTTTGATATTTATTAGAAGATTATTAAATAATAATTAAGTGAATATCATTATTTTAATAATTGCAAAACAAGAACATTAATGGTCAAAACAAGTAAGAAGGCTAACAATTGTCATATAGCAAAGAATCTGTTTAACCCTTTCACTGCCAGCCTACCTAGAGATTTTTTTTGCGGTTTATTTAAAAAATGCTAATGCCACGTAGTGCCAGATAAATGGCAGGTAAATGTCATGTCCCAGTGCAAACGGTGTAGTTATCAAGTCCAAAATCAAGAGCGCCTCTGATAGTGCCAGGTAGTGTCTCATCTATTATCAGCACTGGCGATGGGATGAGTGCCGATGCTGAGTTCCCTACAGTGACATATGGGCCCAGTCGCTCACCCTGCACTGTGTGGCCATATCCCATACATGTCAACGAGCTGGGATGGTTGTATTTTTTTTGACATTGTTAATCATTTTTATACATTTTAGGAGGGCTGATGCATGTGCCATGGGATCCCTGGGCTGTTTGGGATTTTGAGTTTTTATATGCATTTTAGACACTTTTGTGTTGTGCTGCAAACTTGTGATTTGGGCTGTGAAAAAGCCCAATTTTTATGCTTATGCTTAATTATAAAAAACAGGGATTAGGACAGATGCTGTCACCCTGTAATCCCCTTTTCACAGCACCGTATGTGGGCTCTTTGTTTTTTAATGGGACATTTGCAGTCTTTCTAGCACTCCCAGCTGGTGCTAGGGGTCACTAGTACATACAAGGCGGTGGCTGTACTTGTAAAGGAATCCTTGAAATCCTAATTAGGTCTCCAGACGCAGACACTGCAAATACACATTGCACACATGGGCATTGGATAATATTTCTGGGAGGCATTGTAACTCTTGACAGTTATGACTATATTAATGAGAGGGTCTTATTCAGGACTATGAGACCTTTCATTTGATATCAAACATGGCATATGTGTATTGTCCAGAGCCTGATAATCCACATAATATCAGACCCTGGATGATATACATTTGGTGTTTGGGTTCATTTAACTAAGAAATTAATGGGGATCATGAATTTCTTGGTTACAATATGATAACATGCATATTGTGGTTATAGTAGTTATACCCTTTATGAGATATACATCTAATCTCATAGAGACCTGATGTGGGCCGACCTTGGAAGACACTCCCAGGAGGCGGAGAATGCTGGCCACTCTCCCTAGTGTTCATACATCAGGAAGCTGTGTGCAGGGGCAGTCAGTGGATGAATGGACCCCTATCAACCATGATGGCCGGGAAACCATAAGATGGCCATGAGACCATAAGTATCTGTATCTATCTGTCTCTGCATTATCTCTCTCTATATCCACTATATCTCTCTTACCATTCTAACATTTATTGTACTGCACTGTAAACTTACTTACATCCCACTATATCTCTCTTACTATTATAACATTTATTGTACTGCACTGTAAACTTACATTATGTAACAACTGCCTGTAATATAAGTTTATCTGGGGAACTTTAGGAACATATTGGGTTAGTAAGGTTATTTACTGTGCTGGTAATTAAACCCATTTTAATTTATACATCTTACTGTGTTTGGTGGATAAATTCTCACACAATAGATTGTAGGTGCAAAGTATTCAAGGTATTAAATATATTTTTTCTTAGGACATGTCACTGGATGTATGGGGACAACCTCAGCGGCCATTGTTTGGAATCAGATTAGTGGCCGCTGGGCTGATATGATTGTTAGTATTTGCAATATTTATAGTATTAATCTCTAGTAGAAATATTGGAGATTAATGCAAATATGAATATTAATATTAAATCATATTTTTCCCTTTTCAGTCCCCCTTTGTTGCCAGGATATGTTTCACCATTTCGCACTATACATATTTAACTGTGATTTTTGAAGGAATTTTCAGGGATTTCCATGGGAAATTATATATTGTTTTTTCATCAGAGTTTGGGCTTTAACATGAAATGTCTTGTTTGTAATTATTTCACAAATTTTCACTCAATTTTTATGGGTAAAACGTGTAAAAACTTAAAAAATGAAATATTTTCAATTTTGTAGCTTTTTAAAAATGAAGTTTTTCAAGCAAATCATATTGCATGTCCCATTCCTACTGGTTACATTGGTGGCACATATGTATTGGTAGACAACCTTTTTGGGCCAGGAGACATCCCAAGCTACTATGTGCACCTTGCAGTTTTTCAAGAAAAATAACCCAAATAACTCAAATAACATTTGAAATCCCCCACAAACTATAGATTATCTGGAAGTACACACCTCAAGCTTTCTAGGTGTACCAGGCTTGTTGCCATGGGCAGTTTTCTGGATGAAGACCCTCAAGGAATAAATTAGTTATACAGGGCCCCCCTAAAAATTAATAAGAAAGCAAAATAAAAAACATTTTCCTAAAATTTAAATATGCAAACAAGAAAGAACAAGCTGAATCCGAAAGTGCAAGGTACCCTGAACAAAACAATAC
Organism: Gastrophryne carolinensis; assembly: GCA_027917425.1. Lineage (NCBI taxonomy): Eukaryota > Metazoa > Chordata > Amphibia > Anura > Microhylidae > Gastrophryne > Gastrophryne carolinensis. The sequence goes on along the minus strand of CM051239.1, from coordinate 101,913,040 downwards.
CCAACATGCCTAGATACTTTGGCCCATTTAACTGCCAGCCTATATGAGATTTTGTTGCCCTCTGTTGCCAGGCCATTTCGCATTATTTTGTGCTATGTATGTAACTTTGTTTTTTGCAGGATTTTCCAGGAAAATTACATATTATTGGGGAAGAGATTTGGCTTTAACATGCTTTAACATGTGGAGGCTTATTTATTATTACTCGTGCAGGCGCCACTTGAGCACCTCGTTCAAGACGCTCAGCAGCGCACACACCACAGCGTCGGCTTCTGTCTTGTGGTGCTGTCAGCTCCCAGCCAGGCAGCGTTTTCAGCGCAACACCTGGTGCCAACCAGCCCAAGGATCCTGTGGCACATGCACCAGCCCCCCAAAAAAATAATTGTAACCATCCCAGCACATTGAAATGTATGGGATAAGGCCACACAGTGATAGGTGAGCACCTGGTCCTTTCTGACACTGTAGAAAACTCAGCATCGGCACTCATCCCATCCCAGTGCTGTTGATGAATGGGGCCCTTATTTAACATGGGATAGCGCCAGGTAGCGACTGGTGAGCGAACGGTAATGACGGTCACCGCCATGAGAACGCCGGCTCCCCACCACAATCACACATTTATCAAGCCGATCTTGCTTAGCGACTGAGATAGCGCCAGATAGCGACTCATTCATCATTATTCCAGCCTCACCCCACAGCGCCAGCGAGCGATCTTGAACAGCGACAGGTATGACCTCTCGCTACCTGGCGCTCTCCAATGCATTTCAATGGAACAATCTTTAAATATTCATAATTAATTGTTAATTTTTTTTTTTTTTTTTTTTAATGTGAAAATTTCTGTTACCACTTCTGCCATGTTAGATATTTTTTTAAGGTAAGAAAAAAATAAAAAAAAAAATTGTGCAGAATTGATATTACAGGTCTGATATTAATGTATTCATATTCCAAAATGTTTTTATAAACTTGTTTTTTTTGGTTTCCCAAAATATGGTTGTTTGGGGGTTAAAAAACTACTTTTCGCCGCCAGCGCTTTGGGGTTCAAACATTTATTTCACAGTGCGAGAATTTTTGGAGCGTGATTTGTTAATGAATATGGTGGGAGCCGGTCGCTATGGCCATTCGCTATCATGCGCTCCCATACAGCGCGGAACCTGTCAAATAGCGACTCATCACCTTGTATTCAACATTACTGCACACCGAGTCACTATCAACAACCGAACAACGGCAAAGTACAGCGACTACTAGCGGGCGCTGTGAAAATACCGCTACAGTCACTCAACTGTCGCTACCTGGTGCTATTAATAAATCAGCCTCTGGGACTCTACCTGACACTATCACAGGCGCTGTGAATTTTTGACTTGGGACCTAACATTCATCTATCACTACCTGGCACTACGTGGCCTAAGCCTTTCACCCTAAAACCCCCTAAATGTCTTGTTTGTAATTTTGTCTGTGCTTTCTCAGTTTTTAGGTGAAATATGTGAAAAAGTAAAATATATAAACATATATTTTTCAAATTTTTACACTTTTTAAAATAAAAAAATAGGTTTTTCAAGAAAATCATATAGTGTTTAAAAGCTCCATTCCTACCAATTACAATGGTACCACAAATGTATCGGTAGCTCCCTGTTTTTGCCCAGGAGACCCCCCAATCTAAAAAGAGCACTTTTTAAAATATAACTATTAAATTAAAACATTTTAAAGAATTTGCATGGGTTCCCCCCTCTCTGATGGAGTTGGGGGGGCTTAAAAAAAAAAAAAATAAAGGTTTAAACTCTGATCTAAAATCAGCCTGGGTACCATCTATGGGGGCTGATAGACCAGAGCACGAGGGCTGACCCTGAAGGCAACAAGCCCTTACACATAGCCCTCATGGGTCAGGGGCTATTCTGCACTCCCCTGGGTTTTGGGTTTTTTCCTCAATGAGTGTTGATCCCACAGGGGGACATCCAGAATGCTGTAGCCCCCCCAAACATAACCTCCAGAACGCCTGATATCCTTACCTTCTCTTCGAGCCAGCGCCGGTAAAGGAGACACGCGATTGGCAGCTGAGCGATCGCGTGGGCCATGGTCGCATCTTCGGTGTCGGTACCTGAATGGCCCCTTTCCCAAACTGAAGGTAAGAATATCGGGCGTTCTGGGGTGGTTATGTTCTGGGGTTCTTTAGCATTCTGGATGCCTCCCCCCCGGGTTTGTTCCTTTTCTCTGTCTGAGGGACCAACGCCTATTTAAGGAAGAACAGGTGTTGGTCTGGATCCCCGTCTTTCTTTCCCACCCCTACCCTTTTTAAATTGCTTCATATTCTGTATATATAATTAGGGATGAGCGAATCGATCCGGACGAACCCGGATTCGATCCGAATTTCATGAAAAATTCGATTCGGATAAAATCCGAATTTCCCCGCGATTCGATCGCTCGAAGTTTTCCTTTAACATCCGTTCATTTACATTACAGGCATTCTAAGATGGCGGACGGGACATGTCCAGACATGTAAGCTGGGGCAGTGTATGCTGGGACAGTCACATGCAGCCTATCAGCAGCCAGCAAGCCCGGTGACGTCACAGCGCTATTTAAGTCGGCGGACATCTTGCTTTTCCTCATTTCTCTATTGCATTCGTGAGAGACAGGACGCTGCTGTAGTGAGGGAGAGGCAGTTAGACAGACAGGGACAGACAGGGACAGGCTGGAGACAGGCAGGAGACAGGCAGGAGACAGACAGAAAGTCAGCGAAAAGCAGGGAAAGTTAGGAAAAATCGGAGGCAGTCACAGGGAGATTTTTTTTTTTTTCATCCAGCCTGAGTGTTACTGGCTGGCTGACTGGCTTTGTTAGCGTTTTCAGGCTGATTAAACACTAACTGTGCATATATACTGAACTTATCTCAAGTCTGCTGTGAGGCATCCCATTCTGTGACTACACCAGCCGCTATTTACTGCTGTAACCCTTTGCACTTATTCTAATAGAAATTTGGCCTGATAAACACACTTGCTGTGCATAGTAGTACTGCTGCCAGGTGCTCTCTGGTTGTTGGGGCATCCCATTCTGTGACTACACCAGCCTCTATTTAATACCATAACCATTTGCACTTATTCTAATAGAAATTTGGCCTGATAAACACACTTGCTGTGCATAGTAGTACTGCTGCCAGGTGCTCTCTGGTTGTTGGGGCATCCCATTCTGTGACTACACCAGCCTCTATTTACTGCTGTAACCCTTTGCACTTTTTCTAATAGAAATTTGGCCTGATAAACACACTTGCTGTGCATAGTAGTACTGCTGCCAGGTGCTCTCTGGTTGTTGGGGCATCCCATTCTGTGACTACACCAGCCTCTATTTAATACCATAACCATTTGCACTTATTCTAATAGAAATTTGGCCTGATAAACACACTTGCTGTGCATAGTATTGCTGCTCACAGGTGCACTCCTGTTGGGGCATCCCATTCTGTGACTACACCAGCCTCTATTTAATACCATAACCATTTGCACTTATTCTAATAGAAATTTGGCCTGATAAACACACTTGCTGTGCATAGTATTACTGCTCACAGGTGAATTCCTGTTGGGGCATCCCATTCTGTGACTACACCAGCCTCTATTTACTGCTGTAACCCTTTGCACTTATTCTAATAGAAATTTGGCCTGATAAACACACTTGCTGTACATAGTAGTACTGCTGCCAGGTGCTCTCTGGTTGTTGGGGCATCCCATTCTGTGACTACACCAGCCTCTATTTAATACCATAACCATTTGCACTTATTCTAATAGAAATTTGGCCTGATAAACACACTTGCTGTGCATAGTATTACTGCTGCCAGGTGCTCTCTGGTTGTTGGGGCATCCCATTCTGTGACTACACCAGCCTCTATTTAATACTATAACCCTTTGCACTTATTCTAATAGAAATTTGGCCTGATAAACACACTTGCTGTGCATAGTATTACTGCTCACAGGTGCACTCCTGTTGGGGCATCCCATTCTGTGACTACACCAGCCTCTATTTAATACCATAACCATTTGCACTTATTCTAATAGAAATTTGGCCTGATAAACACACTTGCTGTGCATAGTATTACTGCTCACAGGTGCACTCCTGTTGGGGCATCCCATTCTGTGACTACACCAGCTTCTATTTCCTGCTGTAACCCTTTGCACTTATTCTAATAAAAATTTGGCCTGATAAACACACTTGCTGTGCATAGTAGTACTGCAGCCAGGTGCTCTCTGGTTGTTGGGGCATCCCATTCTGTGACTACACCAGCCTCTATTTAATACCATAACCATTTGCACTTATTCTAATAGAAATTTGGCCTGATAAACACACTTGCTGTGCATAGTAGTACTGCTGCCAGGTGCTCCCTGGTTGTTGGGGCATCCCATTCTGTGACTACACCAGCCTCTATTTAATACCATAACCATTTGCACTTATTCTAATAGAAATTTGGCCTGATAAACACACTTCCTGTGCATAGTAGTACTGCTGCCAGGTGCTCTCTGGTTGTTGGGGCATCCCATTCTGTGACTACACCAGCCTCTATTTACTGCTGTAACCCTTTGCACTTTTTCTAATAGAAATTTAGCCTGATAAACACACTTGCTGTGCATAGTATTACTGCTCACAGGTGCACTCCTGTTGGGGCATCCCATTCTGTGACTACACCAGCTTCTATTTCCTGCTGTAACCCTTTGCACTTATTCTAATAGAAATTTGGCCTGATAAACACACTTGCTGTGCATAGTAGTACTGCTGCCAGGTGCTCTCTGGTTGTTGGGGCATCCCATTCTGTGACTACACCAGCCTATATTTAATACCATAACCCTTTGCACTTATTCTAATAAAAATTTGGCCTGATAAACACACTTACTGTGCATAGTAGTACTGCAGCCAGGTGCTCTCTGGTTGTTGGGGCATCCCATTCTGTGACTACACCAGCCTCTATTTAATACCATAACCATTTGCACTTATTCTAATAGAAATTTGGCCTGATAAACACACTTGCTGTGCATAGTAGTACTGCTGCCAGGTGCTCTCTGGTTGTTGGGGCATCCCATTCTGTGACTACACCAGCCTCTATTTAATACCATAACCATTTGCACTTATTCTAATAGAAATTTGGCCTGATAAACACACTTGCTGTGCATAGTATTGCTGTTCACAGGTGCACTCCTGTTGGGGCATCCCATTCTGCGACTACACCAGCCTCTATTTAATACCATAACCATTTGCACTTATTCTAATAGAAATTTGGCCTGATAAACACACTTGCTGTGCATAGTATTACTGCTCACAGGTGAATTCCTGTTGGGGCATCCCATTCTGTGACTACACCAGCCTCTATTTACTGCTGTAACCCTTTGCACTTATTCTAATAGAAATTTGGCCTGATAAACACACTTGCTGTGCATAGTAGTACTGCTGCCAGGTGCTCTCTGGTTGTTGGGGCATCCCATTCTGTGACTACACCAGCCTCTATTTAATACCATAACCATTTGCACTTATTCTAATAGAAATTTGGCCTGATAAACACACTTGCTGTGCATAGTAGTACTGCTGCCAGGTGCTCTCTGGTTGTTGGGGCATCCCATTCTGTGACTACACCAGCCTCTATTTAATACTATAACCCTTTGCACTTATTCTAATAGAAATTTGGCCGGATAAACACACTTGCTGTGCATAGTATTACTGCTCACACGTGCACTCCTGTTGGGGCATCCCATTCTGTGACTACACCAGCCTCTATTTAATACCATAACCATTTGCACTTATTCTAATAGAAATTTGGCCTGATAAACACACTTGCTGTGCATAGTATTACTGCTCACAGGTGCACTCCTGTTGGGGCATCCCATTCTGTGACTACACCAGCTTCTATTTCCTGCTGTAACCCTTTGCACTTATTCTAATAGAAATTTGGCCTGATAAACACACTTGCTGTGCATAGTAGTACTGCTGCCAGGTGCTCTCTGGTTGTTGGGGCATCCCATTCTTTGACTACACCAGCCTCTATTTAATACCATAACCCTTTGCACTTATTCTAATAGAAATTTGGCCTGATAAACACACTTGCTGTGCATAGTAGTACTGCTGCCAGGTGCTCTCTGGTTGTTGGGGCATCCCATTCTGTGACTACACCAGCCTCTATTTAATACCATAACCATTTGCACTTATTCTAATAGAAATTTGGCCTGATAAACACACTTGCTGTGCATAGTATTGCTGCTCACAGGTGCACTCCTGTTGGGGCATCCCATTCTGTGACTACACCAGCCTCTATTTAATACCATAACCATTTGCACTTATTCTAATAGAAATTTGGCCTGATAAACACACTTGCTGTGCATAGTATTACTGCTCACAGGTGAATTCCTGTTGGGGCATCCCATTCTGTGACTACACCAGTCTCTATTTACTGCTGTAACCCTTTGCACTTATTCTAATAGAAATTTGGCCTGATAAACACACTTGCTGTACATAGTAGTACTGCTGCCAGGTGCTCTCTGGTTGTTGGGGCATCCCATTCTGTGACTACACCAGCCTCTATTTAATACCATAACCATTTGCACTTATTCTAATAGAAATTTGGCCTGATAAACACACTTGCTGTGCATAGTATTACTGCTGCCAGGTGCTCTCTGGTTGTTGGGGCATCCCATTCTGTGACTACACCAGCCTCTATTTAATACTATAACCCTTTGCACTTATTCTAATAGAAATTTGGCCTGATAAACACACTTGCTGTGCATAGTATTACTGCTCACAGGTGCACTCCTGTTGGGGCATCCCATTCTGTGACTACACCAGCCTCTATTTAATACCATAACCATTTGCACTTATTCTAATAGAAATTTGGCCTGATAAACACACTTGCTGTGCATAGTATTACTGCTCACAGGTGCACTCCTGTTGGGGCATCCCATTCTGTGACTACACCAGCTTCTATTTCCTGCTGTAACCCTTTGCACTTATTCTAATAGAAATTTGGCCTGATAAACACACTTGCTGTGCATAGTAGTACTGCTGCCAGGTGCTCTCTGGTTGTTGGGGCATCCCATTCTGTGACTACACCAGCCTCTATTTAATACCATAACCCTTTGCACTTAATCTAATAAAAATTTGGCCTGATAAACACACTTGCTGTGCATAGTAGTACTGCAGCCAGGTGCTCTCTGGTTGTTGGGGCATCCCATTCTGTGACTACACCAGCCTCTATTTAATACCATAACCATTTGCACTTATTCTAATAGAAATTTGGCCTGATAAACACACTTGCTGTGCATAGTAGTACTGCTGCCAGGTGCTCCCTGGTTGTTGGGGCATCCCATTCTGTGACTACACCAGCCTCTATTTAATACCATAACCATTTGCACTTATTCTAATAGAAATTTGGCCTGATAAACACACTTGCTGTGCATAGTAGTACTGCTGCCAGGTGCTCTCTGGTTGTTGGGGCATCCCATTCTGTGACTACACCAGCCTCTATTTACTGCTGTAACCCTTTGCACTTTTTCTAATAGAAATTTAGCCTGATAAACACACTTGCTGTGCATAGTATTACTGCTCACAGGTGCACTCCTGTTGGGGCATCCCATTCTGTGACTACACCAGCTTCTATTTCCTGCTGTAACCCTTTGCACTTATTCTAATAGAAATTTGGCCTGATAAACACACTTGCTGTGCATAGTAGTACTGCTGCCAGGTGCTCTCTGGTTGTTGGGGCATCCCATTCTGTGACTACACCAGCCTCTATTTAATACCATAACCCTTTGCACTTATTCTAATAAAAATTTGGCCTGATAAACACACTTACTGTGCATAGTAGTACTGCAGCCAGGTGCTCTCTGGTTGTTGGGGCATCCCATTCTGTGACTACACCAGCCTCTATTTAATACCATAACCATTTGCACTTATTCTAATAGAAATTTGGCCTGATAAACACACTTGCTGTGCATAGTAGTACTGCTGCCAGGTGCTCTCTGGTTGTTGGGGCATCCCATTCTGTGACTACACCAGCCTCTATTTAATACCATAACCATTTGCACTTATTCTAATAGAAATTTGGCCTGATAAACACACTTGCTGTGCATAGTAGTACTGCTGCCAGGTGCTCTCTGGTTGTTGGGGCATCCCATTCTGTGACTACACCAGCTTCTATTTACTGCTGTAACCCTTTGCACTTTTTCTAATAGAAATTTAGCCTGATAAACACACTTGCTGTGCATAGTAGTACTGCTGCCAGGTGCTCTCTGGTTGTTGGGGCATCCCATTCTGTGACTACACCAGCCTCTATTTAATACCATAACCATTTGCACTTATTCTAATAGAAATTTGGCCTGATAAACACACTTGCTGTGCATAGTATTGCTGTTCACAGGTGCACTCCTGTTGGGGCATCCCATTCTGCGACTACACCAGCCTCTATTTAATACCATAACCATTTGCACTTATTCTAATAGAAATTTGGCCTGATAAACACACTTGCTGTGCATAGTATTACTGCTCACAGGTGAATTCCTGTTGGGGCATCCCATTCTGTGACTACACCAGCCTCTATTTACTGCTGTAACCCTTTGCACTTATTCTAATAGAAATTTGGCCTGATAAACACACTTGCTGTGCATAGTAGTACTGCTGCCAGGTGCTCTCTGGTTGTTGGGGCATCCCATTCTGTGACTACACCAGCCTCTATTTAATACCATAACCATTTGCACTTATTCTAATAGAAATTTGGCCTGATAAACACACTTGCTGTGCATAGTAGTACTGCTGCCAGGTGCTCTCTGGTTGTTGGGGCATCCCATTCTGTGACTACACCAGCCTCTATTTAATACTATAACCCTTTGCACTTATTCTAATAGAAATTTGGCCGGATAAACACACTTGCTGTGCATAGTATTACTGCTCACACGTGCACTCCTGTTGGGGCATCCCATTCTGTGACTACACCAGCCTCTATTTAATACCATAACCATTTGCACTTATTCTAATAGAAATTTGGCCTGATAAACACACTTGCTGTGCATAGTATTACTGCTCACAGGTGCACTCCTGTTGGGGCATCCCATTCTGTGACTACACCAGCTTCTATTTCCTGCTGTAACCCTTTGCACTTATTCTAATAGAAATTTGGCCTGATAAACACACTTGCTGTGCATAGTAGTACTGCTGCCAGGTGCTCTCTGGTTGTTGGGGCATCCCATTGACTACACCAGCCTCTATTTAATACCATAACCCTTTGCACTTATTCTAATAGAAATTTGGCCTGATAAACACACTTGCTGTGCATAGTAGTACTGCTGCCAGGTGCTCTCTGGTTGTTGGGGCATCCCATTCTGTGACTACACCAGCCTCTATTTAATACCATAACCATTTGCACTTATTCTAATAGAAATTTGGCCTGATAAACACACTTGCTGTGCATAGTAGTACTGCTCACAGGTGCATTCCTGTTGGGGCATCCCATTCTGTGACTACACCAGCCTCTATTTACTGCTGTAACCCTTTGCACTTATTCTAATAGAAATTTGGCCTGATAAACACACTTGCTGTGCATAGTAGTACTGCTGCCGGGTGCTCTCTGGTTGTTGGGGCATCCCATTCTGTGACTACACCAGCCTCTATTTAATACCATAACCATTTGCACTTATTCTAATAGAAATTTGGCCTGATAAACACACTTGCTGTGCATAGTAGTACTGCTGCCAGGTGCTCTCTGGTTGTTGGGGCATCCCATTCTGTGACTACACCAGCCTCTATTTAATACCATAACCATTTGCACCTATTCTAATAGAAATTTGGCCTGATAAACACACTTGCTGTGCATAGTAGTACTGCTGCCAGGTGCTCTCTGGTTGTTGGGGCATCCCATTCTGTGACTACACCAGCCTCTATTTAATACCATAACCATTTGCACTTATTCTAATAGAAATTTGGCCTGATAAACACACTTGCTGTGCATAGTACTGCTGCCAGGTGCTCTCTGGTTGTTGGGGCATCCCATTCTGTGACTACACCAGCCTCTATTTAATACCATAACCATTTGCACTTATTCTAATAGAAATTTGGCCTGATAAACACACTTGCTGTGCATAGTAGTACTGCTCACAGGTGCATTCCTGTTGGGGCATCCCATTCTGTGACTACACCAGCCTCTATTTACTGCTGTAACCCTTTGCACTTATTCTAATAGAAATTTGGCCTGATAAACACACTTGCTGTGCATAGTAGTACTGCTGCCGGGTGCTCTCTGGTTGTTGGGGCATCCCATTCTGTGACTACACCAGCCTCTATTTAATACCATAACCATTTGCACTTATTCTAATAGAAATTTGGCCTGATAAACACACTTGCTGTGCATAGTAGTACTGCTGCCAGGTGCTCTCTGGTTGTTGGGGCATCCCATTCTGTGACTACACCAGCCTCTATTTAATACCATAACCATTTGCACCTATTCTAATAGAAATTTGGCCTGATAAACACACTTGCTGTGCATAGTAGTACTGCTGCCAGGTGCTCTCTGGTTGTTGGGGCATCCCATTCTGTGACTACACCAGCCTCTATTTAATACCATAACCATTTGCACTTATTCTAATAGAAATTTGGCCTGATAAACACACTTGCTGTGCATAGTACTGCTGCCAGGTGCTCTCTGGTTGTTGGGGCATCCCATTCTGTGACTACACCAGCCTCTATTTAATACCATAACCATTTGCACTTATTCTAATAGAAATTTGGCCTGATAAACACACTTGCTGTGCATAGTAGTACTGCTGCCAGGTGCTCTCTGGTTGTTGGGGCATCCCATTCTGTGACTACACAAGCCTCTATTTAATACTATAACCCTTTGCACTTATTCTAATAGATATTAGGCCTGATAAAGACACTTTTGCTGTGCATAGTAGTACTGCTGCCAGGTGCTCTCTGGTTGTTGGGGCATCCCATTCTGTGACTGCACCTGCCTCTATTTAATACTATAACCCTTTGCACTTATTCTAATAGAAATTAGGCCTGATAAAGACACTTTTGCTGTGCATAGTAGTACTGCTCCCAGGTGCTCTGCTGTTGGGGCATCCCATTCTGTAACATACCATACCCCTCTTTATTTACACTAAGCAGCTCTCTTATTTACACTAAGCAGGCCTGTTGGAGGCTGAGTGTTACTGCTCACTTTTGGTGTGCATTATATTCTGTTTCATATAGACCCACCGCTGCCTGGGGGTTCTTAAAATATCACCTACTACCACGCCAGTTAGACTATGTCGGGCAGACAAGTGCCTGGAAGTGAAAAGAGGAGTGGCAGAGGCCAAGATTCCGCAGGCAGAGCTCGCAGCAGACTGGGGGCCAGTAGCAGCAGGAGTCACGCTGAGAGACCTAATCTGCCAGTATCTGCTAGCGGTCGGGTCTCAACCAGTAACGATTCTGCCGTGGTAGATTGGTTGACGCGCTCATCAACAACATCATCACAACTTACGTCTGAGACCCCCAGTCTAGGGTCGGTAGGTTCCTCTGACACAACCCTGAGTTGGCATGCCCCGAGAGCAATCCCTGTCCTCCCATTGCCTCTGTCCTACGCCGTTCCATCCCCCAGCGACGTATCCTATGCTTTGGGTTCAGCTCCACTCTTTAGTGAGGAGGACGATCAGATAGAGGACAGTCAGCAGCTACTGCCCAGCCAAGAAATGGAGGTGGCTTCTTTAGCTAGGCAGACAAATAGTGATGTGGACAGTGTCGTGAGTGCTGCGAGCGTTGCAGCTCCTGCGCCAGACACTGTTGACGAATCCACGAACATCAGTGACGTACAGCCACAACTCAGTGATAATGATGATGACGATGAAGCCGATCGCACTTGGGAGCCGGGTGATGAAGGGGCTTCATCGTCATCATCAGGAGAAGAGGGGCGCAGGTTGCCCCGGAGTCAGCAGCTGAGGCAGCAAGGTGGTAGCAGTCAGCATGGGGGCACAATTCCAAAGGCTGGAGCCGGCCGGGGCCGGGGCCGGGGTAGAGCACCTGCTGTGCGGCAGTCTACCTTATCGGGAGGTAGTGGAGCAGGGGTTCCTGGAGTTGGCAACAGCAGCAGTGAATCAGTGAGGCCAGGGGGTGGGAAAAGTAGCTACTCGGCAGTGTGGCAGTTTCTCCTGAAGCATCCGCAGGAGGGTAACATGGCCACATGCTAGATATGTAGGCAAAAGGTGAAGCGTGGCCAGGGTCCAAATGTTGGCACCACGGCCCTGCGTCAACATATGATGCGTCACCATAAAGCGACCTGGGAGAACCGAGGCTCCCAAGGGGTGGTCCAGTCTGCTTCCTCACCAAGTGAGCTCCCAATTTCTGCCAGCCAAGGCTCCAGCACCTCAGCCGAAGGCAGCTGTGCATCATACCCATCCTCTGTCGCTCCTGCTCCTCCTCCTCCTCCTCCAAGTCATGCATCCCGCCAGCAATCCATCAGCGAAGCCATGTCCAAGAGACAGCAGTATGCGCCCACTCATCCTACGGCGCAGAAGCTGAATGTGCTCCTGTCCAAGTTGCTGGTGCTGCAGTCGCTCCCTTTTCAGGTGGTGGACTCTGCACCTTTCAGAGAACTGATGGCTTGTGCCGAGCCGAGGTGGAGAGTCCCAAGCCGTCATTTCTTTGCCAAGAAGGCAGTACCAGCGCTGCACACTTTTGTTGAACAGAAGGTGGGCCAGTCCTTGAGCCTGTTGGTGTGTACAAAAGTGCATGGCAGCGCCGACGTCTGGAGCTGTAACTACGGTCAGGGACAGTACATGTCGTTTACGGCCCACTGGGTGAATGTGGTCCCTTTGCAGCAGGAGCAGCAACTTGGACAGGTCACGCCGCTTCGGCCTCCACGCTCCCTGCCCGTTGGGCCTGTGACACCGTGCGACTCGGCCTCCTCATCCTCCGCCATCTCCTCACCCTCCACTGTAGGCTCAAGTCTCAGTGCCCCTCCAGTCTACCATGTGTGCAGGGCACGGAGGTGTCACGCAGTGCTTCACATGGTTTGTCTTGGCGAACGGAGTCACACAGGGGAGGAACTGCTTAAATTTATTCATCAGGAAATCCAAACATGGCTTACTCCAAGAAAACTTAAAATGGGAATCATGGTTACCGACAATGGGAAGAACATTTTGTCTGCGCTGCGCCAAGGAAGCCTGACCCATGCCCCCTGCATGGCTCACGTCTTCAATCTGGTTGTCAAGCGGTTTCTGAAGTGTTCCCCCCATCTGCAAGACATCCTAACAACTTCAAGGAAACTTTGCATGCACTTCAGCCACTCATACACCGCCAAACACACCCTTCTTGAGCTACAGCGTCAGAACGGTATCCCCCAACATAATCTGATTTGCGATGTTTCCACCCGTTGGAATTCCACCCTTCACATGTTGGACCGATTATATGAAACTAGAAAAGCCATCACGGATTTCCTGATGATCCAAGCAGATAGGGGGACTCCCCTGTGTAACCTCAATGTCAACCAGTGGCAGCTCATACGTGACACCTGCCGTTTGCTCAGGCCCTTTGAGGAAGCCACTTTATTTGTCAGTCGGCAGGATTACGGGATGAACGACGTGATTCCACTGCTTCATGTACTACAGCACATGTTGGAAACCATGGCTGGTCAGGGCACTGGAGACATGGCGTTTACATCTTACGGCCACATGAACCCTGTTGGAGCTGAACTGGAGGAGGAGGAGGAAGAGGAGGAGGAGTTGCCCAGCGAAACACAGTTTAGGCTTGGCGAAATGGCTGGTTTATCTAGTCAGCGGACAGGAGAGGAGGAGCAGGAGCAGCCAGAGGAGCTAGAGGTTTTTGAGGAAGGCAAGACAGAGGACCCGGGCACACCGTGGCAGTATGCAGTGGAGATGGAGACAGGTAGTCCATCCGAGTCACTTGCGCAAATGGCAGGAAGCATGCTCAGGTGCTTGCGTAGTGACCCCAGAATTGTTTCCATCTGTCGGCGGGATGACTTCTGGCTGTCCACCTTATTGGACCCTCGCTTCCGGCACAAAATGGGGGCATTTTTTAAACCCACAGAGAGGGAGGACAAACTGAACTACTACAAAGACATTCTACGTAGGCAGTTGGCCGATGCCTATCTGCGCCATGGTCCATACTCTCGCAGGTCTGACTCGAGGGGACCTCTGCGCTCACCTTCGACTGCCATGGCCGCTGGGGGGGTTGGCAGGAGCAGCAGCTCCATCAGCAGCAGCCTCAGTCTTCAGTCGCTAATGAGTAGCTTTCTACACCCGCATAGTGAGGCTACTCATGAGCAGCAGGAAGACCTGGAGCAGGACCTGAACCAGCAGGTCATGTCATACTTTGACATGACCATGCCAACACACCTTGAGGATCCGCTGGACTTCTGGGCAGCCAAACTTGATTTGTGGCTGCAACTAGCAGAGTTTGCCCTGGAAAAGCTGTCCTGCCCGGCAAGTAGCGTGCCATCTGAGCGGGTGTTTAATGCGGCGGGGGCCATAGTTACGGCGAGGAGAATTCGTCTGTCAACTAAAAATGTGGAGAGACTCACCTTTGTCAAAATGAATCAGGGATGGATCAGCCAGGATTTCCACCCACCAATGCCTGATGCATGCGACTAGATTCTGCATGGTGCCACGTTTTACACTTTTCAAATGGTGCAAAACATATTTATGTCTTTAGGCCAAATTTTGGGCTACTGCTGATGCCAACTCCAGGGTGTGAATCATCCAATTTTTGGGCTCCTGAAGCCAACCCCAGGGTCTCTTTAATGTAATGTTTGGGCTCCTGCTGCTGCTGCTGCTGCCAACTCCAGGGTGTGATTCATCCAATTTTTGGGCTCCTGAAGCCAACTCCAGTGTCTCTTTAAAGTAATGTGTGGGCTCCTGCTGCTGCTGCTGCCAACTCCAGGGTGTGATTCATCCAATTTTTGGGCTCCTGAAGCCAACCCCAGTGTCTCTTTAAAGTAATGTTTGGGCTCCTGCTGCTGCTGCTGCCAACTCCAGGGTGTGATTCATCCAATTTTTGGGCTCCTGAAGCTAACCCCAGGGTCACTTTAAAGTAATATTTGGGCTCCTGCTGCTGCTGCTGCCAACTCCAGGGTGTGATTCATCCAATTTTTGGGCTCCTGAAGCCAACTCCAGTGTCTCTTTAAAGTAATATTTGGGCTCCTGCTGCTGCTGCTGCCAACTCCAGGGTGTGATTCATCCAATTTTTGGGCTCATGAAGCCAACTCCAGTGTCTCTTTAAAGTAATGTGTGGGCTCCTGCTGCTGCTGCTGCTGCCAACTCCAGGGTGTGATTCATCCAATTTTTGGGCTCCTGAAGCCAACCCCAGGGTCTCTTTAAAGTAATGTTTGGGCTCCTGCTGCTGCTGCCAACTCCAGGGTGTGATTCATCCAATTTTTGGGCTCCTGAAGCCAACTCCAGTGTCTCTTTAAAGTAATATTTGGGCTCCTGCTGCTGCTGCCAACTCCAGGGTGTGATTCATCCAATTGTTGGGCTCCTGAAGCCAACCCCAGGTCTCTTTAAAGTAATGTTTGGGCTCCTGCTGCTGCTGCTGCCAACTCCAGGGTGTGATTCATCCAATTTTTTGGCTCCTGAAGCCAACTCCAGTGTCTCTTTAAAGTAATATTTGGGCTCCTGCTGCTGCCAACTCCAGGGTGTGATTCATCCAATTTTTGGGCTCCTGAAGCCAACTCCAGTGTCTCTTTAAAGTAATGTGTGGGCTCCTGCTGCTGCTGCTGCCAACTCCAGGGTGTGATTCATCCAATTTTTGGGCTCCTGAAGCAAACTCCAGTGTCTCTTTAAAGTAATGTTTGGGCTCCTGCTGCTGCTGCTGCCAACTCCAGGGTGTGATTCATCCAATTTTTGGGCTCCTGAAGCTAACCCCAGGGTCACTTTAAAATAATGTTTGGGCTCCTGCTGCTGCTGCCAACTCCAGGGTGTGATTCCTCCAATTTTTGTGCTCCTGAAGCCAACTCCAGTGTCTCTTTAAAGTAATATTTGGGCTCCTGCTGCTGCTGCCAACTCCAGGGTGTGATTCATCCAATTTTTGGGCTCCTGAAGCCAACCCCAGGGTCTCTTTAAAGTAATGTTTGGGCTCCTGCTGCTGCTGCCAACTCCAGGGTGTGATTCATCCAATTTTTGGGCTCCTGAAGCCAACTCCAGTGTCTCTTTAAAGTAATATTTGGGCTCCTGCTGCTGCTGCCAACTCCAGGGTGTGATTCATCCAATTTTTGGGCTCCTGAAGCCAACTCCAGTGTCCCTTTAAAGTAATATTTGGGCTCCTGCTGCTGCTGCTGCCAACTCCAGGGTGTGATTCATCCAATTTTTGGGCTCCTGAAGCCAAACCTAGGTCTCTTTAAAGTAATGTTTGGGCTCCTGCTGCTGCCAACTCCAGGGTGTGATTCATCCAATTTTTGGGCTCCTGAAGCCAACTCCAGTGTCTCTTTAAAGTAATATTTGGGCTCCTGCTGCTGCTGCTGCTGCCAACTCCAGGGTGTGATTCATCCAATTTTTGGGCTCCTGAAGCCAACCCCAGTGTCTCTTTAAAGTAATGTTTGGGCTCCTGCTGCTGCTGCTGCCAACTCCAGGGTGTGATTCATCCAATTTTTGGGCTCCTGAAGCCAACCCCAGGTCTCTTTAAAGTAATATTTGGGCTTCTGCTGCTGCTGCTGCCAACTCCAGGGTGTGATTCATCCAATTTTTGGGCTCCTGAAGCCAACTCCAGTGTCTCTTTAAAGTAATGTGTGGGCTCCTGCTGCTGCTGCTGCCAACTCCAGGGTGTGATTCATCCAATTTTTGGGCTCCTGAAGCCAACCCCAGGGTCTCTTTAAAGTAATGTTTGGGCTCCTGCTGCTGCTGCTGCCAACTCCAGGGTGTGATTCATCCAATTTTTGGGCTCCTGAAGCCAACTCCAGTGTCTCTTTAAAGTAACATTTGGGCTCCTGCTGCTGCCAACTCCAGGGTGTGATTCATCCAATTTTTGGGCTCCTGAAGCCAACTTCAGTGTCTCTTTAAAGTAATATTTGGGCTCCTGCTGCTGCCAACTCCAGGGTGTGATTCATCCAATTTTTGGGCTCCTGAAGCCAACCCCAGGTCTCTTTAAAGTAATGTTTGGGCTCCTGCTGCTGCTGCTGCCAACTCCAGGGTGTGATTCATCCAATTTTTGGGCTCCTGAAGCCAACTCCAGTGTCTCTTTAAAGTAATATTTGGGCTGCTGCTGCTGCCAACTCCAGGGTGTGATTCATCCAATTTTTGGGCTCCTGAAGCCAACTCCAGTGTCTCTTTAAAGTAATATTTGGGCTCCTGCTGCTGCTGCCAACTCCAGGGTGTGATTCATCCAATTTTTGGGCTCCTGAAGCCAACCCCAGGTCTCTTTAAAGTAATGTTTGGGCTCCTGCTGCTGCTGCTGCCAACTCCAGGGTGTGATTCATCAAATTTTTGGGCTCCTGAAGCCAACTCCAGTGTCTCTTTAAAGTAATGTGTGGTCTCCTGCTGCTGCTGCTGCCAACTCCAGGGTGTGATTCATCCAATTTTTGGGCTCCTGAAGCCAACCCCAGGGTCTCTTTAAAGTAATGTTTGGGCTCCTGCTGCCAACTCCAGGGTGTGATTCATCCAATTTTTGGGCTCCTGAAGCCAACTCCAGTGTCTCTTTAAAGTAATGTTTGGGCTCCTGCTGCTGCTGCTTGAAACTCCAGGGTGTGTCAGTCAATTTTTGGGCTCCTGCTGCTGCCAACTCCAGTGTCTCTTTCAGCCAATGTTTGGGCTCCTGCTGCTGCTTGCAACTCCAGGGTGTGATTCATCCAATTTTTGGGCTCCTGCTGCTGCCAACTCCAGTGTCTCTTTAAAGCAATGTTTGGGCTCCTGCCCCTCATAGTGATGCCACTTCAACTCTCTGCAATTGTGCCGCTCTGCGATTCTATTAGCGATGCCTCTGATCTGCATGTGATATTTATTCAAAGTATTATTTAACTAACCCAGCATGCATCCTGTGCGTGTTACAGCAAGGCAGAATGGTTTACAACCCTATTGAGGCTCTAGGAGGCTCAGAAATAGCCGTTTTTAATAGCGATTCATCGCGAATAAATTCGGGTCGAATCGATTTTTGTCGGAAAATTCGGCGAATCAGTCGAATCGAATTTTTCAAAAGTTCGCTCATCTCTACATATAATGTATTATATGTTGAATATTTTTCCTCTGATTATAATATCTTGCCTTTTTTGCTTAAAATAAAATCTGGGTTCTCTTTAATCAATTTTATGCTGTATGTATTCTTTTAATTTTAGAACAAAAGTACTATGAATGGCCAAATGTATGTGATGTATATGTTTGTAAGAGAAACGGCTTCCTGTAATTGACTATAGAGCCTGGCAAATAAGAAAATAGAGTATTTGTATTGGGAGACTTCAATAAGCCCATAGTTGGATGAGTAAGGTGATGAGAGAGTTAAATCACACTACCTTTGTTTTCAAAAGATGAAGCGCTGTCTGATTCCGTAGTCCTGAGTTGAAGTCCCATGTGATGAAACGTGTAGGGCAGAGTCAGCGCAACACTAGGGCACTAATGAGAGGGAGAGTGACAAGTCTCATGGCTGAATCCGCGTAGACAATCCCCGCTTCCTCACTCGACTGTGTCAAGAGAAAAGGTGAGAAATCTTGAAAGCTAAATAGGGATTCGATCAGGAGCGATTATTGGGTGCCGAATCTCGGCTTTTTAAAGTGTCATTAGTTTATTCTTTGGTGAGTGCAATAGAATAAATGAGCAGGAATGCACCTTTGGTTTTCAGAGCATGCTGCACTTTGTGGTTCTTTTTCTCTTTCTTGCATGAGAGAAAACAGCATTAGAAAAGAGGTTTGTGAACCAAAGAGAGCTGATCAGCTGATTTGATGGAAAATGATTCATGTATGAAGTTTATTATAGGAAATTTAAAAGAATTACTCCGGTATGCCTTTATTTTATCTGGTGATGGATTCTCGTATTGAGGTTTGAGCACAGTTGGTGTATGTTAGCTCCGCAAGAAGAGTTCAATACTGTACCCAACGGGAGACGTTTTTTAGATTTTGCATTAGTTTTAAATGGGCTTTATGGACACAGCCTAAATCTTCCCAGTGTTTGTGAGCATAAGAAACTTTTATAAGAACTTTGAAGGTAATTTGTTTTATATCCGCAGATTTTTTGGTGTTTTCACTTATTTGTCTTATTTGTAAACCATATGTAACTAGCAACAGAATCCTTTCAGGGAAAAAAAAATATATATTTTCAGAGGAAAGCCTCTTCTCAATTTTGACCATAAGAGGAGCACAAAAATGAAGTTGCACCTTTTTGCACCTGTTATGTTTTGTCACATCTGTAGCATATATAACATTATAATTTTTCTGCTTGATTTTTTTTTACTGATAAATAACCTTTTTCATCAGATGTGTGTGTTTTGTGTGAGCCAGTCTGACCCACTCTGCTCCGGCTGAAAAACACACCAATAAATATGGATTATAAGTGGTTTGTATACAGAATCCCTTTCGTAGGTGATCTGGTAAATGGCAAAAATGCCTAGAAAGGTGGTTCACTGAACCACCTTTCTAAGCATTTCTGCCATGTACCAGATCACTTACGAAAGGGATTCTGTTTACAAACTACTTAAAATACAAATTGGAGGAGTGACCCTTCCTTCTCAGGCAGCAGCTCAATGGTCTGCTTCCAGCGCTTCCAAAATTGTTCTATTCTCTAAATATGGATTGGCAATATTGGGGCACACAAGCCCAACATTGGTGCACCTAATGTAGAGACTGTCTCACTGCTACAAGTTAGGCTGACTACACCATTTCACAATAAACCACTCCGCCAAAAAACAAGCTCACTGTGTTTACTATGGTGCTAGTAGTGGCATTAAAATAGGTGCATTTTTGGAATATTAATAAATCAGACCCCAGGAGTTATAGACAGACATGACACATTTCGGCCACAGTACCAAAAGTATTTGTTACCAGAAAAACCTGATGCTAACAGACAGATCACTCAAAGGTGTAGCTTTTGATATGGCAATTACACTCAATATAATCAACTCATGGTGATATTGTGGGGGATTTAAAATGGCTGCGCAAGCAAGAAATACTTCACATTGCACAGCTGCAATCGGAATAGACATTTTGTCCACTGTCTAAGGTTCCATGAGGACATCTACATTTTGGATGGCCCACAGTCAAAGGGCCAAGATAGAGGATACTTAGCCACTGATATTGATGAAGTAATGAATGTTTTCATGCCAGAAGTCTCACCTGGCTCTGTCAGAAGCCGTAGCTTATATACACTGTTTAATGGGTGTTAACCCATTGAAGGAATGGAAGGGGGAGTTTTTTTAGTGGGGCATAGGACCACTTCAAGCCAAAAATTGTGACAGACAATTGATTTGCATTAAAATGAATAAAAAGGTCATTACTGAATTTGCAGGCTTATACAAGGAATATTTGTTTAAAACTGGAACAATGCCCATTTTTTGAAATGGTGACTTTTATTTTATTTATAGTTGTGGACTATAATAAATAGTGTTTTCTTCCCTTAGCCCTGGACTAGCTGGTCCAGCACACTAACGTTTCTTTGGTTTTTCAATGCGGCATACAGCAGATGGAGCTGCAGAGTAGTGTCATCCCTGCTCTCTCTGCTCTGCCACTGCCCTAGATGTATGCTTCATGAAACCAATGCAGGAACCAGTAAGAATGGTAAGTGTATTGCTTGGTTTAGGGCTTTACTAGATCAGTGCAGCAGTGCAAGAGGAAGCCCAAATAGGATCAAACCAAAATTATGCTTTACCATGAACATCACACTGTGTTATAGGCTATTTTTTCTACAAACTTCTTTTAGGAGGATGAGTTAATATATTCTAAAGCTACTGAACAATTGCCTTGTACGATTAGAGTCATTGGTACTACTGGCATTCTAAAGAAGCACGTATGTTGCCATGGGAACCAATTCTTCAACAAGGGAAATATATAGGGGCACAAAAGCAGCAGGCAGAATAATCAATAATTTTCTTTGGTATATATATATATATATATATATATATATATATATATATATATATATTGCATACATATTATTTTGTATCATTAGGTGATTAACTGCTATCTGCATTATTAATCAGTTATGCTAACAAATAAATATTATCATTGTGAGGTAAATAATAGCACATATATGAAGACCAACAACATTCAGTGCAGGCAATAACATAAGGTAACAGACTAAGATATAGCTAGATATGTAAGGGGATAAGGCAAAGACTTGATAAAGCAGGTCCTCAATTGTAGACAGTGAGAGGAGTAGTCTTATCTTTCAAAGGTAAGATTTAGGGATGAGCGAATCGATCCGGACGAACCCGAATTCGTTCCGAATTTCAGGAAATATTCGATTCTGAACGAATCCGAATTTCCCCCGCGATTCGATCAATCAAAGTTTTCCTTTAAACTCCATTTACTTCAATTACAGGCATTGTAAAATGGTGGATGGACATGTCTGGACATATCCCCTGGGGCAAGTTATCATGGGAAGGTCACATGCAGCCTATCAGCAGCCAGGAGCCCCGGTGACGTCACAGAGCTATATAAACGGCGGCCATCTTGCTGGTGCGCATTTCAGCCTTGTATTGCGGCCACAGCGGAGCAGTTTAGAGACAGGGAGAGATTAAGAGAGAGTCAGGGAGACCCACAGTGTGCCAGACAGAACCAGGGAAAGATAGGGAAAAATCGGGAAAGATCGAGGAAGGGACAGCAGAGAAAGTGACAGGGAAAGCTGTTTTTAATTTCATTTCACTTCATTTGCCAGATCAGTTTTAAATTGCTTTTGTTTGTGCTGTAAACATTCCTTGCCACTGTGCATGCCATGTTGGTAGTGGCATATTTAACCCTATCTGTTACACACAAGCATTTCTTATAACTCGATTAGTTTAAATTTTTTTTGTGTCTACTGTAAAAACCCCAGCCCACATGGGCATCTTATTTCAGCACATTTGACCCTATCTGTTACACTAAAGCAGCTTTTAAAGGCTATTTCTCATAAAGATATTGCATTTTGAATTGGTTTTTGTCTGATTTAAATACACCAGCCCACATGGGCATCCCAAACCAGCACATCTCACCCTATCTGTTATACTAAATAAGCGTTGTTCATCCTTAGCTTAATCAAGCTATTGCATTTTGAATTGGTTTTTGGTCTGCTGCCAAAACACTAGGCCGCAGGGTATCCCAAACGTGCACGTAGCACCCTATCTGTTATACTAAATAAGCGTTGTTCATCCTCAGCTTAATCAAGCTATTGCATTTTGAATTGGTTTTTGGTCTGCTGCCAAAACACTAGGCCGCAGGGTATCCCAAACCTGCATGTAGCACCCTATCTGTTATACTAAATAAGCGTTGTTCATCCTCAGCTTAATCAAGCTATTGCATTTTGAATTGGTTTTTGGTCTGCTGCCAAAACACCAGGGGCGCAGGGTATCCCAAACCTGCACGTAGCACCCTATCTGTTATACTAAATAAGCGTTGTTCACCCTCAGCTTAATCAAGCTATTGCATTTTGAATTGGTTTTTGGTCTGCTGCCAAAACACCAGGCCGCAGGGTATCCCAAACCTGCACGGAGCACCTTATCTGTTATACTAAATAAGCGTTGTTCATACTCAGCTTAATCAAGCCATTGCATTTTGAATTGGTTTTTGATCTGCTGCAAAAACACCAGGCCGCAGGCTATCCCAAACCTGCACGTAGCACCCTATCTGTTATACTAAATAAGCGTTGTTCATCCTCAGCTTAATCAAGCTATTGCATTTTGAATTGGTTTTTGGTCTGCTGCCAAAACACTAGGCCGCAGGGTATCCCAAACCTGCCCGTAGCACCCTATCTGTTATACTAAATAAGCTTTGTTCATCCTCAGCTTAATCAAGCTATTGCATTTTGAATTGGTATTTGGTCTGCTGCCAAAACACTAGGCCGCAGGGTATCCCAAACCTGCATGTAGCACCCTATCTGTTATACTAAATAAGCGTTGTTCATCCTCAGCTTAATCAAGCTATTGCATTTTGAATTGGTTTTTGGTCTGCTGTCAAAACACCAGGCCGCAGGGTATCCCAAACCTGCACGTAGCACCCTATCTGTTATACTAAATAAGCGTTGTTCACCCTCAGCTTAATCAAGCTATTGCATTTTGAATTGGTTTTTGGTCTGCTGCCAAAACACCAGGCCGCAGGGTATCCCAAACCTGCACGTAGCACCCTATCTGTTATACTAAATAAGCGTTGTTCATACTCAGCTTAATCAAGCCATTGCATTTTGAATTGGTTTTTGATCTGCTGCAAAAACACCAGGCCGCAGGGTATCCCAAACCTGCACGTAGCACCCTATCTGTTATACTAAATAAGCGTTGTTCATCCTCAGCTTAATCAAGCTATTGCATTTTGAATTGGTTTTTGGTCTGCTGCCAAAACACTAGGCCGCAGGGTATCCCAAACCTGCACGTAGCACCCTATATGTTATACTAAATAAGCTTTGTTCATCCTCAGCTTAATCAAGCTATTGCATTCTGAATTGGTTTTTGGTCTGCTGCCAAAACACTAGGCCGCAGGGTATCCCAAACCTGCACGTAGCACCCTATCTGTTATACTAAATAAGCGATGTTCATCCTCATTTTAATTCAGCTATTGCATTTTGAATTGGTTTTTGTCTGTTTAAATGCACCAGCCCACATGGGCATCCCAAACCAGCACATGTCACCCTATCTGTTATACTAAATAAGCTTTATTCATCCTCAGCTTAATCAAGCTATTGCATTCTGAATTGGTTTTTGGTCTGCTGCCAAAACACTAGGCCGCAGGGTATCCCAAACCTGCACGTAGCACCCTATCTGTTATACTAAATAAGCGTTGTTCATCTTCAGCTTAATCAAGCTATTGCATTTTGAATTGGTTTTTGGTCTGCTCCCAAAACACTAGGCCGCAGGGTATCCCAAACCTGCAAGTAGCACCCTATCTGTTATACTAAATAAGCGTTGTTCATCCTCAGCTTAATCAAGCTATTGCATTTTGAATTGGTTTTTGGTCTGCTGCCAAAACACTAGGCCGCAGGGTATCCCAAACCTGCACGTAGCATCCTATCTGTTATACTAAATAAGCGTTGTTCATCCTCAGCTTAATCGACCTATTGCATTTTGAATTGGTTTTTGTCCTGCTATAAAAAAAAAAACACCAGGCCGCAGGGTATCCCAAACCTGCATGTATCACCTTATCTGTTATACTAAATAAGCGTTGTTCATCCTCAGCTTAATCAAGCTATTGCATTTTGAATTGGTTTTTGGTCTGCTGCCAAAACACTAGGCCGCAGGGTATCCCAAACCTGCACGTAGCACCCTATCTGTTATACTAAATAAGCGTTGTTCATCCTCAGCTTAAAGTGGACCAACACCCAGGATTTTGACTATCCTGGGTTTTGGTCCACTTCGGTGGGGCACCCCAATCGGGCGTGCCCCGCTGTGTGTAACCCCCCAGAAAGCCCCGAAAACTCACCTCACCCCGCTCCCACGTGACCGCTGCAGCCAATCCTTGCTGCCGGACAAGCGAGAGGCAGCACCGGACAAGCAGAGCGCGTCCGCCGCCGCCTCCTGCGCGTACCTCTTACAGGGAGTGCACCCACGCCAGCCATTCACAAACGGCCGGCGCGGGAGCGCGCCCTGCTAGAGGGCCGCACAGGAGGCGGAGGCAGCGGACGCGCATGCGCCACTGGAACGTGGAAAGGGTAGGATTGTGGGCTTCCTGGGGGGTTTCACCCCACGGGATATCCCGATTTCAGATGCCCCGCGGGGGGGAATCTGATCGACCCGGGAATCTTATAGATTCCCGCGCCGATCCCCCCTGGGTGTTGGTCCACTTTAATCAAGCTATTGCATTTTTAATTGTTTTTTGGTCTACTGCCAAAACACTAGGCCGCAGGGTATCCCAAACCCGCATGTAGCACCCTATCTGTTATACTAAATAAGCGTTTTTCATCCTCATTTTAATTCAGCTATTGCATTTTGAATTGGTTTTTGTCTGGTTGAAATACACCAGTCCACATGGGCATCCCAAACCAGCACATGTCACCCTATCTGTTATACTAAATAAGCGTTGTTCATTCTCAGCTTAATAAAGCTATTGCATTATGAATTGCTTTTTGGTCTGCTGTCAAAACACTAGGCCGCAGGGTATCCCAAAACTGCATGTAGCAACCTATCTGTTATACTAAATAAGCGTTGTTCATCCTCATTTTAATTCAGCTACTGCATTTTGAATTGGTTTTTGTCTGGTTTAAATATCCCAGCCCACATGGGCATCCCAAACCAGCACATGTCACCCTATCTGTTATACTAAATAAGCGTTGTTCATCCTCAGTTTTATCAAGCTATTGCATTTTGAATTGGTTTTTGGTCTGCTGCCAAAACACCAGGCCGCAAGGTATCCCAAACCTGCACGTAGCACCCTATCTGTTATACTAAATAGGCGTTGTTCAGCCTCATTTTATTTCAGCTATTGCATTTTGAATTGGTTTTTGTCTGGTTTAAATACACCAGCCCACATGGGCATCCCAAACCAGTACATGTCACCCTATCTGTTATACTAAGTTAGCGTTGTTCATCCTCAGCTTAATCAAGCTATTGCATTTTGAATTGGTTTTTGGTCTGCTGCAAAAACACTAGGCCGCAGGGTATCCCAAACCTGCACGTAGCACCCTATCTGTTATACTAAATAAGCGTTGTTCATCCTCAGCTTAATCAAGCCATTGCATTTTGAATTGGTTTTTGGTCTGCTGCAAAAACACCAGGCCGCAGGGTATCCCAAACCTGCACGTAGCACCCTATCTGTTATACTAAATAAGCGTTGCTCAGCCTCATTTTAATTCAGCTATTGCATTTTGAATTGTTTTTGGTCTGGTTTAAATACACCAGCCCACATGGGCATCCCAAACCAGCACATGTCACCCTATCTGTTATACTAAATAAGCGTTGTTCATTCTCAGCTTAATCAAGCTATTGCATTATGAATTGCTTTTTGGTCTGCTGTCAAAACACTAGGCCACAGGGTATCCCAAAACTGCACGTAGCAACCAATCTGTTATACTAAATAAGTGTTGTTCTTCCTCATTTTAATTCAGCTATTGCATTTTGAATTAGTTTTTGTCTGGTTTAAATATCCCAGCCCACATGGGCATCCCAAACCAGCACATGTCACCCTATCTGTTATACTAAAGAAGCGTTGTTCATCCTCAGCTTTATCAAGCTATTGCATTTTGAATTGGTTTTTGGTCTGCTGCCAAAACACTAGGCCGCAGGGTATCCCAAACCAGCACGTAGCACCCTATCTGTTATACTAAATAAGCGTTGTTCATCCTCAGCTTTATCAAGCTATTGCATTTTGAATTGGTTTTTGGTCTGCTGCCAAAACACTAGGCCGCAGGGTATCCCAAACCTGCATGTAGCACCCTATCTGTTATACTAAATTAGCGTTGTTCATCCTCAGCTTAATCAAGCTATTAGATTTTGAATTGGTTTTTGGTCTGCTGCCAAAACACTAGGCCGCAGGGTATCCCAAACCTGCATGTAGCACCCTGTTGTACTAAATAAGCCAATTTTTGGGCTCCTGCAGCCAACTCCAGTGTCTCTTTCAAGCTATGTTCGGGCTCCTGCTGCTGCTGCTTGCAACTCCAGGGTGTGATTCATCCAATTTTGGGCTCCTACAGCCAACTCCAATGTCTCTTTCACGCAATGTTTGGGCTTCTGCTGCTGCTGCTTCCAGTCCAGGGTGTGATTCATCCAATTTTTGGCCTCCTGCAGCCACCTCCAGTGTCTCTTTCAAGCTATGTTTGGGCTCCTGCTGCTGCTGCTTGCAAATCCAGAG
This sequence comes from Gastrophryne carolinensis, assembly GCA_027917425.1. Taxonomy (NCBI): domain Eukaryota; kingdom Metazoa; phylum Chordata; class Amphibia; order Anura; family Microhylidae; genus Gastrophryne; species Gastrophryne carolinensis. Next base: position 101,886,173 of record CM051239.1, on the reverse strand, counting down.
TGTGATTCATCCAATTTTTGGGCTCCTGCAGCCAACTCCAGTTTCTCTTTAAAGTAATGTTTGGGCTCCTGCTGCTGCTTGCAACTCCAGGGTGTAATTCATTAAATTTTTGGCCTCCTGCAGCCACCTCCAGTGTCTCTTTCAAGCTATGTTTGGGCTCCTGCTGCGGCTGCTTGCAACTCCAGGGTGTGATTCATCCAATTTTTGGGCTCCTGCAGCCCGCTCCAGTGTCTCTTTAAAGTAATGTTTGGGCTCCTGCTGCTGCTTGCCACTCCAGGGTGTGATTCATCCAATTTTTGGCATCCTGCAGCCAACTCCAGTGTCTCTTTCAAGCTATGTTTGGGCTCCTGCTGCTTCTTGCAACTCCGGGGTGTCATTCAGCCATTTTTTGGGCTCCTGCTGCCAACTCCAGTTTCTCTTTCAAGCCATATTTGGGCTGCTGCTGCTGCTGCTTGCAACTCCAGGGTGTCATTCAGCCAATTTTTGGGCTCCGGCTGCCAACTCCAGTGTCTCTTTCAACCAATGTTTGGGCTCCTGCTGCTGCTTGCAACTCCAGGGTGTGATTCATCCAATTTTTGGGCTCCTGCTGCCAACTCCAGTGTCTCTTTCAAGCTATGTTTGGGCTCCTGCTGCTGCTTGCAACTCCAGGGTGTGATTCATCCAATTTTTGGGCTCCTGCAGCCCACTCCAGTGTCTCTTTAAAGTAATGTTTGGGCTCCTGCTGCTGCTTGCAACTTCAGGGTGTGATTCATCCAATATTTGGCCTCCTGCAGCCAACTCCAGTGTCTCTTTCAAGCTATGTTTGGGCTCCTGCTGCTGCTTGCAACTCCAGGGTGTGATTCATCCAATTTTTGGGCTCCTGCTGTCAACTCCAGTGTCTCTTTCAAGCTATGTTTGTGCTCCTGCTGCTGCTGCTTGCGACTCCAGGGTGTCATTCAGCAAATTTTGGGCTCCTGCTGCCAACTCCAGCGTCTCTTTCAAGCTATGTTTGGGCTGCTGTTGCTGCTGCTTGCAACTCCAGGGTGTGATTTATCCAATGTTTGGGCTCCTGCTGCAAACTCCAGTGTCTCTTTCAAGCTATGTTTGGGCTGCTGCTGCTGCTGTTGCTGCTTCTTGCAACTCCAGGGTGTCATTCAGCCAATTTTTGGGCTCCTGCTGCCAACTCCAGTGTCTCTTTCAAGCTATGTTTGGGCTCCTGCTGCTGCTGCTGCTGCTGCTTGCAACTCCAGGGTGTCATTCAGCCATTTTTTGGGCTACTGCTGCCAACTCCAGTGTCTCTTTCAAGCTTTGTTTGGGCTCCTGCTGCTGCTTGCAACTCCAGGGTGTGATTCATCCAATTTTTGGCCTCCTGCTGCCAACTCCAGTGTCTCTTTAAAGCAATTTTTGGGCTCCTGCTGCTGCTTGCAACTCCAGGGTGTCATTCAGCCAATTTTTGGGCTCCTGCTGCCAACTCCAGTGTCTCTTTCAAGCTATGTTTGGGCTGCTGTTGCTGCTGCTTGCAACTCCAGGGTGTAATTTATCCAATTTTTGGGCTCCTGCTGCCAACTTCAGTGTCTTTTTCAAGCTATGTTTGGGCTGCTGCTGCTGCTTGCAACTCCAGGGTGTCATTCAGCCAATTTTTGGGCTCCTGCTACCAACTCCAGTGTCTCTTTCAAGCTATGTTTGGGCTCCTGCTGCTGCTGCTTGCGACTCCAGGTTGTCATTCAGCCAATTTTTGGGCTCCTGCTGCCAACTCCAGCGTCTCTTTCAAGCTATGTTTGGGCTGTTGTTGCTGCTGCTTGCAACTCCAGGGTGTGATTTATCCAATTTTTGGGCTCCTGCTGCCAACTTCAGTGTCTCTTTCAAGCTATGTTTGGGCTGCTGCTGCTGCTTGCAACTCCAGGGTGTCATTCAGCCAATTTTTGGGCTCCTGCTGCCAACTCCAGTGTCTCTCTCAAGCTATGTTTGGGCTGCTGCTGCTGCTGCTTGCAACGCCAGGGTGTCATTCAGCCAATTTTTGGGCTCCTGCTGCCAACTCCAGTGTTTATTTCAAGCTATGTTTGGGCTCCTGCTGCTGCTTGCAGCTCCAGGGTGTGATTCATCCAATTTTTGGGCTCCTGCTGCCAACTCCAGTGTCTCTTTCAAGCTATGTTTGGGCTGCTGCTGCTTGCAACTCCAGGGTGTCATTCAGCCAATTTTTGGGCTCCTGCAGCCAACTCCATTGTCTCATTCAAGCTATGTTTGGGCTCCTGCTGCTGCTGCTGCTTGCAACTCCAGGGTGTCATTCAGCCAATTTTTGGGCTCCTGCTGCCAACTCCAGTGTCTCTTTAAAGCAATTCTTGGGCTCCCACTGCTGCTGCTGCTTGCAACTCCAGGGTGTGATTCATCCAATTTTTGGGCTTCTGCTGCCAACTCCAGTGTCTCTCTCAACCAATGTTTGGGCGGCTGCTGCTGCTTGCAACTCCAGGGTGTGATTCAGCTAATTTTTGGCTCCTGCTGCTTCCAGCTCCAGGGTGTGTTTTTCAGGCACTTTAGGGGGCCCTCATCGTGATGCCACTTCAACTCTCTGCAATTGTGCCGCTCTGCGATTCTATTAGCGATGCCTCTGATCTGCATGTGATAATTAATTACAGTATTATTTCACTAACCCAGCACGCATCCTATGCGTGTTACAGCAAGGCAGAATGGTTTACAACCCTTTAAAGGCTCTAGGAGGCTCAGAAATAGCCGCTTTTAATAGCAATTCGTCGCAAATAATTTCGGGTCGAAACGGTTTTTGTCTGAAAATTCCGCGAATCAGTCGAAACAAATTTTTCAAAAGTTCGCTCATCTCTAGTGAGATTATTTCACCTCCATGAATCACAACACAGACTGAGCTGTCAGGCTAACTGATAAATTAATGTCCACCATTCCAGGAGTCTAGGAGCAACTCACTCAACTGTTATCACGCCAGCACAGTACATCCTAACAGCTCTGACGCTACTGAAACCTAGCATGACCATCTAATCCACATTACCCAACTCACTATATATATATATATATATATATATATATATATATATACATTTCAACATTAAATAAGAACAATTAAATATCCTAATATTACTAAAATAAATGATACAGTGCTTATGAATTATATTATAGATACAAATATCTAAACTGCAGGACTGCAGGTTTACTTTTGTTACAGATATTTACAATACTCAAGGACTGATGTGTTCTAGGAGAAGATGCACTCAGTGGTTGCACATATACTGTACATACAATAGCTCTTAAATTATTTGTAGGAGCAATCCATTTGTTCTTCCCTGGCCCTAGGCTCCACTAGTTGGATTCATGTCCTTTTGTCATTTGACCATCTTTCCTGAAGATTTATCTCTAGGTATAAAACAAGAGAGTAATATCTCACCTTTATAGCTGCTCTCCAATTTGGGCGCCATGTGCTTTCTATTTGCTATTTGCTGCTATTCATTGCTATTTGCTACCTGTACCAAAGATTGTCATCTTTTCATCTTTTTTTGTCATCTCACATATTTCATGAGGTTAATAACAGATTATGGTTTCTTTTTGAAAGGACAAAAGGGAAAATGGGACATGGGCATTTGGACATGGGTAACGAGATGGCCAGTAGCCAATGGGTCAATACATGCATATAGTAAAGGGCCATAGCTAGGAGTGGTAACTGGGTAACATTATTCGGAAGTTACAGGAATGCATGAACAGGAGCTCCCAGAACAAGAACAGGAAAGAAGACTGGAAACAAGGGTGCAGGTATTGTCTGGCAAAAGAAGCACAGAACAGGATTGGGAACAGACAAGAAAAGCACACATGAAGCTGGAATAGAAGCACAAACTGGAACAGGCAAGAGAGGCATGAACTAGCAACAGGTAAAAAAACAAGACAACCTGTCCAGCAGAAACACTAGACACATACACAGCAGATGGTGGTGTAGCAAGGAACACGTGCAAATTAGATAAATACAGACAGAACATCACAGCTGTGAACACCAGATTAATAAAAGACCAAAAAAATAAATAAAAGAAAAGTGTGGATGTCACTGACACCAGGGTTGTGATCGCCAGCGCATCAGCTTTAGTGACCCTCATTTTTGTTAGATTAATTTTTGGTACTGTCACCACAGACAGAATCTGAGCACCTGAAGACACCTAGAGATCTAATAAATAACGGCATATATCGCCAATTGATGGTCTTCATTAATTTTAAATGAGTTAGGAAATTATTTTAGAAATTTGCCAATAAGAGCAGCTTTTGATCAAAATAAATATATACATACTAAATACATATCTAACTCATTTAAAATAATTTGCACCTTACCTGTAAAATTATTCTTGTATGCACAGTGAAGGAAAATATTGTCTTCTCATGCTAAAAATAACCCCTATAAGTAGCAATTATTTATACATTAAAATCATCATTGAAAAAATACTATACCCCACACATAGAACTGTCCTATAATAGGCACAGGTGGTCTTAAAAAATTGGAAGACAACTCAACTCCCCACTGCTAAGTAATAGAGATGAGCGAGTAGTATTCGACCGAGTCGGTATTCGATCGAATACTACGCTATTCGTCATACTCGATTTCGATCGAGTACAGCGGCGATGGCGCACTCACAATTCGTTTCCCCTCACACCTTCCCTGGCGCGTTTTATACACCAATCACCATGCAGGGGGGGTGGGACAGGTCCTGGGAGGACGCTGGCATCGCGAGAACGGCGTCTAGACGCATTGGCTGGAAAAACCATGTGACCTCGAATCTACAAAACTCAGCACTTCCTCTTCGTCAGCATTAGCAGCTTGAACTTAGTGATAGACGCTCACAGCAGGGAAAGACAGGCTGTAGCGGGCAGGGCCCCAGAAGCTCGGAATATCGCATTTACCACCATATATACCAGCTACCAGAAGACAAGAGAGTCATTAAGAGCCCTTATTAGGGCTACTATGCTGAACGGTATATAGCTCATATGTAGGCAGGCAGGGCCCCAGAAGCTCAGAATACCGCTTTTACCACCATATATACCAGCTACCAGAAGACAAGAGAGTAATTAAGAGCCCTTATTAGGGCTACTATGCTGAACGGTATATAGCTCATATGTAGGCAGGCAGGGCCCCAGAAGCTCAGAATATCGCTTTTACCACCATATATACCAGCTACCAGAAGACAAGAGAGTCATTAAGAGCCCTTATTAGGGCCACTATGCTGAACGGTATATAGCTCATATGTAGGCAGGCAGGGCCCCAGAAGCTCAGAATATCGCTTTTACCACCATATATACCAGCTACCAGAAGACAAGAGAGTCATTAAGAGCCCTTATTAGGGCTACTATGCTGAATGGTATATAGCTCATATGTAGGCAGGCAGGGCCCCAGAAGCTCAGAATATCACATTTACCACTATATATACCAGCTACCAGAAGACAAGAGAGTCATTGAGAGCCCTTATTAGGGCTACTATGCTGAACAGTATATAGCTCATATGTAGGCAGGCAGGGCCCCAGAAGCTCAGAATATCGCATTTACCACCATATATACCAGCTACCAGAAGACAAGAGAGTCCTTATTATTAGGGCTACTATGCTGAACAGTATATAGCCCATATGTAGGCAGGCAGGGCCCCAGAAGCTCAGAATATCGCATTTACCACCATATATACCAGCTACCAGAAGACAAGAGAGTCATTGAGAGTCCTTATTATTAGGGCTACTATGCTGAACAGTATATAGCCCATATGTAGGCAGGCAGGGCCCCAGAAGCTCAGAATATCGCATTTACCACCATATATACCAGCTACCAGAAGACAAGAGAGTCATTGAGAGCCCTTATTAGGGCTACTATGTTAAACAGTATATAGCTCATATGTAGGCAGGCAGGGCCCCAGAAGCTCAGAATATCGCATTTACCACCATATATACCAGCTACCAGAAGACAAGAGAGTCATTGAGAGTCCTTATTATTAGGGCTACTATGTTGAACAGTATATAGCCCATATGTAGGCAGGCAGGGCCCCAGAAGCTCAGAATATCGCATTTACCACCATATATACCAGCTACCAGAAGACAAGAGAGTCATTGAGAGTCCTTATTATTAGGGCTACTATGTTGAACAGTATATAGCTCATATGTAGGCAGGCAGGCCCCCAGAAGCTCAGAATATCGCATTTACCACCATATATACCAGCTACCAGAAGACAAGAGAGTCATTGAGAGTCCTTATTATTAGGGCTACTATGCTGAACAGTATATAGCCCATATGTAGGCAGGCAGGGCCCCAGAAGCTCAGAATATCGCATTTACTACCATATATACCAGCTACCAGAAGACAAGAGAGTCATTGAGAGCCCTTATTAGGGCTACTATGCTGAACAGTATATAGCTCATATGTAGGCAGGCAGGGCCCCAGAAGCTCAGAATATCGCATTTACCACCATATATACCAGCTACCAGAAGACAAGAGAGTCATTGAGAGCCCTTATTAGGGCTACTATGCTGAACGGTATATAGCTCATATGTAGGCAGGCAGGGCCCCAGCAGCTCAGAATATCGCATTTACCACCATATATACCAGCTACCAGAAGACAAGAGAGTCATTGAGAGCCCTTATTAGGGCTACTATGCTGAACAGTATATAGCTCATATGTAGGCAGGCAGGGCCCCAGAAGCTCAGAATATCGCATTTACCACCATATATACCAGCTACCAGAAGACAAGAGAGTCCTTATTATTAGGGCTACTATGCTGAACAGTATATAGCCCATATGTAGGCAGGCAGGGCCCCAGAAGCTCAGAATATCGCATTTACCACCATATATACCAGCTACCAGAAATCAAGAGAGTTATTGAGAGTCCTTATTATTAGGGCTACTATGCTGAACAGTATATAGCCCATATGTAGGCAGGCAGGGCCCCAGAAGCTCAGAATATCGCATTTACCACCATATATACCAGCTACCAGAAGACAAGAGAGTCATTGAGAGCCCTTATTAGGGCTACTATGCTGAACAGTATATAGCCCATATGTAGGCAGGCAGGGCCCCAGAAGCTCAGGATATCACATTTACCACCATATATACCAGCTACCAGAAGACAAGAGAGTCATTGAGAGCCCTTATTAGGGCTACTATGCTGAACAGTATATAGCTCATATGTAGGCAGGCAGGGCCCCAGAAGCTCAGAATATCGCATTTACCACCATATATACCAGCTACCAGAAGACAAGAGAGTCCTTATTATTAGGGCTACTATGCTGAACAGTATATAGCCCATATGTAGGCAGGCAGGGCCCCAGAAGCTCAGAATATCGCATTTACCACCATATATACCAGCTACCAGAAGACAAGAGAGTCATTGAGAGTCCTTATTATTAGGGCTACTATGCTGAACAGTATATAGCCCACATGTAGGCGGGCAGGGCCCCAGAAGCTCAGAATATCGCATTTACCACCATATATACCAGCTACCAGAAGACAAGAGAGTCATTGAGAGCCCTTATTAGGGCTACTATGCTGAACAGTATATAGCCCATATGTAGGCAGGCAGGGCCCCAGAAGCTCAGAATATCGCATTTACTACCATATATACCAGCTACCAGAAGACAAGAGAGTCATTGAGAGCCCTTATTAGGGCTACTATGCTGAACAGTATATAGCTCATATGTAGGCAGGCAGGGCCCCAGAAGCTCAGAATATCGCATTTACCACCATATATACCAGCTACCAGAAGACAAGAGAGTCATTGAGAGCCCTTATTAGGGCTACTATGCTGAACGGTATATAGCTCATATGTAGGCAGGCAGGGCCCCAGAAGCTCAGAATATCGCATTTACCACCATATATACCAGCTACCAGAAGACAAGAGAGTCATTGAGAGTCCTTATTATTAGGGCTACTATGCTGAACAGTATATAGCCCATATGTAGGCAGGCAGGGCCCCAGAAGCTCAGAATATCGCATTTACCACCATATATACCAGCTACCAGAAGACAAGAGAGTCATTGAGAGTCCTTATTATTAGGGCTACTATGCTGAACAGTATATAGCCCATATGTAGGCAGGCAGGGCCCCAGAAGCTCAGAATATCGCATTTACCACCATATATACCAGCTACCAGAAGACAAGAGAGTCATTGAGAGCCCTTATTAGGGCTACTATGCTGAACAGTATATAGCCCATATGTAGGCAGGCAGGGCCCTAGAAGCTCAGAATATCGCATTTACCACCATATATACCAGCTACCAGAAGACAAGAGAGTCATTGAGAGTCCTTATTATTAGGGCTACTATGTTGAACAGTATATAGCTCATATGTAGGCAGGCAGGGCCCCAGAAGCTCAGAATATCGCATTTACCACCATATATACCAGCTACCAGAAGACAAGAGAGTCATTGAGAGCCCTTATTAGGGCTACTATGCTGAACAGTATATAGCTCATATGTAGGCAGGCAGGGCCCCAGAAGCTCAGAATATCGCATTTACCACCATATATACCAGCTACCAGAAGACAAGAGAGTCCTTATTATTAGGGCTACTATGCTGAACAGTATATAGCCCATATGTAGGCAGGCAGGGCCCCAGAAGCTCAGAATATCGCATTTACCACCATATGTACCAGCTACCAGAAGACAAGAGAGTCATTGAGAGTCCTTATTATTAGGGCTTCTATGCTGAACAGTATATAGCCCATATGTAGGCAGGCAGGGCCCCAGAAGCTCAGAATATCGCATTTACCACCATATATACCAGCTACCAGAAGACAAGAGAGTCATTGAGAGCCCTTATTAGGGCTACTATGCTGAACGGTATATAGCTCATATGTAGGCAGGCAGGGCCCCAGAAGCTCAGAATATCGCATTTACCACCATATATACCAGCTACCAGAAGACAAGAGAGTCATTGAGAGTCCTTATTATTAGGGCTACTATGTTGAACAGTATATAGCTCATATGTAGGCAGGCAGGGCCCCAGAAGCTCAGAATATCGCCTTTACCACCATATATACCAGCTACCAGAAGACAAGAGAGTCATTGAGAGTCCTTATTATTAGGGCTACTATGCTGAACAGTATATAGCCCATATGTAGGCAGGCAGGGCCCCAAAAGCTCAGAATATCGCATTTACCACCATATATACCAGCTACCAGAAGACAAGAGAGTCATTGAGAGCCCTTATTATTAGGGCTACTATGCTGAACAGTATATAGCCCATATGTAGGCAGGCAGGGCCCCAGAAGCTCAGAATATTGCATTTACCACCATATATACCAGCTACCAGAAGACAAGAAAGTCATTGAGAGCCCTTATTAGGGCTACTATGCTGTACAGTATATAGCCCATATGTAGGCAGGCAGGGCCCCAGAAGCTCAGAATATCGCATTTACCACCATATATACCAGCTACCAGAAGACAAGAGAGTCATTGAGAGTCCTTATTATTAGGGCTACTATGTTGAACAGTATATAGCTCATATGTAGGCAGGCAGGGCCCCAGAAGCTCAGAATATCGCATTTACCACCATATATACCAGCTACCAGAAGACAAGAGAGTCCCTATTATTAGGGCTACTATGCTGAACAGTATATAGCCCATATGTAGGCAGGCAGGGCCCCAGAAGCTCAGAATATCGCATTTACCCCCATATATACCAGCTACCACAAGACAAGAGAGTCCTTATTATTAGGGCTACTATGCTGAACAGTATATAGCCCATATGTAGGCAGGCAGGGCCCCAGAAGCTCAGAATATCGCATTTACCACCATATATACCAGCTACCAGAAGACAAGAGAGTCATTGAGAGCCCTTATTAGGGCTACTATGCTGAACGGTATATAGCTCATATGTAGGCAGGCAGGGCCCCAGAAGCTCAGAATATCGCATTTACCACCATATATACCAGCTACCAGAAGACAAGAGAGTCCTTATTATTAGGGCTACTATGCTGAACAGTATATAGCCCATATGTAGGCAGGCAGGGCCCCAGAAGCTCAGAATATCGCATTTACCACCATATATACCAGCTACCAGAAGACAAGAGAGTCATTGAGAGCCCTTATTAGGGCTACTATGCTGAACAGTATATAGCTCATATGTAGGCAGGCAGGGCCCCAGAAGCTTAGAATATCACATTTACCACCATATATACCAGCTACCAGAAGACAAGAGAGTCCTTATTATTAGGGCTACTATGCTGAACAGTATATAGCCCATATGTAGGCAGGAAGGGCCCCAGAAGCTCAGAATATCGCATTTACCACCATATATACCAGCTACCAGAAGACAAGAGAGTCATTGAGAGTCCTTATTATTAGGGCTACTATGCTGAACAGTATATAGCCCATATGTAGGCAGGCAGGGCCCCAGAAGCTCAGAATATCGCATTTACCACCATATATACCAGCTACCAGAAGACAAGAGAGTCATTTAGAGCCCTTATTAGGGCTACTATGCTGAACAGTATATAGCCCATATGTAGTCAGGCAGGGCCCCAGAAGCTCAGAATATCGCATTTACCACCATATATACCAGCTACCAGAAGACAAGAGAGTCATTGAGAGTCCTTATTATTAGGGCTATTATGTTGAACAGTATATAGCTCATATGTAGGCAGGCAGGGCCCCAGAAGCTCAGAATATCGCATTTACCACCATATATACCAGCTACCAGAAGACAAGAGAGTCATTGAGAGTCCTTATTATTAGGGCTACTATGCTGAACAGTATATAGCCCATATGTAGGCAGGCAGGGCCCCAGAAGCTCAGAATATCGCATTTACCACCATATATACCAGCTACCAGAAGACAAGAGAGTCATTGAGAGCCCTTATTATTAGGGCTACTATGCTGAACAGTATATAGCCCATATGTAGGCAGGCAGGGCCCCAGAAGCTCAGAATATCGCATTTACCACCATATATACCAGCTACCAGAAGACAAGAGAGTCATTGAGAGCCCTTATTAGGGCTACTATGCTGAACAGTATATAGCTCATATGTAGGCAGGCAGGGCCCCAGAAGCTCAGAATATCGCATTTACCACCATATATACCAGCTACCAGAAGACAAGAGAGTCCTTATTATTAGGGCTACTATGCTGAACAGTATATAGCCCATATGTAGGCAGGCAGGGCCCCAGAAGCTCAGAATATCGCTTTTACCACCATGTATACCAGCTACCAGAAGACAAGAGAGTCATTAAGAGTCCTTATTATTAGGGCTACTATGCTGAACAGTATATAGCCCATATGTAGGCAGGCAGGGCCCCAGAAGCTCAGAATATCGCATTTACCACCATATATACCAGCTACCAGAAGACAAGAGAGTCATTGAGAGCCCTTATTAGGGCTACTATGCTGAACGGTATATAGCTCATATGTAGGCAGGCAGGGCCCCAGAAGCTCAGAATATCGCATTTACCACCATATATACCAGCTACCAGAAGACAAGAGAGTCATTGAGAGTCCTTATTATTAGGGCTACTATGTTGAACAGTATATAGCTAATATGTAGGCAGGCAGGGCCCCAGAAGCTCAGAATATCGCATTTACCACCATATATACCAGCTACCAGAAGACAAGAGAGTCATTGAGAGTCCTTATTATTAGGGCTACTATGCTGAACAGTATATAGCCCATATGTAGGCAGGCAGGGCCCCAGAAGCTCAGAATATCGCATTTACCACCATATATACCAGCTACCAGAAGACAAGAGAGTCATTGAGAGTCCTTATTATTAGGGCTACTATGCTGAACAGTATATAGCCCATATGTAGGCAGGCAGGGCCCCAGAAGCTCAAAATATCGCATTTACCACCATATATACCAGCTACCAGAAGACAAGAGAGTCATTGAGAGCCCTTATTAGGGCTACTATGCTGAACAGTATATAGCCCATATGTAGGCAGGCAGGGCCCCAGAAGCTCAGAATATCGCATTTACCACCATATATACCAGCTACCAGAAGACAAGAGAGTCATTGAGAGTCCTTATTATTAGGGCTACTATGTTGAACAGTATATAGCTCATATGTAGGCAGGCAGGGCCCCAGAAGCTCAGAATATCGCATTTACCACCATATATACCAGCTACCAGAAGACAAGAGAGTCCTTATTATTAGGGCTACTATGCTGAACAGTATATAGCCCATATGTAGGCAGGCAGGGCCCCAGAAGCTCAGAATATCGCATTTACCCCCATATATACCAGCTACCAGAAGACAAGAGAGTCCTTATTATTAGGGCTACTATGCTGAACAGTATATAGCCCATATGTAAGCAGGCAGGGCCCCAGAAGCTCAGAATATCGCATTTACCACCATATATACCAGCTACCAGAAGACAAGAGAGTCATTGAGAGTCCTTATTAGGGCTACTATGCTGAACGGTATATAGCTCATTCTAGCTATATACACACTGCACACAACGGCTGCTTTAGTGAGGGGTAGCTGCTGCTGGAATAGGGACAGAAAGACTTCAGTGGTGTATTACCACCTATATACAAAACTATATACACTCTGCTCAAAACGGCTGCTTTAGTGAGGGGTAGCTGCTGCTGGAATAGGGACAGAAAGACTTCAGTGGTGTATTAGCACCTATATACAAAACTATATTTTGCACTACTGTTTTGTGTCCTCTGTGCCAACAAAACACTGTTTTATACCCGGTGCGTATAGGCACCATTTCACCTTTTGGCAGTATACGGCTGTATAGCCAGGTGTTCTCCTAAAAAATATATTTATATTTGGCACTACTGTTTTGTGTCCTCTTTACCAACAAAACCCTGTTATATACCCGGTGCGTATAGGCACCATTTCACCTTCTGGCAGTATACGGCTGTATAGCCAGGTGTTCTCCTTAAAAATATATTTATATTTGGCACTACTGTTTTGTGTCCTCTTTACCAACAAAACCCTGTTATATACCCCGTTGCGTATAGGCACCATTTCACCTTCTGGCAGTATACGGCTGTATAGCCAGGTGTTCTCCTAAAAAATATACTTATATTTGGCACTACTGTTTTGTGTCCTCTTTACCAACAAAAGACTGTTATATACCCGGTGCGTATAGGCACCATTTCACCTTCTGGCAGTATACGGCTGTATAGCCAGGTGTTCTCCTAAAAAATATATTTATATTTGGCATAACGCGTGGCCAAAAAAGTAAAACGTCTGAAATGCGGAGGGCTAGCGCAAAGGGACGTGGACGAGGACGGGGGCGCGGAAATGCTGGTGGGGGCACAAACCGTGTTGAAGCCAGTGGGGATACAATGCGTGCTGGTGAGGGGCAGCCAGCATTACGCTCATCCAGCTTCCCTGCCTTTATGGGACAGTTATGCGGGGGGCGGGGTACACCTCTGTTGAGGCCTGAGCAGCGTGAACAGGTGGTGCAATGGATGGCCGATAACGCTTCCAGTCACTTGTCCACCACCCAGTCATCCACACAGTCTCACTCTGACCCTCCTTCCTCCCAACCTGGCCAACAGAGTCATCCCACCCTTGACCCCTCCCAGGACCTCTTTTCGGGTCCTTTTCCAGATGTGCTGCAAGAATCCCAGGAGCTAGCAGAGGAATTTGTTTGTAGTGATGCCCAAACACTTGAGTATCCGCCATCTCCTAGTGATGTGGACCCGGAACCAGCATCTGCTATCATGAGCGATGGTGATGAGACGCAGTTGCCATCAAGGGAGGCTGTTGGAATGTCCACTGGGCAGGAGGAGGAGCAGAGAGAGGAAGTGGAAGAGGAGGTGGTGGACGACGAAATGACCGACCCCACTTGGACAGGGGTGATGTCCAGCGGGGAAAGCAGTGGAGATGCGGTCTGCGCATCACCGAATAAGGCAGCAAGAGGCAGAGGACAGTCCAGAGGCAGAGGACAGTCCAGACAGAGAAGGCAGGCCACAGCCAGCAGGGCCGAAGCTCTTCCCGGCAGCAGGCAGTCGCGCGAAGCCCCCCCATCGAGGCCTCGTACTTCTGTGGTGTGGAGATTTTTTAATGTTTGCGCGGACGACAAACTGAGCGCGGTTTGCGCAATCTGCCACTCAAAACTGAGTAGGGGCTCTGAGAAGAGCAATCTGACCACCTCAGGCATGCGCCGTCACTTGGAAGTCAAGCACTGGGCTGAGTGGGAGAGAGCAAACGCAATACAACCTGCGCCCGGTCTTGCTGCCACTGCCTTCCAGCCACGTGTCCAACTTGGAGACCCAGTAAGTGTAGGGCGCCGAGGGATCGGGGAGGACAGGGGTGTGGTCTGCCAGGTAGCCCCGCAACATCCGCCGATACTTGTCCCTCCTGCTGATAGCGGGCCCCGCAGTGATGGAAGTTGCACGAGGGGGTGACATGAACGTGTCCCACACCTTGGAGAGGTGTTCCCCTGGTGGCTGTGGGCCTGATCGATGTTGTCAGACTCTGGGAGACACTCTCCTCTCTGCTGCCAGTGATGCTGGGTGGGAAAATCTGCATCATGTTCTGCAAGAGTTCCCTCTGGTATTCCAGTAATCGATTCGTCCTCTCCTCTACCGGAATAAAAGAGGAGAAGTTATCTTTATACCGGGGGTCCAGGAGTGCGAAGACCCAGTATAGTTTGTTCTCCAATATCCGGACAACACGTATGTCCCGGGAAAAGCAGCCCAGCATGAAGTCAGCCATGTGTGCCAGACTCTGAGTAGGCATGACGTCACTGCCCCCATCAGAAGGATCATTTTCCATTTCCTCCTCTTCCTCCTCCTCTCCGCCCCATCCGCGCTGAACCAATGGGACGCACACAGCCTGACTGCTACCCTCGCTGCTAGCATCCTCTTCCACAGCCACCTCCACGTTGTCCTCCTCCTCCTCATCCTCCTCCTCCTGCAACTGCCACCGAGCAGCAGACAAAAGTGTGGTCTGACTGTCTACCTGCGTTGCGTCTCCTCCTACCCCCGTCTCCTCTGTGTGCAATGCGTTCTCCCTTATTGCGATGAGCGATTCTTTAAGGACGCATAGGAGCGGGATGGTTACGCTCACTATAGCGTCCTCGCTGCTGACCTTAGTGGACTCCTCAAAGATACGCAATACATCGCATATGTCTGCCATCCATGGCCACTCGTGGTTGGCAAACTGAGGGAGCTGAGTTGGATGCACGCGTGGATGCATCATCTGGTACTCCATCAATGCTCTCTGCTGCTCACACACCCTGGCCAACATGCAATAGGTGGAATTCCAGCGAGTGGGCAGGTCGCACAACAGCTGATGTTGAGGCAAATGGAGGGGTTGCTGGATTTTTTTTAAGCTAGCAGCAGCTACAGTTGACTTCCGAAAGTGAGCGCACAAGCGCCGCACTTTGACCAGTAGCTCTGCCAGGTTGGGGTAAGTCTTTAGAAACTTTAGTACTACCAAATTAAAAACGTGGGCCAGGCATGGTACGTGATTGAGTTCTGCAAGCTCCAGAGCTGCCACCAGGTTACGGCCGTTATCGCACACGACCATGCCTGGTCCTAGCTGCAGCGGCGACAGCCACATCTCTGTCTGCTGCAATATGGCGTGCCTCACCTCTGCGGCGCTGTGCTTCCTGTTGCCCAAGCTGATGAGCTTAAGCACCGCCTGCTGACGTCTCCCCGCGCCAGTGCTGCAACGCTTCCAGCTAGGGGCTGAGGGCGATGTTAAGGCAGAGGAGGAGGAGGAGGAGGAGGAAGAGGAGGGGGGTCTATCAGAACCCGTGCTGGCAATCTTGGGCGGGGGTGGTATGTAGGCCGTCCCTGTTTGCGACCCCGTCCCCGCTTCCACAACATTCACCCAGTGTGCCGTCAAAGAGATGTAGCGTCCTTGGCCGCAAGCGCTTGTCCACGAGTCGGTGGTCAAGTGGACCTTTGCGCTGACTGCGTACCTCAGGGCCCGTCTGATGTTACGCGACATGTGCTGGTGCAGGGCGGGGACGCCACACCGGGAAAAATAGTGGCGGCTAGGGACGGAATAGCGAGGTGCGGCAGCCGCCATCAGGTCGCGGAAGGCCTGCGTCTCCACAAGCCTAAACGGCAACATCTCCAGGGCCAGCAGTTTGGAGATGAGGCAGGTTAAGGCTTGGGCTTGGGGGTGACTGGAGGCGTACTTCCGCCTGCGGTTGAACGCCTGCGAGATGGACAGTTGATGGGACGAGGAGATGGAAGGTGCAGACGAAGATGCGGGGGAAGGGGGGGCTGAAGGAGAAGGCCCCAAAGTAGCCGAGGCAGAGGCAGATGTGGAGGTGTCCTGGCTGGAGGTCTGGACCGCAGTGGCAGCACACAACAAAGGGGAAGACTGTCCCTGTACGCCTTGGAGGTGCTTGCCTGCCCTGCCGCCAGCGTGCTATCAGAGAGGGTGTTCAGCACAGCCGGGGGCATTATAACCGAAAAGCGCAGCCGCCTGTCAACCGACAGTGCCGACAGGCTGACGCTAATCAAAATGAACAGCAAGTGGATTGACCCGGACTTTGCTTGTACAACAGTGGAAAGCAGCCAAGAGTGAAGTGCCATCTGTATGAAGTGCCATTTCCTCCTCCTCCTCCTCCTCCTCCTCCTTAACCGCCGTAGAATTGCTGTATTAATAAAAAAAATTATGGCTCACCTCTTGGGCTTAATACAATCAATTTTTAAGAGGTCTTAGCTCTTGGGCCTCCACACAATTTTTAAGAGGTCTCAGCTCTTGGGCCTCCACACAATTTTTAAGAGGTCTCAGCTCTTGGGACTCCACACAATGTTTGAGAGGTCTCAGCTCTTGGGACTCCACACAATGTTTGAGAGGTCTCAGCTCTTGGGACTCCACACAATTTGTAAAAGGTCTCAGCTCTTGGGACTCCACACAATGTTTGAGAGGTCTCAGCTCTTGGGCCTCCACACAATTTTTAAGAGGTCTCAGCTCTTGGGCCTCCACACAATTTTTAAGAGGTCTCAGCTCTTGGGCCTCCACACAATTTTTAAGAGGTCTCAGCTCTTGGGACTCCACACAATTTTTAAGAGGTCTCAGCTCTTGGGCCTCCACACAATTTCTAAGAGGTCTCAGCTCTTGGGCCTTAATACAATTTTCAAGAGGTCTCAGCTCTTGGGCCTCCACACAATTTTTAAGAGGTCTCAGCTCTTGGGCCTCCACACAAATTTTAAGAGGTCTCAGCTCTTGGGACTCCACACAATTTTTAAGAGGTCTCAGCTCTAAGCTTCCCTTACTGCTGGGGTGACACACTGTAACAAACCTCCTCCTGTAAGCTTCCCTGACTGCTGGAGTGACACACTGTAACAAACCTCCTCCTGTAAGCCTCCCTGACTGCTGGGGTGACACAATGTAACAAACCTCCTCCTGTAAGCTTCCCTGACTGCTGGGGTGACACAATGTAACAAACCTCCTCCTGTAAGCTTCCCTGACTGCTGGGGTGACACACTGTAACAAACCTCCTCCTGTAAGCTTCCCTTACTGCTGGAGTGACACACTGTAACAAACCTCCTCCTGTAAGCTTCCCCGACTGCTGGGGTGACACACTGTAACAAACCTCCTCCTGTAAGCTTCCCTTACTGCTGGGGTGACACACTGTAACAAACCTCCTCCTGTAAGCTTCCCTGACTGCTGGGGTGACACAATGTAACAAACCTCCTCCTGTAAGCTTCCCTTACTGCTGGGGTGACACACTGTAACAAACCTCCTCCTGTAAGCTTCCCTTACTGCTGGGGTGACACAATGTAACAAACCTCCTCCTGTAAGCTTCCCTGACTGCTGGGGTGACACAATGTAACAAACCTCCTCCTTTAAGCTTCCCTTACTGCTGGGGTAACACACTGTAACAAACCTCTTCCTGTAAGCTTCCCTTACTGCTGGGGTGACACACTGTAACAAACCTCCTCCTGTAAGCTTCCCTTACTGCTGGGGTAACACACTGTAACAAACCTCCTCCTGTAAGCTTCCCTTACTGCTGGGGTGACACACTGTAACAAACCTCCTCCTGTAAGCTTCCCTGACTGCTGGGGTGACACACTGTAACAAACCTCCTCCTGTAAGCTTCCCTGACTGCTGGGGTGACACACTGTAACAAACCTCCTCCTGTAAGCTTCCCTTACTGCTGGGGTGACACAATGTAACAAACCTCCTCCTGTAAGCTTCCCTGACTGCTGGGGTGACACAATGTAACAAACCTCCTCCTTTAAGCTTCCCTTACTGCTGGGGTAACACACTGTAACAAACCTCTTCCTGTAAGCTTCCCTTACTGCTGGGGTGACACACTGTAACAAACCTCCTCCTGTAAGCTTCCCTTACTGCTGGGGTAACACACTGTAACAAACCTCCTCCTGTAAGCTTCCCTTACTGCTGGGGTGACACACTGTAACAAACCTCCTCCTGTAAGCTTCCCTGACTGCTGGGGTGACACACTGTAACAAACCTCCTCCTGTAAGCTTCCCTGACTGCTGGGGTGACACAATGTAACAAACCTCCTCCTGTAAGCTTCCCTTACTGCTGGGGTGACACACTGTAACAAACCTCCTCCTGTAAGCTTCCCTTACTGCTGGGGTGACACAATGTAACAAACCTCCTCCTGTAAGCTTCCCTGACTGCTGGGGTGACACAATGTAACAAACCTCCTCCTTTAAGCTTCCCTTACTGCTGGGGTAACACACTGTAACAAACCTCCTCCTGTAAGCTTCCCTTACTGCTGGGGTGACACAATGTAACAAACCTCCTCTTGTAAGCTTCCCTGACTGCTGGGGTGACACAATGTAACAAACCTCCTCCTGTAAGCTTCCCTTACTGCTGGGGTGACACACTGTAACAAACCTCCTCCTGTAAGCTTCCCTTACTGCTGGGGTGACACAATGTAACAAACCTCCTCCTGTAAGCTTCCCTGACTGCTGGGGTGACACAATGTAACAAACCTCCTCCTTTAAGCTTCCCTTACTGCTGGGGTAACACACTGTAACAAACCTCTTCCTGTAAGCTTCCCTTACTGCTGGGGTGACACACTGTAACAAACCTCCTCCTGTAAGCTTCCCTTACTGCTGGGGTGACACAATGTAACAAACCTCCTCCTGTAAGCTTCCCTGACTGCTGGGGTGACACAATGTAACAAACCTCCTCCTGTAAGCTTCCCTGACTGCTGGGGTGACACACTGTAACAAACCTCCTCCTGTAAGCTTCCCTTACTGCTGGGGTAACACACTGTAACATACCTCCTCCTTTAAGCTTCCCTTACTGCTGGGGTGACACAATGACACAAGAGGACATGTCTGACCACATCTCACACACACACACACACACACACACACACACACACACACACACAATGACAATTAGGGGTGGGGTCTATTTATTTTCCCCCTTGCCTATGCCATCTGTGGTTGTCATTAGGCAACGTGATTTTAAGGGGTGCAGAATTTAGTTCTTCTTTTTTGTACAGTTTGGCTTGGGGCCCATGGCAATGTAGAGGAAAGAAGGTTTCCTTGTCTTGTCTCACTTTACGTAGAAGTTATATTGTGTTTGGAGTGTATTGTTGAGTGGCTGTGATAGTGGCGTAATAGTGCGACTTGGGCGCGTTATATGCACCCAGACATGCTTCCCCTGCTGTCCCAGTTGCATTCCAGCAGTGTTGGCATCATTTTCTGATGTTTCAGGGTGGACTTGGTGACCTCCAAGTGGTCGAATTGAGATTTGCAAGTGGCGAGCATTTTTTTCCCATAGACTATAATGGGATTCGATAATCGGTCGAGTAGTCGAGTAACGCGGTCTATTCGAATCGAAATTCGAAATTTCGAATATTTCACTACTCGCTCATCTCTACTAAGTAACATTAAGATTACGCTAAAGAAAAATGTATACTGACCTCTTCTCTGCTCACAAATTCATTTGACAGTTTTAGTGCTAAGTAGGGCATTTGTAAATTGGAATCTTCCCGTAATTTCAATAGCCTGTAATTTGGCTCACACTCACACAAGTGAATCCTTGTAAGTAATCTCTAAAGACTGTAAATTATGCCATCATTAATTGGATTTCAAAAGCACTCATCCAATTTGTATGGGTGAGAGACAAGCAGACTTCAGTAATTCTCATTCCTTGTTAATCTGGGGCATGAGCTGCAGTGGTCTTCACTTTAACCATGGGTCACGCCAACATAACTCCCAATAATTAACTTAACTGTACAATATTAAGCCACAGAGCAAAAACATTCCCTATATAGAAAATGCATCAATGATAAAAATTATATGTTCATAAATGAATAAAAGACAAATGTCCCAAAGAGCGACGGAAGGTAGGCGGGCCTCTTTTTGCGTCTCCGGGAGACTTCGTCTTCCGGTTATATAAGTTACCCTCACATCTTAGCCTGCCGGATAATTGACAAGAGGCGGGTGGACAATATCCCGACCTACTACAAGGTATGACTGGCCATTTGTATTGTCTACATGTGGCGCTTTTGCTGCATACATGCTCTTTGGACTTTTATTCTCAATCATTTATATTAAATTTGCTGCTTATTCCCTGCCACTAGCCTTTGATAAAGCTGATTTTCAGTAAAATGCGTTAGGCGGGGGCAGCTGCATTTTACTCATTTAAAGGGGAAGGCAACTTTTTGAACTATCCCAGCCCAGAATACCTTCTTTATCTGCCAGCGGCCGTGGTGGAGGACGGGAAAGAGGACTGCACAGGATTTTTCATTGTTGTTTGACTATTTATTATGATTTTTTTGTAAGTGCAATTTATTATTAAAATGATAATAAATTATTGTCCCTATAAGCTAATGGGGTTGCACTAGGTTCTTATGTTCTTTCCCTATGGACCCATGGTGTTGACCCACTGAGGAATTTCTGTGAACACTGGAATGTACAAGCTCTTGCCTTGGAAGGAGGACCCCAATTTGATCTAAGCAATCAAGGCATTGGTTAGATTTTCTTCTGGTAAGCTCCCACCCAATTGTTGGTGAAGCATGTGTGGATTGCTTGATCATGCACGCACTTTGGGATACCTCGTTTGATTTGTTGGAAATTGTCTTTCATCTGACACTCCTTTTCCACTGGAAGATATTTTTCTAGTATTTGGGGCATGAACTTTGGGACATTTGTCTTTTATTCATTTATGGACATATAACTTTTACCATTGATGCATTTTCTATATAGGGAATGTTTTGCTCTGTGCCCTAATATTGTACATTTCTGCATGAGACTAGTTTGGGATATAAGTCTGGCACGTGTTAGCATTATCACTATTACTTAATTGAAACCTTGGAAGCGTGGTGTGACCAATTGACATTAACTTAATTAATGAGGTAATTCTACCAGGACAGGCTCATCCTTCACTTATTAAGTGAGACATGTCATAAAATTAGGATATTTGGGATTATCATTGGATGTTTCTTCTGTTGAACTATCACATAGGTCTATGTAATTCTGTACTTATTCTGGACCAAACCCCTTAAACTAAACAACCCACCATGTGCCAAGTCCAAATCCAACAGTATTAACATGCTCTAACACCATGATATACCCCGTTGTTCTACAGAAGCATTTTTCTAAATAATGTTATCAATTTGTTTTGCTGTAGTGTAGTTAGTGGGCCTATAGGCTAACGAAAGGCGTGGTTGTGACTTACCTTACAGCTTTCAGTATCATCTCTCCAAAGGTTTGGCCTCAAGAGCAAGAAAATGGTAGGTTCAGCAAAATTATGCCTTCAATGACTGCCTGAGCAGAAGGCTCCTGGTACAAGGAGACCTTTCTTTTCCTCTCCAATCTTTCTACTTCAGATTCTTTCCTTCTAGTATTATATTTCTACATTGTTATTCCTTTGTTACCTTGACTCAAGTTGGTAATGTGATAAGCGGAAGGAATGTGATGAATGTGGTGAGCTGGATGTAAAGGACCCTAGAGCTGGGTGTTTAAAGCAGATTGAAATCCATGCAGCTGGGCCCTGGAACCTGTTAGATGGCTGCCAGGGGCACTCCGTTGTGAAACCTCCCGGGGTTGCTGGTAATGTGATAAGCGGAAGGAATGTGATGAATGTGGTGAGCTGGATGTAAAGGACCCTAGAGCTGGGTGTTTAAAGCAGATTGAAATCCATGCGGCTGGGCCCCGGAACCTGTTAGATGGCTGCCAGGGGCACTCCGTTGTGAAACCTCCCGGGGTTGCTGGTATAGTCACTTTTACCAGGTGGCTCCTGCGACGCTGCAATCACCAGTGCCACACCCCAGGATTTCCTGTAGTTGTGCATGCCCCCTGCACCCAGCCTATCTGTACGCCTAGCATGAAAGCTGGGAATTTGGCCAGCCTACTTGTGTCCTGTGTACAGCCAGTGCTCGTTGCTTAATTGGGAGCAGGCTGTACAGGCTATGCTCACCCATGGGGTGTGTGGGTGTGCCCTGGTTAGGCAAGCACCCACTGTTTTCAATAGGAGATGGCCAAACACAGGCCATACCCATCAGCCAGCCAGAACCAGGGCTGGGAGGATGATCAGCAGTGTAGGAGCATTGTTAAGATGAATAAACTTTTTCTTTACCAGCCACATATGACACACAACCCCCCCCCCACCCCCACACACCACACACACACACACACACACACACACACACACACACACACACACACACACACACTTTTGGAGGGAGAAAAGTGCATTTTTCAGAGTGAAAAATAGGAGATTCAGTAATATTTTCAGAGACTCACCACATTTGTAAAATACCTCAGTCTTTTATAATCTATCATGCATGAGTTTGAACGGTCTTTTAAACTCGGCATAAAAGGGGCTAATTTATTAAAATTTTTAGAGAGCCTCATGAAGCTTTATGCACTCCATGCCAACACATAGAGGCTGATTCATTAATAGCGACTGTAGCGGTATTTTGACAGCGACCGCTAGTAGTCGCTGTGCTTGGCCATTGTTCGGTGGATGATAGCGACTCAGTCGGTGTGCCGTAATGTTGAATACAAGATGCTGAGTCGCTATTTGACAGGTTCGCTGTTGTATGGGAGCGCATGATAGCGACTGGACATAGCGACCGGCACCCACCATATTCATTAAAAAATCAGCCTTAAAAATTCCTAGCGCTGTGAAATGCATGTTTAAATCCCAGAGCGCAGTAGGCGATGTGTTAAAAGTAGTTTTTTAACCCCCTAACCACCCAAAAAAAAAATGGAATGATTTTGAAATAATATTCAAACCTGAATAGTTTAAAATCAGACCTGTAATATCAATATCAATTTTTGAAAAATCCCCAAAAAATACATTTTCAAAGGAAAAAAATTTTCAAAGTGTTCACAGATTTTTTTTGGGAAATTTAAAAAAAAAAAATATTAAAAAATAATTATTAATTAAAATACATTCTGCTATTGAAATGCAATGGAGAGCGCCAGGTAGCGAGAGGTCATACCTGTCGCTGTTCAAGGATGTTCGCTGGCGCTGTGGGATGAGGCTGGGATAATGATGAATGAGTTGCTAGGTGGCGCTATCTCAGTCGCTAAGCAGTATCGGCTTGATAAATGTGTGATTGTGGAGGGGAGCCGGCGTTCTAGTTGCGGTACCTGGCTTTACTGGCCGGCTCCCCAGTCGCTATCTGACGCTATCTGTCGCTATCTGTCACTATTCCTTGATAAATAAGGCCCATAGACAGTTATCCAAGTCATATTGTGTGCCTCCCATTTTTGAAAAGGCTGAGAGACTTTCTAACTCAACGCATAGTACATTGGAAGATTTTTCAACAATATATATACTACTGTGCGAAAGCTTTAGACAAGAGTGCTACAAAATATAACTTATCCTCAACTCCATGTAGTTCAGGCACCAACTGACAGGTGACATGTTTTGAAATGCATCACCTATGAATTGATCCCTAAACTACATGGAGTTGGGTATGTCACCACTGTTGCATTTTCTTTAACTATTTGGATTCAATGCTATGTTTTATGGACACTAATGTAAGCTGACAATTTCATGTACTGCATTTCCTCATGGAGGCACACCCCCCCGTCCCCCTGTGCTTTCTATTGGGACAACTGCTACATGTATAAGAGCCAAAAGGTGGGGAAAATGAACACCAAAGGAAGTATATGCCGTCAAAAATATTTTTTAATGCTCAAAAAAGTCAATAAGTAAATCAGTGCATGATATATACAGTGTAAAAAGTTCTACAGCATAGCAAAAGTAGCATATCATAAAGCAAGGGAATGTAGCATTAAAGGTAAAACAGGGTTCAGCACTCCAAAGTGGTATAAGACATATTCATAAATTATGTACAACATTTTTCACAGAACAGTGGTTATGGATAGCATGACCCTATTTATCATATAGTTGAAATTGCATAACACTTACAGCAATATGAAAATACAGAACACAGCGAGCTGACAGACTGACCGCAGGAAAAAACCTCAACGTTTCGATCTATGGAGATCTTTGTCAAGAGGAGGCGTGGTTGTGACTTACCTTGCAGCTTTCAGTATCATCATCAGTATCATTTCAGGTTTGGCCTCAAGAGCAAGAAAATGGTATGTGCTCTGTATTTTCATATTGCTGTAAGTGTTATGCAAGTTCAACTATATGATAAATTGGGTCATGCTATCCTTAACCACTGTTCTGTGAAAAATGTTGTACATAATTTCTGAATATGTCTTATACCACTTTGGAGTGCCGAACCCTGTTACCTTTAATGCTACATTCCCTTGCTTTATGATATGCTACTTTTGCTATGCTATAGAACTTTGTACACTGTATATACCATGCACTGATTTACTTATTCACTTTTTTGAGCATTAAAAAATATTTTTGACGGCATATACTTCCTTTGGTGTTCATTTCCCCCACCTTTTGGCTCTTATGTATGTAACAGGTACCGGTAGGCAAGGGTACTAGGGGAATTTAGAACCCACTCATTCATTTTCTATTATTAGTAGATCTTGCTTTATAAGATACCAGAGTGCTACAACCATTTTGTAATGACAACTGCTACATGTCCCTGGGGACTAAGGAGCTATATACTCTACTCTTTCTATCTTGATGAGTTAGCCATAGATTTTCTGTGGATGGAGGCTTGCTCAAATCCTCCTGTCTCTTCACGTAATTCCAGACATATTTTTATGATCAGGACTATTTGGGGTCCATATCGTCCCTGAAGATAGTTTTAATTATATTGGCTCTTTCTTTGAGATCATTGTCCTGCTACAAAAAAAATCCGGAGCCAATCAGAACTGAATGAGAGCTACATTTCTGCCTGTGTTCCTCATCATTGAGCCCACCATTATTTTTGATTAAATATTCAATTCCATTTGCCGAATTGCAGCCCCAAACATGCCAGTATCCTCCACCACAAATCGTCATTGCCTAGTCACTCATTATTCTACCACTCTTTAGCCCTTTAGCAGGCAAACTGTCTTTTGTTACAACCAAATAGTTCAAGTTTTAACTCCACATTTCAGAGCTCCAGCTGCCTGGCACCATTTTCCAGTTCCAATGTTTTTTGTGTACAGTAGTTATTTCACTTTGTCTTGTTTCCATTTCGTAGATATATTTTTTGGCCGCAGTTTCTCTGTGGATAACACTTCTGGCCAGGCATCTTCAGACAGTAGATTCTATTGGCTTTTGCAAGTTCTTATCTGATGGCGCTGCCTGACATCTTCCATCTTCAAAAAGAAAAATGATTGTGATGTTCTGCTTGGCTGACCACTGCCTATATGGTCCTTAGTGTTGCTTGGTTCCTTGTGTCTTTCCAAAAAAAGCCAACAAGATTCCATGGTGGGGATACAGCTTGCCCCCCAGGGCATCACAATTTAGGATGCCTTGCTGTGTGAACTGGTTCCAATATTGTTCACCTAAATCCCATGGCACATGGTCAGGCCACCAAACAGCTTGGCTTTTTAGTCTTAAAAAGTAATTCCTTTAAGTAACTAACTTTGCATGCCATGGTATACTTGTTTTTATTTATTTTCTACATTGTAAAATTATATTTAAGACAAACTATAGAGGAACACATTGGTACTGAATAATAAACAAAAACGTTTTTAATATGTTGCAAAATATTGACATTTGTGACATTTTTATATAAATGAAGATTTAGTGGTGTCCAATGTTTGATTTACTATTTTCCTTCCACGACATTGCATAGTGTGATAGTTTGCTTTAAGGAGGCATGGGTACTTGCGATGCCCCACTGGCTTTATATATATTTTTTTATATTTTATTTTATATTTTCAACTTACCACAATTGTAGGCCGACAACAGTGTCTCCAGCATCCCCTAACTGATGCACACATCTGCCCTAGACATTTCTGAATACAAACAACTAAAAGAGAGCCACTAGACTACCATTCAGGATTTCTGAGTGCTCATACATTTACACAGCTAGTAAATGCTACAGTTAAAGCAACGCCTTACAAATTCAACCCAAAATGAAAGCTCAGAAATCACAAGTCTTTAGCAACACTTTTCTTGCTATTGTCTTTTCCTGTTACTTATAGCTGAATGTTGCATGGGACAAGGGGGTCTGGCATAAGTCACCTACAGGGCCTGGCCGGTGAGTGTTCCCAGGGGGGTCATTGCTGCTGCTGATGGGGCTTGTGATGGGTGTCTGGCTATGGGGCCCCATCAGGGCTATGTACACCACTGAGCAGGATGTTCTTGGCGGCAAACATTATGACTTTGCAGTGCTTGCAGTGGTGTGTGTCAACCCCTTTTGTGGAGTCAGGTCCTGATCCCCTAGTATATATACACAAAAACAACTCTGGCTGCAGGCTCCTCAACATGCAGTGTACTGTACATATTCCCAGCACTCAGATAACAAGCTGCCCCTCAGTCTTCACAAATTTCCCTAGTGGCTGGTAATGCGCAGGGGGACATCCGCAATTGTGATGCTTCCCTGCGCCTGGAACAACACCCATTTTTCTAAAAAATGGCCAAAGTTCCAGTTTAATGGGGAATGCTGCCATTATTCTCACAAACTTTTTTGATAACAAAAACTTCAAAACACTGTTTGAGCACCTACTGCCATATCTAGTCTTCAGTATGTTATTTGTGCTGAAGTTTATGTAAACCCATTTAAAAGGATTCTCTGTCTTTAATTGAACATTGGCAGAGAAGTGGGATTTCAAATTACTTTGTTTTTTTATAGAAACATAAGCTTTTAACTTGTTACTTTCTTTGTCCATCTATTTGATTGTGTGGAATATAAGCCTTTCTCCTTTCATAATTACAGCCATTTAGTTTCTTTACTGATGAAGTGTTCCAGTAGAAGAAATGCTTTGGGAAGCAGATGCCAACTAATGTAAATGCCACCTGCGGGGAGATAACAGTATGGATGAAACACAAATTGGGAATAGGTTTGCGCTTCTCAGCTTAGAGAGACTGTACTGGCATCTTTTCAGGGATAAAGATTTTTATGTAATGCCAAAACACCTTTCATTAACAATTTTCAGCAAAAAATATCTTCTTTTGTTCTATAATTTACTGTTGCTACATAGAAAGAGTATGGCCCTTATTCATCAAGCAATAGCGCCAGGTAGTGTCTGACGAGCGCCAGGTAGCGGCAGCTAACGGCGCCTACCGACTCAAGTACGCCCGGCGGCGGTCACAATGACGCATTTATCAAGCTAAATGAGGCTAGCGCCGGCGAGAGCGACGGCTAGCGCGGCATTCATCATGAAGCCGGCTGGACCGAACAGCGCCGCTGCAAATTCCTTCACAGCGACACGTATTACCTGGCGCTACCTGCCGCTCTCCCATACATTTCAATGGCAGACGCTGCAATGATTGTTCTTAGTGGTTTAGGGGTTTTTTGCTTTGGTACAAAATTCAACACATGTTTATATTGATATGTTTTATGAATCTAGCTGGTTATTTATCTTTTTTTTTTTTTTTTTTTTTTTTCACAATGTAATGTTGGGAGTGACATGGGAATTGCATCTCCTCCACCCAAACTCATTGGCCTCAAAAGCGCTGGTTTTCCACACAAACGGGGCTTGTAAAGCTATTTTGTAGCCTGTCAGGTTGGGCGGTCACGTTCGCTCTTCGAAATTGTCAGCGCCCAAGCTATTCGGCAGCCCTGTCCTTGATGAATCTGTGTTGGTCAGTGTTTGTGCAGTCGCTGTTTTAATTCGCTATGTGGCGGCGCGAGCGTCGCTGTGCCTCGCTGCGCTGCGTTGTGCGGCGCTGTGCTGTTCATACATGTGCCCTTCTGCCATTTGCAAGGAATTCACTTCCCGCGACCCCAGTCGTTGTTAATGAATACACTGTAGTTGTGAGCGTGCCTGGCCACATATTGCAGGATTAACATTCAGTCGTACCAGCTCATAACAACCCGTTATGCATTCTCATGTGTGCCACATTTTCAGGTAGTTGTCTAGTTTGATTGTGTGATGACTTTGTGAAGGAATAAGATTTGTATATTTAAGCACAACGGTGTATGCTTTAGAAGGACCTATGCATTACAGTATGTAGAACCCCCTGCTAAATCAAGCTAATAATTTGTGGCGCCGTGGGCCCTAGCTTGTTTTTCAGCGTCATTTTAATGTTTTTCCGCCACTTAGCTTGCACATAGCTGATATTAGCTTGGCCCTGCTGCGCGCATGTTTTTTTTTTTAATTTGGAAGCACAGTTGCTTGCGTCATATCCGGTTCCGGGATCCTCCTTTGCGTTTCAACGCCACCTTAAGGTAAAACTGTCTTGCGCTTATGCCAATAGCTTGTTTTTCAGCGTCATTTTAATGTTTTTCCGCCACTTAGCTTGCACATAGCTGATATTAGCTTGGCCCTGCTGCGCGCATGTTTTTTTTTTTAATTTGGAAGCACAGTTGCTTGCGTCATATCCGGTTCCTGGATCCTCCTTTGCGTTTCAACGCCACCTTAAGGTAAAACAGTCTTGCGCTTATGCCAATAGCTTGTTTTTCAGCGTCATTTTAATGTTTTTCCGCCACTTAGCTTGCACATAGCTGATATTAGCTTGTCCCTGCTGCACGCATGTTTTTTTTTTGTGTTTTGCAGCACAGTTGCTTGCGTCATATCCGGTTCCTGGATCCTCCTTTGCGTTTCAACGCCACCTTAAGGTAAAACAGTCTTGCGCTTATGCCAATAGCTTGTTTTTCAGCGTCATTTTAATGTTTTTCCGCCACTTAGCTTGCACATAGCTGATATTAGCTTGTTGCTGGGGCGCGGTGCGTATTTTTGTTTTGTTTTGTTTTTTATGTCTCATGTCGCTAGCGTCATTTCCGGTTCCTGTTTCCTCCTTAGCGTTTCCAATATGGCTCCCAAACGGCGAGTAATGCGCCTCCCCAGCTCCTCCTCAGATTCCGGCCCCACAACCCCTCCCCCACATCCCCCACCTACCTCACCTTCCCCAAATACCACCCCTCCCACCCATTCCCCTCCTGGGCCCCAAAAACAAAGGCGCACCCGGGTGGATAGCCGGGTCAATGGCCAGGTTGTGAAAGTGAGTATTTTAGTTATGTATTTTTAGCTTAAAAATGTTTAAACACACAGGGTGGATAGGGGCTGAATTTTTATTGTTTTTAGTCCAAAATTTAACACTCCACATGGGGCATCCCCATTGTGGATGTCCTGCTTGGATGGCCCCCCCCCCCCCTGGAGGGCCCAAAAAATTACCTCTGGCCCGTCCCATCTGTGCATGCGTGAGTTGCGGATGCCTATTGCGCTTACCTCTAGCAGGGTGTACCCCTGCGCCATACATATTTTCATTTGGTGTGCAGGCGCACTCCCTGTTAGAGTCAAACGCCACATGCGTACTTTGCCGTGCAGACACAGCTGAGCTGGTATGCACCTCCCAAGGCCCTTGGATGCGCATACCACACCGGCGTGGACCGCTGTGTTTGGCTTGCGGAGTGACGTGGGAGTGTCCTCAGCGGTGTATTTGGGCCCTTCAAAGGGGGTTGCAGACAGTGGGCCACCCACAATAGTTGTGGCCCAAAAAAGTGCACACAAACCCAGACTAATGTAAATCCTGGGTGTGGTTCCACTTTGATCTTGTCTCTGTATAACTGTTTATGACATTGTTCTGAGGTCATGTTTTGATTTTTTTTTTTAAATTTTTTTTTATTTTTTCCTAGGACTTCTGCCTGGCTGAATACGACTATGCCCGAGGAGCGAAAAAACGCCTTGCCATGGAGGTGAAGGCCACTGTGTCCCGGCGCTTCAAGACCGACCTGACCATCCGGGCGATCCAACAGAAATGGTCAGATTTTAAGCGCCGGGACCCAGAAGGCGTGTACCGCCTATATGATGCCTACGCATCAGGTAAGTTAAAGCTTATGTTCTTTTTTGCCTTTGTGCAGAATCATCTGCTAAGCTGTGTCCTTTTTTTCTCTTTATATTAATTATTTGCTTTCACCCCCTCCACACAGATAAGCGTCCTCCCCTGGGGAAACGTGGGAAGGGATTCCTCCCCCGAACCAGGCAGGCGGACTCGGGGGAGTCATCGGGGGAGGGTCCCTCCCGCGGGTCCTATTTAGAGGACCCAGGGGAGGAAGGGGATGACGCCCCAGAGGAGTGTGCTGCTGGGGGGCAGGCTGGATCAAGCCTCAGCTCCTCACACTCTGAGGCTGAGGACTCTCACCAGGCAAGGGGCCACTCTCAAGCAGGGAGTGAGAGGGAGGAGGGTGGCCCTTTGCCTGGTGGATCTTCTGAGCAGAGTGTGAGGAGCCGAGGCTCCCCGCCTCCTCCTCAGAGCCCTCCCTGGGCTTCAAGTGGCGCTTCATCCCCTGGTGAGTTTACATGTTTTAATTGTTAGTCTGTGCCAGGTTTCATCTGACCATTTGTGCTTAGCCCTTGCAATTCCTCTGTAATTTGCAGGGCATCATATAGGCGGCACCTCCATGGATTTTTGGCGTCAAATCCTCCTCGGGCATAGTCGTGGTAAGTGTATGTTTTAAGCTAGTTCATTTTGGACTTTATGTCATTCCTTAAAGTGGACCCACAAACATTGCTGATATTGCTTGGATTATGGCGCCTTGCCTGCCAAATCACATCCCTCACCCAGGGCCCCCCCCCAACCAAACACCACAAACTACTTCCCTCTTTGGGGGTGGCAGAAGCCATTGTCCCTGCCTCCTGTGTGGCACTCGAGATGTGTGTGCGCCTGCGCTCTGTTTCATACTGGCATGCGTGTGCGCACACACTGGCGGAGTGATGTGCGGAAGGCAGGGGCGGTGGCGGACTAAAATTGTGTTGCTCTGCCAAAGTAGACTACTACACTGAATAATCACAATCCTGTGTCTTGGTACACTTTTAACAGACACGTTTCCTGGTCCATTGTCTAAGCTGGTTTGCTAATGTACATTAACATCACAAACCACACTACAGTGCTAGCCAACTGGAAACCACCCCTATGTTTCTGGCCACACCATGATGTGTGCTAGCAAAAGTTAATTTACGTGAAGTAGTTAGGGCAAACACATGTTGCACACTGGTAACATTATCCATTAAATTGGTAATGAGTCATTTACATTGCAATGTAAAGGTTAGTGCGAGATTTTCAAAATGGATACATGTGGCAACCATAAACACTTCACATTAACTAATGGGCCAGGAATATAGCAAATATCGTTTAACATGTATGTAAAGAAGTGTTTGTTTTTGGAGCTAAGACTCAATAACCAGATTGATGTCCAAACTTCGGGTGTCATAGCTCCACTAAATGTTGTTTGGTATTTTGTTTTTTTATGGACAGATGTTGCTACGCAGACGGAGGCAGAATTCCTCCTCCCCACACCAGCTCCAGGGACGGCCAGCAGCATGGGCCACCGCCACAGCTGCGATGGTGAGTACATCCAAATTAATATGGGTAAATACTTTGTAAACATTTCTCTTCTAGTTACATTTGTAGAAATGTGAAATTGACCAATGTGTGAATATCACACACATCTAGGTTAAATGTGTTTGGTGAATAATCCAACATGCCAGTCACCATCCTTGATAGTTGCCTCACATTCTTGTTACGGACACATACGGACTATTTGTGGCGTATAGACAACCAAATGGGGCTGATTAGGTGTTTACCAATAACATTATAGGGCAAACTTCCATCTTCCTTAGGCACTGATGTTTGGCTTGGACTAAAGACATAAATGTCCTTACTTGGCCATAAACATTATTACCTTTGCAAGAGTGAACCTGGCCCAACAACAAGGCTGTTTAATGTGCATTAAACATTTAATTTGCCAACAACTAACAACTAACACCCCGCGGAATATACGATAAGTGCAGGTACCACGGGTCCACCCCACCAAGCAAACCCCTAATTATGGGAACTTATCTTCCGCTGGCTCCTGCGCAACACTCCAGACGTGCATTTTTCCCCCCTGGGCCTCTGTGAATGCCCGCCGGGTCCCCATGAGCAGCCAGAGAGTGACATGCGTGAAGAGGGGGTGGAAGAGGAGTGTACATTCCTGTTCCCTGCATAGACGTTAGCGTGCGTTCTTTGTGCCAAGCACGTTGGAGCATGGAGAGGTGAGTGGCTATGGATTACTGTGTGTATACACACATCAGGGGAAATACAGATCTGTGAGAAACAACAAAGTGGGCCAAAACCCAGGATAAACTATATTGTGGGTGTTGGTCCACTTTAAGAGTAAAGGTATGTGGTCCTAACATGTTTTCAAGTCAATATTAAAACTTTATTTTAAAATGTTAGGGGCACATTGTTCACCAATGTTAATGTGAGTGTTAGCAAGTTAGAAACACTGACATTACATTGCTACATCTGTGTATGTTGAGTTCCAAATCAAATTCTAATATATTATTTTTTAGCACATCTCTACAGCTTGTATACGCCAGCATCGCAGACTGTGGCGGGCCTTCCGACAGATGAAAGGGATGCTGCTGGCCATGAAGAGGCGTCGGAGACGTTAGGGTGGGGGGGATGGCTGCCCTGGCCATGTTTTCTTGGCTTTGTTGGCCTATGTTGGCCGTGTTTGGCCAATTTCTATAAATACATTTATATTTACCAAGAACTGTGTTGTTCCTTGACCAGCATAGGTTTAGATTCCAAAAAACCATTATGTCTAAAATTAGGCTGCCATTTTGAGCCAGTACATGTTTACACCATAGTAAGCAATGTTAACTAATGTGGCACATAAATGGTGGCATAATATTAGAGATGATTGAGCAAATCAGCCCTGACTGTGTATTTAGCTTTCACATGTATGGATAAACACAAATTAGAGGTGGTTTTCCAAAATATATTTACATAAATCATAAGAAAAAGGTATACAAATTAATATTCTTGGCTGGGTGGCCGGGGAGGTTGGGAGTCATTGCTAGGGGCGGTGTTGGGGGACAACAGTGCAGTAAAAAATATAGACTGCTGTTGTATGAGCTGTTGTATCAACAACAAAGTTTGGTCCTGCCGCTGTATTGCCTCTGCCTGGCGCTGTATTGCTTCTTCCTGGCGC
The DNA here is from genome assembly GCA_027917425.1 of Gastrophryne carolinensis. Classification (NCBI taxonomy): domain Eukaryota; kingdom Metazoa; phylum Chordata; class Amphibia; order Anura; family Microhylidae; genus Gastrophryne; species Gastrophryne carolinensis. Next base: position 101,852,839 of record CM051239.1, on the reverse strand, counting down.
TGTACAGATTGCTCGATAACATTGGCAAGGCGACCAAGGTCCTGGTTCTGTTGTAGGTTTTGCCTTAACTGGTCCACCTGGCGCTGCAGGCCCTCATTTTGTTGCTGACACATCAGCACCTGATTTTCCAACGCCGCAATGCGCTCATTAGTTCCATCACGCGGCTGTTGGCGACTGTAGTCCTCCAGCATCCGGACCCCTAGTTGGTAGAATTCGGCACTGGTTGGTGCCACACCTCCTCTTGCTGTGGTTGGAGGCTAAACAAATAGTAAACCACATTTTAGTGAAACGGAACAAATGCAGTTATGCCCCTCCCAAAAGTTACCATAAACACTCACTAGACAACTTACCCTTGTCTGAGCCTGTGAAGCTTGGCCACATGGGACTTGGGAAGAGGTCCCAGCTTGGGGTTCTGGTTCCGCCTCCTGCCAAAACAACAATGAAATGAAATGTTACATGTTGCTTCTTCCACTACCCACGAATATGCCAATGGGTTTAGAGGTCGTCTACATCAGCCATGTTACCTGCGTGTCCTCCGGCCCAGGTAGGCTCGAGGTATCGCTGCCAGAGAGTCGCGAATCAACATCAGAGATGTCGGGCAAGTTGGCAAATGCTAAACAGGAAAATCAGGTTAGTAGGTCTGTGGGCCAAACTCTAATGTAACCTGGTTAGGCTATCGAGGCCATACCTCTAAAAAGTTTAAAAATACACACTAGACCAAAGGTCTCGGTTAAACTCAGATTGTTAACATGTATGTTACAGGACTAAGACGCACTAATTTCTGCAAATCTCATCATAAACATTGCTTAAATTAAACATACCCGCAATATCCCAGATGTCTGGAGTGGGGTCCTCACTCGAGATTGGACCTTGAAAATAGATGTGGACACACAAGTTGCCAGAAGCAAGTGGCACAACATTAGAGCCAAAATACAGACTAGAGCAAGGCAAAACCACTTACCCTCATCTCTGGCAGCTGGAACTTGAGGGGCCCTTTCTGGACAGCCACTTCCGATATTCGGGTCAACTAAAAAAAATTAAAAATGTGTCTAAATAATCAGCAAACTACTACAGGGAATGTTTGGCTAAAAATATGTCCGCAAATATACATTGCTATCACTAAAATAACTAAGAGACTGACCCTGGGGAGGCAACCAGCACTCCCAAGAGGCATCTTCAAGTTTACCAAGCAAACATGTAGCTTAGTAGACTAACCAAATTGAACCAGTGTAACCTAAACAGCAGAAAGGATACATTATGTATTGCTCTACACACCAACAGGGTCCTGTTGACCGGCAACATCGGAAGTGGGGTCCAAAGATGAACCAGTCACTTGGCCTACCAAGAAAAAAGACAAATGAGACACATGCACTTGAGTCAAAGTGGATCAAGCAAGGTGAACACATGCACTTACCGACATCCAAAGAGTAGGTGGGATCCGGAGGAGATGCTGGGGCCAAGGGCATGGGAGCTAGGCCAAAAGAAAACCAACATTGAGCCATAGCTAATGTGCGTGCCAAAATACAACATGCATTAAGGTGTGTGAGCAGCTCTTTCACTAATATTGACTAATCAAGCCAAGTGTGGCTCACACATTGATATGCCGATATATGGCTACACATCTCTGGCATCCTACATATCTACACATGTTAGGGCCTTGTTAGTTACTGCCTGTGAGTGTTACAGTGGGCGTGCAATTAGGGCGCACGCACATATTATTATTAGTCAACAGGGGAAACCTTTATTGCTTGAGCTGCTCCAACACCCATTTGTTTTGAAAAAAACCAGCAAACAAATAATGGGTAAATACCTTCAATGGCAGACTGGGGTAGCCTTGAGGTTGCTGGAAGGGCAGGAGCTTGGTTGTCCGGAGCCACATCCCGGACAGCAGCATGTGCACCTATGCATAAAGCAACAGACAGAAAAGTTACAAATGTTTTAGCTATAATGTAATACTTCACAGGTCCTACAGTTAGTTGGTCAGAATGTAAAAATGCTAATCACAGACATTAACATTAGGTTATTGTAAAAGCCAGAAAATATGTACCTTCAGCCCAACCGGTGGTGTCATCCCCAGGATCCACACCCTGCAGCCGAGCCAGTGGGATTTTGGCCTTCAGCATCTCCTCATACGGCCTGTAGGTACTCTTTGGAGCCTGGATGAACCCACTGTCCACATCAAGATCGTGATTCATCTTTTTCATAAGGGCCCCTCGCAAAGTGTAGAAGCGTTTCCTGCAGGATGGGCCACTACGTGGGTGTTGAGCTGTGCTACTAAGCTCCACACCAATGGCATCCCACAGTTTGCTTCTTTCTTGTTTGCCTATGGACTTGCTTTGGGAGCCAAATAGCAGCTCCCATTTCGCAAGTGTCAGGCGCACAAGATGATTATTCTCAGCCAAATTAAATTCAGGCTCCCTCTTGGCACCTGGGCGCTTAGCCTGGGGTGCTGCCCCACCTTCAGGCTGTGCCCTTTTCCGTAAGGGAGGTCTGCGCACAGCACCCACCAAACTCCTACTCGGGCCTGCTGTGGCCGGCAGATGTCCTGTATTTGGCTCCATCCTGTAGCTGCACACACACACAAATCAACACCCCACAAACACGCATGCACACTACAGAATGGCATCGCAATCTCTTAGGCTTGGGCAGGTTTTATGTGCTCTAACAGCCAATCCAAAAGCAGCCCACTTAATTGATTCACACATACAGCCCAGTTCCTTCTAGGCACACCTCCACTGCACTGACAGAAGCATGTGTGTTAGCCAATTAACTCATTACAGACCTCATTAAACAAACAACACACACCCAAATCCAACAATGGACTGATGTATCTGCAACCCTTGTGACATGTGCTTAGCCTAACGGCTATATAAAAAAACAACAGCTTCACTTTCATTGGTCCCCACCTGATTTTTGGCCCATGTCCGTTAATGCACGCACGTTACGGCTCAAGTACGCTAGTAGCGCTACTAGCGTGCGCGTGCGCACTCTGTTTTACGCACACCTGGGTCGGCTAATTGGCGCCCGGAAATAGCAGAGCGACGCAAAAGGCGGCAAAGCGGACCTGTCACTTTTGAAAATGAAGTATAAAAGGAAGGAATGAACTAGGTTCTGCTATTCTTACACTGTGGCAAAGGCTGTGGTGTGGTGCTGTGCTCGCTTCCCTTAGCTCATTTGAGCCTCTGTCTGGTTTCTGTCCTCACTCTCTGTGGCTTGTTGGGTGATTTCTGACATCAGTGCTGTTTCTTTAGGAGCTTGGTTTGGGTGGCATCTGCAAATATTGTGTAGCATACAGCAAGTGAGGCTTGATTTTGGGGCCTTTTGTGGGCTGTGCAGCAACTCCCCTCTTGGTTGTGCTTAACTTAGAAAGCTGGTTTTCAGCAGGCTGGTGGTTTGGACCACTATAGTTCTGGTTTTGTGGTGAGCTGCATTGTAGCGGGTGTGTGTGTAGTGTGATTGTTTGTGTGTGTGTTGTGTGTTAGTGTTTTTTTTTGTTTATTTTTGTTTTTGTATATATCTTTAGTGTGTGTGATGGATAAGAGGGTGATGTATGGTGTCTGGGTGGATGGATGTATGTGTATGCTGAAAGAGCAGGAGGAAAGGGAGCGGGGTGTTGTGAGGCTTAGGGCACCCCGCTCCTTTGCAATCCGCCTTTCAGTATGGGACTTAAGTGACGAGCAGATCAGGAGCCGCTTCCGTCTGAATCGTGCTGCACTACAGTCCCTATATGATCAGATTAAGACCAAAATCGAGCCATCCACCAAACGCACTCACTCCATTCCAGGCATAGTACGCCTGTGTGCCACTCTTAATGTGTTGGCACGAGGGACCTTCCAGGCAACCTCAGCCCTCCTCAGCGGGATAAGCCAGGCTACTATGAGCCGCATCCTAATCCAGGTAGTTCTGGCAATTTGTGATTTAATCCCAATTTACATCAAGTTTCCTGAGGATGAGGAAGAGGTTGCCAAAATAAAACATGCTTTCTATCTGATGGGAGGGATCCCGAATGTGCTAGGGTGCATTGATGGTACACATATCCCTTTCCGCCCTCCCCGTGCACAGGAGCTGTCCTACAGAAACAGGAAGCAGTTCCATTCATTTAATATCATGGTGGTCTGTGACCATGAGATGAAGCTGCGGGCGGTGAGATCGGGGTTCCCCGGCTCATGCCACGATTCTTACGTCTTGCAGCGGACAGTCCTGTGCCGGAAGTTTGATAACAACGAAATGCCAGCTGGCTGGCTACTGGGTAATAAATTAACCATGTCTATGTATTTTGCTAATATGTGGCCTAGTAAGGCAATTTTAAACAAACTACCACCCAAAAACATGTACTAGTACTAATTGCTGTCTCTCTCCTTGTGTTTTTTCTACAGCGGACAAGGGATATGGGCAGAGAACGTGGGTCATGACTCCGGTCAGGAACCCACGGACCTCTGCCCATGAACGCTACAATGCAGCGCATCGCAAGACCAGAAGCATTGTGGAAAGAACCATCGGCCTGCTGAAAGCACGCTTTCTCTGTTTGGCACGGCCAGGAGGAGAGATGCTCTACAGCCCACAGAAGGTTTCCAAAATCATCCTTGCCTGCTGTGTGTTACACAATATCTGTATATGTCACCGAATCCAAGCCCCCGAGGAGACAGCACTGGTGCCAGAAATCCCCAACCTGCCCGCAGATAGAAGTGAGGACACCCAGACTGGCGATGAGCTAAGGGAAAGGCTGATCACTTCTTATTTTGCGGTAAGCTAACTACCCTTCACTCTAATGCAAGTACTGCACTCCTGTTTAAATGTCTTTGACCTCCCATCCAAAAGAGCAAACAAACGCACTAAGGGGGGGTGTAAGATGACCCAAACCACTCTAAGGGGGGGTGTAAGATGACCCAAACCACTCTAAGGGGGGGGTAAGATGACCCAAACCACTCTAAGGGGGGGTGTAAGATGACCCAAACCACTCTAAGGGGGGTTTAAGATGACCCAAACCACTCTAAGGGGGGGTGTAAGATGACCCAAACCACTCTAAGGGGGGGTGTAAGATGACCCAAACCACTCTAAGGGGGGTGTAAGATGACCCAAACCACTCTAAGGGGGGGTGTAAGATGACCCAAACCACTCTAAGGGGGGTTTAAGATGACCCAAACCACTCTAAGGGGGGGTGTAAGATGACCCAAACCACTCTAAGGGGGGGGTAAGATGACCCAAACCACTCTAAGGGGGGGTGTAAGATGACCCAAACCACTCTAAGGGGGGGTGTAAGATGACCCAAACCACTCTAAGGGGGGTTTAAGATGACCCAAACCACTCTAAGGGGGGGTGTAAGATGACCCAAACCACTCTAAGGGGGGGTGTAAGATGACCCAAACCACTCTAAGGGGGGTTTAAGATGACCCAAACCACTCTAAGGGGGGGTGTAAGATGACCCAAACCACTCTAAGGGGGGTGTAAGATGACCCAAACCACTCTAAGGGGGGGTGTAAGATGACCCAAACCACTCTAAGGGGGGTTTAAGATGACCCAAACCACTCTAAGGGGGGGTGTAAGATGACCCAAACCACTCTAAGGGGGGGGTAAGATGACCCAAACCACTCTAAGGGGGGGTGTAAGATGACCCAAACCACTCTAAGGGGGGGTGTAAGATGACCCAAACCACTCTAAGGGGGGTGTAAGATGACCCAAACCACTCTAAGGGGGGGTGTAAGATGACCCAAACCACTCTAAGGGGGGTTTAAGATGACCCAAACCACTCTAAGGGGGGGTGTAAGATGACCCAAACCACTCTAAGGGGGGTGTAAGACGCCAATGTTGGTTATCAAGTTATGCATTTTTTTAAAAGAAAACACAAAATAACTATAAAGATATATACTAACTGCACTTTTCTTAATTTTTCAGGCACAAAGAGATGCACCATGATCTCGACATTCCTTTTACAACCCTTTCCTGGACTTTACTTTTCTTTTGCATTTCTGCTGGACTTTTCATTTTCTATTTCATTTATGTTTTATTATTAATTTTTTGTTAGAGAAAAAATTAAAAAAAATATAGATATATACATGTGGCTATGTGTTTAATTCTGTTGTAAGTTTCCTTTTCATTCTAATTCCTATTTTCATTTTCCTTTTCTTTCTCTGTCCTGTTTTTATTTTCCTTTTCTTTCTCTGTTCTGTTTTTATTTTCCTTTTCTTTCTCTGTTCTGTTTTTATTTTCCTTTTCTTTCTCTGTTCTGTTTTTATTTTCCTTTTCTATTTTCCTTTTCTTTCTCTGTTCTGTTTTTATTTTCCTTTTCTTTCTCTGTTCTGTTTTTATTTTCCTTTTCTTTCTCTGTTCTGTTTTTATTTTCCTTTTCTATTTTCCTTTTCTTTCTCTGTTCTGTTTTTATTTTCCTTTTCTTTCTCATTGGTGATTTAATTGTATTTCCTTTTTAGGTAACAAATAAAAAAAAAAAAAATTGTGGCTATGTGTTTAATTATGTTTTATTTTCCATTTATATTCGAAGATCTGGTAGAATTTAATTTCCTTTTACACCAAATAAAAAAATTTTTACATTTCAAAACAAATGTGGCAATGTGTTTTATTCAGAAGGTACTGGATGGCCAGGACACAGCAAAGCTAACAGGCGCTGTGTAGAATAGCGTGGTCACACTGACTGACAGCGCCAACAAAGCTGAGGGCCAACATCATATTCAGCAATGTAGGCGTTGTTCGCAACAACGCCAGGTAGCGACTGAGGAGGCCTGCTATAGCGAATCGCTAACGCCCGCGGCTGACGCTAGCGGCGCTCATAGCGCCATACTTCAGTCGCTCATCTGTCGCTACCTGGCGCTATTGATGAATCGGCCTCTAAGTAATTCTGTCCACACTACTGAGACTTTGCATTTAAAAAATGTTTTCAGGTTTTCAGGTTTCATGCTCCCAGGTGTTCCTGGATTATGTAAGAAGCTTCCACTCTGGTGCTAGGGAGTATCAATATCTTTGGGAGCAGCCTAGGTCCAGGTAGGAGTGACAAAGGGGCAAGGTTTAGGCATGGCCTGGGGAAATGTTACAGAGTTTGCAACTGCATCAGGGACCACATATTTTACATTCCAATTTACTCATTAATTTACAAAATGACGTGTCATTCAATTTGGCTGAGCCTCCCCATCTTGGTTTGGCCTGTAACATTTCTGTACCTTCAGGCTTCATGTTATGCATAGCTTTAGCCCTGCTTTGGAGCTACTGACATTCATGGACCTCAGGTAAGGAGAACCTTATAGGTTGCAAGACCATATCTGTGTATGGCCTGTGTATGGCCAGCTTCTATTGAGAACAATGGGCGCTCCCGTACAAAGGAAAATTCCGTGTATGGCAGCCTCAATGGTTTTCAATAGAAGCTGCCCATACATAGGCCATGCCTACTGACTGCCTGGAACCAGGATGCACATCTAGTGGGCTTCACAAGTTGTATTTGCGGGACCCTGAGTGGTGTTTTGAAAGTGTCAGAAATCTAGTCACCTCGTGCCCTATAGAGCCCCTTTGATATGAGGTCTCAGGAATAGTTCACAAAAGTGGATGTTAAATAAAACATTTATAAATATAAACCATATCACCTTCTAGTAATCATGACCTGTTCGATCTCTCATCCACTGATGGTAACATTTTATTTTTTTTCATAGCTCAGCCCTCAACATATTGACATTTCTTTAACTAAGAGGACAAGTTATACCGCAGACCTAACTACTACCCTAGCTGGGACCAGGATACAGTGCAAAAAGCAAGCTGCAGGATGGAGTCTCATTCATGGAAACTAGTGCTTACCATGAGAGGACCAGGTAACACTCGGGTGTCACATGCTCCTGTGCCTGGGTCTAAAAATGGTGCAGGTCTGTAGTTTAGGGTCATGGATACAGGAGAAATCAAGGACATGTTTCTTGTGGTTAATGATTACAGGTCCAAGATTGTAATGGATTGGTATCCTTCCACAATTAAAATATTATGCTAGTAAATCTTACAATACTCCTGAAACATCTTTTATCAATATGCAGATTTTAGCTGTAAATATTAGCCAGTCAATATCTACACTGCTCATGGCTAGACAATTAGAAAAATAAATTAGCTGTAGGAAATATATGTGTTAGCCAATTTGTTCTTTAGTAGGTCACAACAATTTGTACATGATTTTTCAGTTTAACACTAGCCATATATTTTCACAGTCATAAAACTCTATACAGTGCCAGTTTCAGGAGCAGAGGGCATTTCTTTTCTTTTGAGAGCATAATAAATATTCATCAACAGGTGACAGGTGTAACAAGGACTTAAGTTGTCTATAGGTTTTTCAAGGTTATGTCACTGAAGTTTGATGTGCCTATAGGCTATATTCCCCATCTTGTTTTATTTTAATTTAGTGTTCTGCGTCCCTGTGCCCCACAGGCCCGCAATGTGAATTTCATTTAACCTTCTTTTTAAAAAAGGATTTTTTTTCTGCATTTTTTTCATTACAATTAGAGATTAAATATCAATTTGAGTATATGTCCTAAAAGCTAGAACATTAAAAATTAATTACAATTTCCATACGTTTTTACTTTGATGGCTTCTCAAAGACATTTTCAATAATAAACAGCTGTAGACTTGAACATCAGAAAAATTAACTGAAACTTGGACGTAAATGAAGAAAATAATCATGCTCTATAATGAGTACTTTTTCTTAACTGTTCTGATGCATTCATCCTAAGGGTCAAACCTCAGGTTTTCATACATTTTATAACAAATCAAGTAGAATGAGTTAATCAGAATTTATTCGGCAAGACATTGCATAGCAAGAATTCGTTCTGGCAAGAGGGAAAGAGCATGAATAATTAATTTGCTTGAGCAAAAACAATAGTGTGATGTATAGGCGTAGAGGCTTATTAGAGGAGCTGTATTGCTGTATCACCTAATGCTAAAAATCAATAAAAACATGCTGGACACTGAAAGAGATAGTTCTAGGTAAGTTTATACAACCCAATTGTAAATAAATCCTATCAAGCTTGTGGTGTTCTCCTGGTAGGAATAAAAACAAGTGTGTCTAGGTGAAAACTGTGCCATTCCACTGTTCAGTGATGTAGCCAAAGGCCAAGCTGCCTTTCTTCAATGTTTACACAACATAGGTCATTTATTCCTCCTGGGGTGTACATCTACAACAATGTATCCAAGTTGCTAACCTGATGCAGAGAATAAAAAGTACCACATTTTCTGCTCCATAAGCACCTAGGATTTTGAGGGGGAAAATAAAAAAAAAATCGAAACCAAACAGTTTGGTGATTTCTATGGGGGGTTAGCATGGGATCACGGGAGTGTGGGGCTGGTAGCCTGTAAGGAAATGCAGAGGAAAAGCAGAGGCATTAACTCGTATTTCAGCTAATGTCAGTATTCAACGTGTAGCGCCCTGCCAACTTCTTCCGTTCTCCTGTCGTTTCACTCTATGGGAGGGACAGAGAGGGAGAGCAGAGCTACAAACAGTGATGGACATAAGAATTATCTTCTTTCCAAGGGTTTCACTTAGCAGGGCATCCCAAATTCAGACACACTGCTGAAGAGGCACGATCACCAGCAAAGTGAAATTGCTGGTTATTGATTCTCTTCAATGCCCACTGGTCAGCATGAGCTACAATACCTCTGAGGTACAACCCCCACTAACCCCCACAAAAAATGCTAAAGCTACAATGCCTTCCTAGGCTGGCCCTGGAGTGCATTTATTGCCCATTTGGTATGCCTTGCAGTGTGAAACCACACGGATTGCCCACACAGCCTTCAATTCTGGCTGTCTATCATCACATGCAAGCCATATCCCCTGCTTCTTTGCAGCTGAGGCATGCTCCTGTGCCCAACTTTTCAGAAGGGGCTGGGGCAGGAGTGCACCGCATATTGCAGAGAGACCGGAGATATGGCTGCTCTCCTTTCTCTATAGTGGTTTCTTTGTGTGAACAGAGCTGTATGATGGGCATTAATATTCATGGCATACAGCGCTGACTGGGTGAGAGCCTGCACATGCTCTTTGGGACTAGCATATATGTGATTTTTGAGGGTGATCTGGGGGTTTCACACAGTGGCATGTGCTAGGTGAAGGATATATCACCAGGATATTAAATATCTTGGTGATCAGTAAACTTTTAGAAATGCAAATCAACTTCCAAGAGGAAACTAAAGCTTTTGAGCAACCCATAAAGGCATTGCATTCTCACCAATTGTGACTTGCTGGGAGTTGAGTCAGCAGTTAAAGCATGCAGTAACTGCTGGAGATATAATGTCATGTCATTAAACCTAAACATAAAATCTGAATATTTTTATTTGTCCTAAAAATCTAAGCCAACTTAGCACTTTAGCATAGCCCAGGTTTTAACAATTCATTGTAACTAGGGATGAGCAAATCGATCCGGACGAACCCGAATTCGTTCTGAATTTCAGGAAAAAATTGATTCTGAACGAATCCGAATTTCCCCGCGATTCAATCGATCGAAGTTTTCCTTTAAACTCCATTTATTTCAATTACATGCATTCTAAAATGGTGGAAGCACATGTCCGGACATGTTCCCTGGGGCAAGATATCATGGGAAAGTCACATGCAGCCTATTAGCAGCCAGGAAGCCCGGTGACATCACCATGCTATATAAACGGCGGCCATCTTCCTTGTGCACAGTTCAGCGTTCTATTGCGGCCAGAGCACAGCTTGTTACACACAGGGACAGTGTTAGATAGAGGTAGGGAGAGTCAGAGAGACCGACAGAGAGGCAGAAAGAGAGGTAGACAGAGCCAGGGAAAGATAGTGAAAGATAGGGAAAAACCGGAACGATTCAGGCAGGGACAGCATTGAAGTGACAGGGAAATTTTTTTTTTAATTTTCATTAGCCAGATCATTTTTCAATTCAATTTCAGTTCTTTGTGGTGTAAACCTGCTTTGCCACTGTACATCCCATCTATGCATTGGCATATTTAACCCTATCTGTTACACACAAGCATTTCTCATAACTGGATTAGTTTTAATTTAGTTTTAATCTTTTTTTGTCTGCTTTAAATACCCCAGCCCACATGGGCATCCCAAACCAGCACATGTCACCCTATCTGTTATACTAAATAAGCGTTGTTCAGCCTCATTTTAATTAAGCTATTGCATTTTGAATTGGTTTTTGTCTGGTTTAAATATACCAGCCCACATGGGCATCCCAAACCAGCACATCGGGTCGATTCAAAGAAACATGTAAAAGCTTTGATTTTGTTGCCGATCATGGTATTTTTTCCGAACGCTCGAGCACTCGTATGAACTTGCGAGTGATTCTATAACCTAATGAGTTTCCTATTGTAAAATGCCCGTCCGTTCGTATGCTATCTCCCGACCTTGGCCCTGTCATTTTCAAACGTAAATTTTAGGTTGAGTGATCTGTTGTTGAGACGGCAGCATGTTTTTTTTCCCTCCTTCAATCGTTCACCTCTTCGTATTTCTTGCGTTTCACGATGGTTTTTCCTGCTTTTTAACCTCTAATACTCGTTCGCTCGTAAATGTAGAAGATCTTGCGCATGCGCAATACAAGCTACACTCAACTAATGTGGCCCATATCGTACACTACCTAGCTCAACCCAACTACTTTGCGACATTCTTACACTTACCTTTATTAACCCTAAAACTGACCCAAACCCCTTGCCGGTTGCATTCTTCTTCATTTTCCTGACCCTAAAACTGACCCAAACCCCTTGCCGGTTGCATTCTTATTGTTTTTGATGACCCTAAAACTGACCCAAACCCCTTGCCAGTTCCATTCTTTTTATTTGTGTTGTTCAGAAATATTACCCCAACCACTTAATGTACATCTGTATTTATTTCTTAAAACATGCCTTTTCGTGTTTGTCAAAATTTAATGTATGTTATAAATAGAAATGAGTCATTTTCGAATGTTAAAATATTTATTTTTTTAACAATATATATGTTGTCTTAAAACATTTTTTGGACTTAAAAATTTAAAAAAGGGTGAACAGATAAGGGCACAACACATTTGGCAGAAAAAACAGGGCTGCACACAAATGACAGATCAAAATTGTACGGTCAAATACACCCCAAAAAAAAGGCATGGACAATAACCACCCAAAAAATAAAACCATGAAAGTAAAATAGGTTCCATTACACATTGGGCACAATCCAAAAAAAGGCACACAAACCAAAAAAAAAGGATACATTCAACTAAGGGATCAGTAATCAGCATGTAAAGTAAACACAGGGATCATTAAGCTCATTCCTAACAAGCAACAAAAATAAAGAGGAATGAAACACTATTGTCATCAGTAATAGGAGGCAAACTTGAACCGAGGATAAAAACTATAAGGGGATCAATCCACATAGGGATTAGTATGAGAAGGGAAGATTGGACAGAGGGATCTGTAAGCTAATGGACTAAAAAACATATGGATGAATAATCAGAGGGAATATTACACATTGGGATCAATAATAGGATGGTTTATGCTAAACAACTCTTAAACTAAAAAAATCCCAAAAATATCTACCTGTATATGTACTCGGCTGCACGAGGAACGAGGGCCACATGTGTACAATCAATTGCACCAATTACATTGGGCATGTCGGCAATATTAAAAAAACCAAGCTTAATGGCGTTTCTGGCTACCATATCATCAGGGAAATAAATATATTTCTGAGTTATGGCAGCCATGCCTTCCAAAAATTAGGATAGTGCGCGGCTCTGCGTAGGCTGGGAAAACCCCACAGAGAGGGCACCCAGCCTCTGGAACGAGCCTTTCGCCAAAAATTGTAGGCAGCCAAGCATCTTGGTCATACCTGAAATTGCTTGCCCCTTCCTTGTGGTGCGGGCTAACCATGGCCGCAGCTCACTATACAATTTATGGAGGGAAGCGCGATTAAGCCTGGTCAGCTCGAACAGCTCAATGTCATTCATGCCATCGATGTTCATGCGACGACGCAGGGGCAATCTGCCCTCAGACATCCGGATCAAATCGATGCCAAAAAGCATTAGACCTTGATGTTCCTCGAACTCACTCCTCTCCATTCTACTCCCGAGGCCAAAAAGCTGCCGGATAACATTTCGGAATTCAACCATTAAATGTGCTTAGAAACACTTGGCAATCAGCTCTCTGAATTGCTTGCAAGCCCATGTCATTAACGGCCAAATTAGGAACGATCGCAAAAAATACGATTTGGACGGGAAATATACAATAACTAACGCAAAAAATACAATTGACAGGTGGAAATCGAAAGAACATATACGCATATGCCCGAACGTTCGTGCGAATACTAAATGGCCAAAAAAAAGGAAAAAAATGACTAACACCTACCCAAACTTCGATTCCCGATCCGAAATCAATTAACATTTGGATTTAGAATCGACCCTCATGTCACACTATCTGTTATACTAAATAAGCGTTGTTCAGCCTCATTTTAATTAAGCTATTGCATTTTGAATTGGTTTTTGTCTGGTTTAAATACACCAGCCCACATGGGCATCCCAAACCAGCACATGTCACCCTATCTGTTATACTAAATAAGCGTTGTTCATCCTCAGCTTAATCAAGTTATTGCATTTTGAATTGGTTTTTGTCCTGCTGCCAAAACACTAGGTCGCAGGGTATCCCAAACCTGCACGTAGCACCCTATCTGTTATACTAAATACGCTTGTTCATCTTCAGCTTAATCAAGCTATCGCATTTGTGAATTGGTTTTTGGTCTGTTGCCAAAACGCTAGGCTGCAGAGTATCCCAAACCTGCACGTAGCACCCTATCTGTTATACTAAATAAGCTTGTTCATCCTCAGCTTAATCAAGCTATTGCATTTTAAATTGTTTTTTGTCCTGCTGTCAAAAAAACACCAGGCCGCAGGGTATCCCAAACCTGCATGTAGCACCCTATCTGTTATACTAAATACGCTTGTTCATCTTCAGCTTAATCAAGCTATCGCATTTTTAATTGGTTTTTGGTCTGTTGCCAAAACACTAGGCCGCAGGGTATCCCAAACCTGCATGTAGCACCCTATCTGTTATACTAAATACCCTTCTTCATCCTCAGCTTAATCAAGCTATTGCATTTTGAATTGTTTTTTGTCCTGCTGTCAAAAAAACACCAGGCCGCAGGGTATCCCAAACCTGCACGTAGCACCCTATCTGTTATACTAAATACGCTTGTTCATCCTCAGCTTAATCAAGCTATCGCATTTTGAATTGGTTTTTGGTCTGCTGCCAAAACACTTGGCCGCAGGGTATCCCAAACCTGCACGTAGCACCCTATCTGTTATACTAAATACCCTTGTTCATCCTCAGCTTAATCAAGCTATTGCATTTTGAATTGTTTTTTGCCCTGCGGTCAAAAAAACACCAGGCCGCAGGGTATCCCAAACCTGCACGTAGCACCCTATCTGTTATACTAAATGCGCTTGTTCATCTTCAGCTTAATCAAGCTATCGCATTTTGAATTGGTTTTTGGTCTGTTGCAAAAACACTAGGCCGCAGGGTATCCCAAAACGGCATGTAGCACCCAATCTGTTATACTAAATACGCTTGTTCATCCTCAGCTTAATCAAGCTATTGCATTTTGAATTGGTTTTTTTCCTGCTGCCAAAACACTAGGCCGCAGGGTATCCCAAAACGGCATGTAGCACCCAATCTGTTATACTAAATACGCTTGTTCATCCTCAGCTTAATCAAGCTATTGCATTTTGAATTGGTTTTTTTCCTGCTGCCAAAACACTAGGCCGCGGGGTATCCCAAACCGGCACGTAGCACTCTATCTGTTATACTAAATACGCTTTTTCATCCTCAGCTTAATCAAGCTATTGCATTTTGAATTGTTTTTTGTCCTGCTGCCAAAACACTAGGCCGCAGGGTATTCCAAACCTGCACGTAGCACCCTATCTGTTATACTAAATACCCTTGTTCATCCTCAGCTAAATCAAGCTATTGCATTTTGAATTGGTTTTTGTCCTGCTGCCAAAACACTAGGTCGCAGGGTATCCTAAACCTGCACGTAGCACCCTATCTGTTATACTAAATACCCTTGTTCATCCTCAGCTTAATCAAGCTATTGCATTTTGAATAGTTTTTTGTCCTGGTTTTAAAAAAAACACCAGGCCGCAGGGTATCCCAAACCTGCACGTAGCACCCTATCTGTTATACTAAATACGCTTGTTCATCTTCAGCTTAATCAAGCTATCGCATTTTGAATTGGTTTTTGGTCTGCTGCCAAAACACTAGGCCGCAGGGTATCCCAAACCTGCACGTAGCACCCTATCTGTTATACTAAATACCCTTGTTTATCCTCAGCTTAATCAAGCTATTGCATTTTGAATTGTTTTTTGTCCTGCAGTCAAAAAAACACCAGGCCGCAGGGTATCCCAAACCTGCACGTAGCACCCTATCTGTTATACTAAATACGCTTGTTCATCTTCAGCTTAATCAAGCTATCGCATTTTGAATTGGTTTTCGTCCTGCTGTCAAAAAAACACCAGGCCGCAGGGTATCCCAAACCTGCACGTAACACCCTATCTGTTATACTAAATATGCTGGTTCATCCTCAGCTAAATCAAGCTATTGCATTTTGAATTGGTTTTTGTCCTGCTGCCAAAACACTAGGCCGCAGGGTATCCCAAACCTGCACGTAGCACCCTATCTGTTATACTAAATACCCTTGTTCATCCTCAGCTTAATCAAGCTAATGCATTTTGAATTGGTTTTTTGTCCAGCTGTCAAAAAAACACCAGGCCGCAGGGTATCCCAAACCTGCACGTAGCACCATATCTGTTATAATAAATATGCTTATTCATCCTTAGCTTAATCAAGCTATTGCATTTTTAATTGGTTTTTGTCCTGCTGTCAAAAAAACACCAGGCCGCAGGGTATCCCAAACATGCACATAGTACCCTATTTGTTATACTAAATACGCTTGTTCATCCTCAGCTTAATCAAGCTATTGCATTTTGAATTGGTTTTTGTCCTGCTGCCAAAACACTAGGCCGCAGGGTATCCCAAACCTGCACGTAGCACCCTATCTGTTATACTAAATACCCTTGTTCATCCTCAGCTTAATCAAGCTATTGCATTTTGAATTGGTTTTTGTCCTGCTTTTAAAAAAACACCAGGCCGCAGGGTATCCCAAACATGCACGTAGCACCCTATCTGTTATACTAAATACCCTTGTTCATCCTCAGCTTAATTAAGCTATTGCATTTTGAATTGATTTTTGTCCTGCTGTCAAAAAAAACAGGCCGCAGGGTATCCCAAACCTGCATGTAGCACCCTATCTGTTATACTAAATACGCTTGTTCATCCTCAGCTTAATCAAGCTATTGCATTTTGAATTGTTTTTTGTCCTGCTGCCAAAAACACTAGGCCGCAGGGTATCCCAAACCTGCACGTAGCACCCTATCTGTTATACTAAATACGCTTGTTCATCCTCAGCTTAATCAAGCTATTGCATTTTGAATTGTTTTTTGTCCTGCTGCTAAAACACTAGGCCGCAGGGTATTCCAAACCTGCACGTAGCACCCTATCTGTTATACTAAATACCCTTGTTCATCCTCAGCTAAATCAAGCTATTGCATTTTGAATTGGTTTTTGTCCTGCTGCCAAAACACTAGGTCGCAGGGTATCCTAAACCTGCACGTAGCACCCTATCTGTTATACTAAATACCCTTGTTCATCCTCAGCTTAATCAAGCTATTGCATTTTGAATAGTTTTTTGTCCTGGTTTTAAAAAAAACACCAGACTGCAGGGTATCCCAAACCTGCACATAGCACCCTATCTGTTATACTAAATACGCTTGTTCATCTTCAGCTTAATCAAGCTATCGCATTTGTGAATTGGTTTTTGGTCTGTTGCCAAAACGCTAGGCTGCAGAGTATCCCAAACCTGCACGTAGCACCCTATCTGTTATACTAAATAAGCTTGTTCATCCTCAGCTTAATCAAGCTATTGCATTTTAAATTGTTTTTTGTCCTGCTGTCAAAAAAACACCAGGCCGCAGGGTATCCCAAACCTGCATGTAGCACCCTATCTGTTATACTAAATACGCTTGTTCATCTTCAGCTTAATCAAGCTATCGCATTTTTAATTGGTTTTTGGTCTGTTGCCAAAACACTAGGCCGCAGGGTATCCCAAACCTGCATGTAGCACCCTATCTGTTATACTAAATACCCTTCTTCATCCTCAGCTTAATCAAGCTATTGCATTTTGAATTGTTTTTTGTCCTGCAGTCAAAAAAACACCAGGCCGCAGGGTATCCCAAACCTGCACGTAGCACCCTATCTGTTATACTAAATACGCTTGTTCATCCTCAGCTTAATCAAGCTATCGCATTTTGAATTGGTTTTTGGTCTGCTGCCAAAACACTTGGCCGCAGGGTATCCCAAACCTGCACGTAGCACCCTATCTGTTATACTAAATACCCTTGTTCATCCTCAGCTTAATCAAGCTATTGCATTTTGAATTGTTTTTTGCCCTGCGGTCAAAAAAACACCAGGCCGCAGGGTATCCCAAACCTGCACGTAGCACCCTATCTGTTATACTAAATGCGCTTGTTCATCTTCAGCTTAATCAAGCTATCGCATTTTGAATTGGTTTTTGGTCTGTTGCAAAAACACTAGGCCGCAGGGTATCCCAAAACGGCATGTAGCACCCAATCTGTTATACTAAATACGCTTGTTCATCCTCAGCTTAATCAAGCTATTGCATTTTGAATTGGTTTTTTTCCTGCTGCCAAAACACTAGGCCGCAGGGTATCCCAAAACGGCATGTAGCACCCAATCTGTTATACTAAATACGCTTGTTCATCCTCAGCTTAATCAAGCTATTGCATTTTGAATTGGTTTTTTTCCTGCTGCCAAAACACTAGGCCGCGGGGTATCCCAAACCGGCACGTAGCACTCTATCTGTTATACTAAATACGCTTTTTCATCCTCAGCTTAATCAAGCTATTGCATTTTGAATTGTTTTTTGTCCTGCTGCCAAAACACTAGGCCGCAGGGTATTCCAAACCTGCACGTAGCACCCTATCTGTTATACTAAATACCCTTGTTCATCCTCAGCTAAATCAAGCTATTGCATTTTGAATTGGTTTTTGTCCTGCTGCCAAAACACTAGGTCGCAGGGTATCCTAAACCTGCACGTAGCACCCTATCTGTTATACTAAATACCCTTGTTCATCCTCAGCTTAATCAAGCTATTGCATTTTGAATAGTTTTTTGTCCTGGTTTTAAAAAAAACACCAGGCCGCAGGGTATCCCAAACCTGCACGTAGCACCCTATCTGTTATACTAAATACGCTTGTTCATCTTCAGCTTAATCAAGCTATCGCATTTTGAATTGGTTTTTGGTCTGCTGCCAAAACACTAGGCCGCAGGGTATCCCAAACCTGCACGTAGCACCCTATCTGTTATACTAAATACCCTTGTTTATCCTCAGCTTAATCAAGCTATTGCATTTTGAATTGTTTTTTGTCCTGCAGTCAAAAAAACACCAGGCCGCAGGGTATCCCAAACCTGCACGTAGCACCCTATCTGTTATACTAAATACGCTTGTTCATCTTCAGCTTAATCAAGCTATCGCATTTTGAATTGGTTTTCGTCCTGCTGTCAAAAAAACACCAGGCCGCAGGGTATCCCAAACCTGCACGTAACACCCTATCTGTTATACTAAATATGCTGGTTCATCCTCAGCTAAATCAAGCTATTGCATTTTGAATTGGTTTTTGTCCTGCTGCCAAAACACTAGGCCGCAGGGTATCCCAAACTTGCACGTAGCACCCTATCTGTTATACTAAATACCCTTGTTCATCCTCAGCTTAATCAAGCTAATGCATTTTGAATTGGTTTTTTGTCCAGCTGTCAAAAAAACACCAGGCCGCAGGGTATCCCAAACCTGCACGTAGCACCATATCTGTTATAATAAATATGCTTGTTCATCCTTAGCTTAATCAAGCTATTGCATTTTTAATTGGTTTTTGTCCTGCTGTCAAAAAAACACCAGGCCGCAGGGTATCCCAAACATGCACATAGTACCCTATTTGTTATACTAAATACGCTTGTTCATCCTCAGCTTAATCAAGCTATTGCATTTTGAATTGGTTTTTGTCCTGCTGCCAAAACACTAGGCCGCAGGGTATCCCAAACCTGCACGTAGCACCCTATCTGTTATACTAAATACCCTTGTTCATCCTCAGCTTAATCAAGCTATTGCATTTTGAATTGGTTTTTGTCCTGCTTTTAAAAAAACACCAGGCCGCAGGGTATCCCAAACATGCACGTAGCACCCTATCTGTTATACTAAATACCCTTGTTCATCCTCAGCTTAATTAAGCTATTGCATTTTGAATTGATTTTTGTCCTGCTGTCAAAAAAAAACAGGCCGCAGGGTATCCCAAACCTGCATGTAGCACCCTATCTGTTATACTAAATACGCTTGTTCATCCTCAGCTTAATCAAGCTATTGCATTTTGAATTGTTTTTTGTCCTGCTGCCAAAAACACTAGGCCGCAGGGTATCCCAAACCTGCACGTAGCACCCTATCTGTTATACTAAATACGCTTGTTCATCCTCAGCTTAATCAAGCTATTGCATTTTGAATTGTTTTTTGTCCTGCTGCTAAAACACTAGGCCGCAGGGTATTCCAAACCTGCACGTAGCACCCTATCTGTTATACTAAATACCCTTGTTCATCCTCAGCTAAATCAAGCTATTGCATTTTGAATTGGTTTTTGTCCTGCTGCCAAAACACTAGGTCGCAGGGTATCCTAAACCTGCACGTAGCACCCTATCTGTTATACTAAATACCCTTGTTCATCCTCAGCTTAATCAAGCTATTGCATTTTGAATAGTTTTTTGTCCTGGTTTTAAAAAAAACACCAGACTGCAGGGTATCCCAAACCTGCACATAGCACCCTATCTGTTATACTAAATACGCTTGTTCATCTTCAGCTTAATCAAGCTATCGCATTTGTGAATTGGTTTTTGGTCTGTTGCCAAAACGCTAGGCTGCAGAGTATCCCAAACCTGCACGTAGCACCCTATCTGTTATACTAAATAAGCTTGTTCATCCTCAGCTTAATCAAGCTATTGCATTTTAAATTGTTTTTTGTCCTGCTGTCAAAAAAACACCAGGCCGCAGGGTATCCCAAACCTGCATGTAGCACCCTATCTGTTATACTAAATACGCTTGTTCATCTTCAGCTTAATCAAGCTATCGCATTTTTAATTGGTTTTTGGTCTGTTGCCAAAACACTAGGCCGCAGGGTATCCCAAACCTGCATGTAGCACCCTATCTGTTATACTAAATACCCTTCTTCATCCTCAGCTTAATCAAGCTATTGCATTTTGAATTGTTTTTTGTCCTGCTGTCAAAAAAACACCAGGCCGCAGGGTATCCCAAACCTGCACGTAGCACCCTATCTGTTATACTAAATACGCTTGTTCATCCTCAGCTTAATCAAGCTATCGCATTTTGAATTGGTTTTTGGTCTGCTGCCAAAACACTTGGCCGCAGGGTATCCCAAACCTGCACGTAGCACCCTATCTGTTATACTAAATACCCTTGTTCATCCTCAGCTTAATCAAGCTATTGCATTTTGAATTGTTTTTTGCCCTGCGGTCAAAAAAACACCAGGCCGCAGGGTATCCCAAACCTGCACGTAGCACCCTATCTGTTATACTAAATGCGCTTGTTCATCTTCAGCTTAATCAAGCTATCGCATTTTGAATTGGTTTTTGGTCTGTTGCAAAAACACTAGGCCGCAGGGTATCCCAAAACGGCATGTAGCACCCAATCTGTTATACTAAATACGCTTGTTCATCCTCAGCTTAATCAAGCTATTGCATTTTGAATTGGTTTTTTTCCTGCTGCCAAAACACTAGGCCGCAGGGTATCCCAAAACGGCATGTAGCACCCAATCTGTTATACTAAATACGCTTGTTCATCCTCAGCTTAATCAAGCTATTGCATTTTGAATTGGTTTTTTTCCTGCTGCCAAAACACTAGGCCGCGGGGTATCCCAAACCGGCACGTAGCACTCTATCTGTTATACTAAATACGCTTTTTCATCCTCAGCTTAATCAAGCTATTGCATTTTGAATTGTTTTTTGTCCTGCTGCCAAAACACTAGGCCGCAGGGTATTCCAAACCTGCACGTAGCACCCTATCTGTTATACTAAATACCCTTGTTCATCCTCAGCTAAATCAAGCTATTGCATTTTGAATTGGTTTTTGTCCTGCTGCCAAAACACTAGGTCGCAGGGTATCCTAAACCTGCACGTAGCACCCTATCTGTTATACTAAATACCCTTGTTCATCCTCAGCTTAATCAAGCTATTGCATTTTGAATAGTTTTTTGTCCTGGTTTTAAAAAAAACACCAGGCCGCAGGGTATCCCAAACCTGCACGTAGCACCCTATCTGTTATACTAAATACGCTTGTTCATCTTCAGCTTAATCAAGCTATCGCATTTTGAATTGGTTTTTGGTCTGCTGCCAAAACACTAGGCCGCAGGGTATCCCAAACCTGCACGTAGCACCCTATCTGTTATACTAAATACCCTTGTTTATCCTCAGCTTAATCAAGCTATTGCATTTTGAATTGTTTTTTGTCCTGCAGTCAAAAAAACACCAGGCCGCAGGGTATCCCAAACCTGCACGTAGCACCCTATCTGTTATACTAAATACGCTTGTTCATCTTCAGCTTAATCAAGCTATCGCATTTTGAATTGGTTTTCGTCCTGCTGTCAAAAAAACACCAGGCCGCAGGGTATCCCAAACCTGCACGTAACACCCTATCTGTTATACTAAATATGCTGGTTCATCCTCAGCTAAATCAAGCTATTGCATTTTGAATTGGTTTTTGTCCTGCTGCCAAAACACTAGGCCGCAGGGTATCCCAAACCTGCACGTAGCACCCTATCTGTTATACTAAATACCCTTGTTCATCCTCAGCTTAATCAAGCTAATGCATTTTGAATTGGTTTTTTGTCCAGCTGTCAAAAAAACACCAGGCCGCAGGGTATCCCAAACCTGCACGTAGCACCATATCTGTTATAATAAATATGCTTGTTCATCCTTAGCTTAATCAAGCTATTGCATTTTTAATTGGTTTTTGTCCTGCTGTCAAAAAAACACCAGGCCGCAGGGTATCCCAAACATGCACATAGTACCCTATTTGTTATACTAAATACGCTTGTTCATCCTCAGCTTAATCAAGCTATTGCATTTTGAATTGGTTTTTGTCCTGCTGCCAAAACACTAGGCCGCAGGGTATCCCAAACCTGCACGTAGCACCCTATCTGTTATACTAAATACCCTTGTTCATCCTCAGCTTAATCAAGCTATTGCATTTTGAATTGGTTTTTGTCCTGCTTTTAAAAAAACACCAGGCCGCAGGGTATCCCAAACATGCACGTAGCACCCTATCTGTTATACTAAATACCCTTGTTCATCCTCAGCTTAATTAAGCTATTGCATTTTGAATTGATTTTTGTCCTGCTGTCAAAAAAAAACAGGCCGCAGGGTATCCCAAACCTGCATGTAGCACCCTATCTGTTATACTAAATACGCTTGTTCATCCTCAGCTTAATCAAGCTATTGCATTTTGAATTGTTTTTTGTCCTGCTGCCAAAAACACTAGGCCGCAGGGTATCCCAAACCTGCACGTAGCACCCTATCTGTTATACTAAATACGCTTGTTCATCCTCAGCTTAATCAAGCTATTGCATTTTGAATTGTTTTTTGTCCTGCTGCTAAAACACTAGGCCGCAGGGTATTCCAAACCTGCACGTAGCACCCTATCTGTTATACTAAATACCCTTGTTCATCCTCAGCTAAATCAAGCTATTGCATTTTGAATTGGTTTTTGTCCTGCTGCCAAAACACTAGGTCGCAGGGTATCCTAAACCTGCACGTAGCACCCTATCTGTTATACTAAATACCCTTGTTCATCCTCAGCTTAATCAAGCTATTGCATTTTGAATAGTTTTTTGTCCTGGTTTTAAAAAAAACACCAGGCTGCAGGGTATCCCAAACCTGCACATAGCACCCTATCTGTTATACTAAATACCCTTGTTCATCCTCAGCTTAATCAAGCTATTGCATTTTGAATTGTTTTTTGTCCTGCTTTTAAAAAAAACACCAGGCCGCAGGGTATCCCAAACCTGCACGTAGCACCCTATCTGTTATACTAAATACGCTTGTTCATCTTCAGCTTAATCAAGCTATCGCATTTTGAATTGGTTTTCGTCCTGCTGTCAAAAAAACACCAGGCCGCAGGGTATCCCAAACCTGCTCGTAGCACCCTATCTGTTATACTAAATACACTGGTTCATCCTCAGCTTAATCAAGCTATTGCATTTTGAATTGGTTTTTGTCCTGCTGCCAAAACACTAGGCCGCAGGGTATCCCAAACCTGCACGTAGCACCCTATCTGTTATACTAAATACCCTTGTTCATCCTCAGCTTAATCAAGCTATTGCATTTTGAATTGTTTTTTTGTCCAGCTGTCAAAAAAACACCAGGCCGCAGGGTATCCCAAACCTGCACGTAGCACCCTATCTGTTATACTAAATATGCTTGTTCATCCTCAGCTTAATCAAGCTATTGCATTTTGGATTGGTTTTTGGTCTGCTGCCAAAACACTAGACCGCAGGGTATCCCAAACATGCACGTAGCACCCTATCTGTTATACTAAATACCCTTGTTCATCCTCAGCTTAATTAAGCTATTGCATTTTGAATTGATTTTTGTCCTGCTTTTAAAAAAACACCAGGCCGCAGGGTATCCCAAACATGCACGTAGCACCCTATCTGTTATACTAAATACCCTTGTTCATCCTCAGCTTAATTAAGCTATTGCATTTTGAATAGATTTTTGTCCTGCTGTCAAAAAAAACCAGGCCGCAGGGTATCCCAAACCTGCATGTAGCACCCTATCTGTTATACTAAATACCCTTGTTCATCCTCAGCTTAATCAAGCTATTGCATTTTGAATAGTTTTTTGTCCTGCTGCCAAAAACACTAGGCCGCAGGGTATCCCAAACCTGCACGTAGCACCCTATCTGTTATACTAAATACGCTTGTTCATCCTCAGCTTAATCAAGCTATTGCATTTTGAATTGGTTTTGTCCTGCTGCCAAAACACTAGGCCGCAGGGTATCCCAAACCTGCACGTAGCACCCTATCTGTTATACTAAATACGCTTGTTCATCCTCAGCTTGATCAAGCTATTGCATTTTGAATTGGTTTTTGTCCTGCTGCCAAACACTAGGCCGCAGGGTATCCCAAACCTGCACGTAGCACCCTATCTGTTATACTAAATACCCTTGTTCATCCTCAGCTTAATCAAGCTATTGCATTTTGAATAGTTTTTTGTCCTGCTTTTAAAAAAAACACCAGGCCGCAGGGTATCCCAAACCTGCACGTAGCACCCTATCTGTTATACTAAATACGCTTGTTCATCTTCAGCTTAATCAAGCTATCGCATTTTGAATTGGTTTTTGTCCTGCTGTCAAAAAAACACCAGGCCGCAGGGTATCCCAAACCTGCATGTAGCACCCTATCTGTTATACTAAATACCCTTGTTCATCCTCAGCTTAATCAAGCTATTGCATTTTGAATTGCTTTTTGTCCTGCTTTAAAAAAAAACACCAGGCCGCAGGTGACCCCGACCCGAAACCCCCCCTCAATAGTAAGACGCCTGATCACACCCCCAATAGTAAGACGTCTGATCATCCCACCAATAATAAGCCACACTAATTACCCCCCAAAAAATAATAGGCATAACCAGTGTCTCCAGCAAGCGGGGGCTTGTCTATAGGCACAAGAGGCGGTGGAGATTGGGGATTGTTGGCTTATGAAAGAGGGGTGTCCGGCGATCCCTGACAGCATGGCTCACGTCTTCAATCTGGTTGTCGGCGACGGCGGCTGGGGTCAGCGGCGTCACGGGGGTCCCCTCCACTGCGGCTCCTCTCCTCTCGGGGAGCGCACCCAGCCAGTCACGTGCCGGGGAGATTGGGGATTGTTGGCTTATGAAAGAGGGGTGTCCGGCGATCCCTGACAGCATGGCTCACGTCTTCAATCTGGTTGTCGGCGACGGCGGCTGGGGTCGGCGGCATCACGGGGGTCCCCTCCACTGCTGCTGGCGGCTCCTCTCCTCTCGGGGAGCGCACCCGGCCAGTCACGTGCCGGGGAGATTGGGGATTGTTGGCTTATGAAAGAGGGGTGTCCGGCGATCCCTGACAGCATGGCTCACGTCTTCAATCTGGTTGTCGGCGACAGCGGCTGGGGTCGGCGGCGTCACGGAGGTCCCCTCCACTGCTGCTGGCGGCTCCTCTCCTCTCGGGGAGCGCACCCGGCCAGTCACGTGCTCGCACGCGCGCGCGAGCACGTTCTCTATATTCGCCGGGGGCAAGTTTAAATGGACCAGTTAGGTCCTAAGCCTGGGTGGGGATGAACCCAGGGACTGGACAGCCTGACTGGCCAGGGCGGTCCAGTCCCTGGGGCTGCTCCTATAGGGAACCAGGTTGTAATTTGCACCAATCACCCTCACAGTTACATCAATCACCACATTCCCCTTCCCATTGGCCAGTTCCCCTTTAAATACGTTCCTGCCCGATCCACCAGTGCCGTTATAGCCATTATTAGCTTGGGTGTGCTGTTGGAATTGCGTTTAGTGTGTTTTTATCCGGCTCCGTCTTTGACCACTCCTGTTCGCTGCCCGCACCGACTATCTGCCTGTCTGACCTCGTCTCTGCTTTACCCCTTTGATACCGCGCTTTGGTGACCACCCGGATTTGACCCCTGCCTGTCTCGACCATTCTCTGTCAAACCCCTTGGATACCGTGCCCTGTGACCACCCGGCTTTGATCCCTGCCCGTCTCGACCATTCTTGCCTAAAACTGCTGGACTTGACGTTTCGGTCTCAGCCCGCTTGAACTTCCAATTTGGGATACCCTGCTGTTCACCTGTCTTCAGCAATCTTTGCGCCAGTAAGTCCTGGGGGCAACCGAGTCTGGAGAGGCATAACCCGTGTCTCTAGCAAGCGGGGGCTTGTCTATAGGCACAAGAGGCGGTGGAGATTGGGGATTGTTGGCTTATGAAAGAGGGGTGTCCGGCGATCCCTGACAGCATGGCTCACGTCTTCAATCTGGTTGTCAAGCGGTTTCTGAAGTGTTCCCCCGATCTGCAAGACATCCTAACAACTTCAATGAAACTTTGCATGCACTTTAGCCACTCATACACCGCCAAACACACCCTTCTTGAGCTACAGTGTCAGAATGGTAACCCCCAACACTGGGGTAGCCCCCAGTCTGATTTGCGATGTTTCCACCTGTTGGAATTCCACTCTTCACATGTTGGACCGATTATATGAACAGAGAAAAGCCATAACGGATTTCCTGATGATCCAAGCGGATAGGGGGACTCCCCTGTGTAACTTCAATGTCAACCAGTGGCAGGTCATATGTGACACCTGTCGTTTGCTCAGGCCCTTTGAGGAAGCCACTTTATTTGTCAGTCGGCAGGATTACGGGATGAACGACGTGATTCCACTGCTTCATGTACTACAGCACATGTTGGAAACCATGGCTGGTCAGGGCACTGGAGACATGGCGTCTACATCTTACGGCCACATGAACCCCGTTGGAGCTGAACTGGAGGAGGAAGAGGAGGAGGAGTGGCCCAGTGAAGCACAGTTTAGGCTTGGCGAAATGGCTGGTTTATCTAGTCAGCGGACAGGAGAGGAGGAGCAGCCAGAGGAGCTAGAGGGTTGTAAGGAAGACGAGACAGAGGACCCGGACACACCGTGGCAGTATGCAGTGGAGATGGAGACAGGTAGTCCTCCGAGTCACTTGGGCAAATGGCAGGAAGCATGCTCACGTGCTTGCGTAGTGACCCCAGAATTGTTTCCATTTGTCGGCGGGATGACTTCTGGCTGTCCACCTTATTAGACCCTCGCTTCCGGCACAAAATGGGGGCATTTTTTAAACCCGCCGAGAGGGAGGACAAACTGAACTACTACAAAGACATTCTACGTAGTCAGTTGGCCGATGCCTATCTGCGCCATGGTCCATACTCTTGCAGGTCTGACTCGGGGGACCTCTGCGCTCACCTTCCACTGCCATGCTGCTGGGGGGGTTGGCAGGAGCAGCAGCAGCAGCTCCATCAGCAGCAGCCTCAGTCTTCAGTCGCTAATGAGTAGCTTTCTACACCCGCATAGTGAGGCTAATCATGAGCAGCAGGAAGACCTGGAGCAGGACCTCAACCAGCAGGTCATGTCATACCTTGACATGACCATGCCAACACACCTTGAGGATCCACTGGACTTCTGGGCAGCCAAACTTGGCTTGTGGCCGAAACTAGCAGAGTTTGCCCTGGAAAAGCTGTCCTGCCCGGCAAGTAGCGTGCCATCTGAGCGGGTGTTTAGTGAGGCGGGGGCCATAGTTACGGCGAGGAGTACTCGTCTGTCAACTAAAAATGTGGAGAGAATCAACTTTGTCAAAATGAATCAGGGATGGATCAGCCAGGATTTCAACCCACCAATGGCTGATGCATGCAACTAGATTCAGCATGGTGCCACGTTTTACACTTTCCAAATGGTGTAAAACATATTTACGTCTTTAGGCCAATTTTTGGGCTCCTGCTGATCCCAACTTCAGGGTGTGCCTTTCAGCCAATTTTTGGCCTCCTGCTGATGCCAACTTCAGGGTGTGCCTTTCAGCCATTTTTTGGCCTCCTCCTGCTGCTGCCAACTCCAGGGTGTCTTTCAAGCAATGTTTGGGCTCCTGCTGTTGCTTGCAACTCCAGGGTGTGATTCATCCAATTTTTGGCCTCCTGCAGCCAACTCCAGTGTCTCTTTCAAGCAATGTTTGTGCTCCTGCTGCTGCTTGCAACTCCAGGGTGTGATTCATCCAATTTTTGGGCTCCTGCAGCCAACTCCAGTGTCTCTTTCATGCAATGTTTGGTCTCCTGCTGCTGCTTGCAACTCCAGGGTGTGATTCATCCAATTTTTGGGCTCCTGCAGCCAAATCCAGTGTCTCTGTAAAGTAATGTTTGGTCTCCTGCTGCTGCTTGCAACTCCAGGGTGTGATTCATCCAATTTTGGCCTCCTGCTGCCAACTCCAGTGTCTCTTTCAAGCTATGTTTGGGCTCCTGCTGCTGCTGCTTGCAACTCCAAGGTGTGATTCATCCAATTTTTGGGCTCCTGCAGCCAACTTCAGTGTCTCTTTCAAGCAATGTGTGTGCTCCTGCTGCTGCTGCTTGCAAATCCAGGGTGTGGTTCATCAAATTTTTGGGCTCCTGCAGCCAACTCCAGTGTCTCTTTCAAGCAATGTTTGGGCTCCTCCTGCTGCTGCTGCTTGCAACTCCAGGGTGTGATTCATCCAGTTTTTGGGCTCCTGCAGCCAACTCCAGTGTCTCTTTAAAGTAATGTTTTGCTCCTGCTTCTGCTTGCAACTCCAGGGTGTGATTCATCCAGTTTTTGGGCTCCTGCAGCCAACTCCAGTGTCTCTTTCATGCAATGTTTGGTCTCCTGCTGCTGCTTGCAACTCCAGGGTGTGATTCATCCAATGTTTGGGCTCCTGCAGCCAACTCCAGTGTCTCTGTAAAGTAATGTTTGGTCTCCTGCTGCTGCTTGCAACTCCAGGGTGTGATTCATCCAATTTTGGCCTCCTGCTGCCAACTCCAGTGTCTCTTTCAAGCTATGTTTGGGCTCCTGCTGCTGCTTGCAACTCCAAGGTGTGATTCATCCAATTTTTGGGCTCCTGCAGCCAACTTCAGTGTCTCTTTCAAGCAATGTGTGTGCTCCTGCTGCTGCTGCTTGCAAATCCAGGGTGTGGTTCATCAAATTTTTGGGCTCCTGCAGCCAACTCCAGTGTCTCTTTCAAGCAATGTTTGGGCTCCTCCTGCTGCTGCTGCTGCTGCTTGCAACTCCAGGGTGTGATTCATCCAGTTTTTGGGCTCCTGCAGCCAACTCCAGTGTCTCTTTAAAGTAATGTTTTGCTCCTGCTTCTGCTTGCAACTCCAGGGTGTGATTCATCCAATTTTTGGGCTCCTGCAGCCAACTCCAGTGTCTCTTTCAAGCTATGTTTGGGCTCCTGCTGCTGCTTGCAACTCCAGGGTGTGATTCATCCAATTTTTGGGCTTCTGCATCCAACTCCATTGTCTCTTTTAAGCTATGTTTGGGCTCCTGCTGCTGCTGCTTGTAACTTCAGGGTGTGATTCATCCAATTTTTGGGCTCCTGCAGCCAACTCCAGTGTCTCTTTCACGCAATGTTTGGGCTCCTGCTGCTGCTTGCAACTCCAGGGTGTGATTCATCCAATTTTTGGCCTCCTGTAGCCAACTCCAGTGTCTCTTTCAAGCAATGTTTGGGCTCCTGCTGCTGCTGCTGCTTGCAACTCCAGGGTGTGATTCATCCAATTTTTGGCCTCCTGTAGCCAACTCCAGTGTCTCTTTCAAGCAATGTTTGGGCTCCTGCAGCTGCTGCTTGCAACTCCAGGGTGTGATTCATCCAATTTTTGGCCTCCTGCAGCCAACTCCAGTGTCTCTTTCAAGCCATGTTTGGGCTCCTGCTGCTGCTGCTTGCAACTCCAGGGTGTGATTCATCCAATTTTTGGGCTCCTGCAGCCAACTGCAGTGTCTCTTTCAAGCAATGTTTGGGCTCCTGCTGCTGCTGCTGCTGCTTGCAACTCCAGGGTATGATTCATCCAATTTTTGGACTCCTGCAGCCAACTCCAGTGTCTCTTTCAAGCAATGTTTGGACTCCTGCTGCTGCTGCTGCTTGCAACTCCAGGTTGTGATTCATCCAATTTTTGGGCTCCTGCATCCAACTCCAGTGTCTCTTTAAAGCTATGTTTGGGCTCCTGCTGCTGTTGCTTGCAACTCCAGGGTGTGATTCATGCAATTTTTGGGCTCCTGCAGCCAACTCCATTGTCTCTTTCACGCAATGTTTGGGCTCCTGCTGCTGCTGCTTGCAACTCCAGGGTGTGATTCATCCAATTTTTGGCCTCCTGCAGTCAACTCCAGTGTCTCTTTAAAGCAATGTTTGCGCTCCTGCTGCTGCTTGCAACTCCAGGGTGTGATTCATTCAATTTTTGGCATCCTGCAGCCAACTCCAGTGTCTCTTTAAAGCAATGTTTGGGCTCCTGCAGCTGCTGCTGCTGCTGCTGCTGCTTGCAACTCCAGGGTGTGATTCAGCTAATTTTTGGGTTCCTGCTGCTGCCAGCTCCAGGGTGTGTTTTTAAGGCACTATAGGGACCCCTCATAGTGATGTCACTTCAACTCTCTGCAATTGTGCCGCTCTGCGATTCTATTAGCGATGCCTCTGATCTGCATATGAAAATTATTTACAGTATTATTTCACTAACCCAGCACGCATCCTATGCGTGTTACAGCAGGGCAGAATTGTTTACAACCCTATTGAGGCTCTAGGAGGCTCAGTAATAGCCGTTTTTAATAGCAATTAGTCGTGAATAAATTCGGGTCAAATCGATTTTTGACGGAAAATTTGGTGAATCAGTCGAATCGAATTTTTCAAAAGTTCGCTCATCTCTAATTGTAACCCTAACCTAATCCCCCAAACTCTTAATTCAAACACTATGTAGAATGTAGGGCACAGTAAGATTCAGTCATCTAGAAGAGAGAAGCCTTCCTAGAACAGAAAGTATTTGCAAAGTACCCAATACAAGGACAGATAGCATTACCCATCTACCAGGTGGAGCTATGCAAATCGTCTCTTTTTGCTCTGTGCCATCCAATGCCCTTAGAAATGCTAAGGGTGCAATGCCAAGGATTAGTTTTAAATTTACACAGCCATACACATCCAACTAGTGGAAACATGTTTCATACTTTAGGCTCTCATCAGGACAGATGTTTCTGGCTGTATGGGGGGTGAGACTTGGTGAGTACCAAAACAGAATCGCTAGCCAGTATGTGGGTAATGCTATCTGTCCTTATATTGGGTACTGTGCAAATACTTTCCATTCTAGGAAAGCTTCTCTCTTCCTTTACCTAAGTAGTGGGTTTTTTGGTCTCTTTGGCCCCCTATATTAAGCCTAACATTGGTATCTCCACATACTGGCTTGCGACTCTGTTTTAGTAATCTAGAAAATATCCTGCCACCTCCACAGATCCAAGCCTTCTGAGAGACTCTGCCTCTCCCCCCTCCCCCTCCCCCTCCCATAAGTCACACTCCCCTGGAGTTATGTCTCATTGTCTGAGCTTATAGCATTGCAGGAACAGCCCACAAACAGGGGTGGATTTGTACTGAAGTTTTAGTGTTGTGGGGGCAGATTATTTGAAATGGGGTGAGTACTTCCGCCCACAGCAATGATTCTGAGGCTATAGCATTGGGGCAGAACATAAGCTGGGGATTTTTGACTAGAAGGGTATACTGGGGTCAGGGAGTGTTGGGAGACTTAGATGGGATGTGATAGGCAGCAGCTCAACTGGCCCCAAAACAGTGCATCCCCAAAGTGGATAGTATGCCCAGAAGCCTCTGGATTTTATTCCAACCATTAGAACAACATCACAAGCATGGGGGGATTTTTTTACTTGGAAAAGGTTTTAAGTTATCACTTCTCTGATTGTTTAGCACATTTAGGACAATTTCCTCTTAGACCTCCAAATATGATGCTGAGTTTGATGAACACAGATAAAATTATCTGTTAAATAAGTTTTAAACTGCATTTAAGAGCTGTGACATAATGATTGCTCCTAACGCCTTTCCCTTGGGAAACTTAAACATGGAAAACACATTGCTTGTTATTGTTGGCTCTTAATACAAGAGATTAGTTTCTAATATAAAAGAATCATAGTGTATAAACTATTAAACCTTACATCTTATCGAGTGAAGATTGCTATTTAGTCACACCAGCAGCATTTCTAGAGCTAGATTTCACAATACAGTTCATTCCTATAAAAATTCTCCTAAACCTAACACAGCTGAGGTTTTGTGAATAAGGGGGTTATCCAAATGCTTTTCTGGACTGCAACAATGAATCAACAACAAATGGAAGGCACTGCTCTACAATGTATATGTCAACAAGTATAAAATATAATATTATCACATAATTGTCACTTTAAGGTCAATTAAAAAACATACAACATACAAACGCCGGGGACTTGATTAGGTGATGTCATTTTTTGGGAGGGAGATCTGTTTTTGATTATGTGTGATGGTATGTATTATTTGTGCCTTTTGCAAGCATATGTCCTCCAGGGGTCTTTCTCCTTTGGTTTATTTTTAATTATATAGTGTGCACTGCTTGCTTTGTAGTATTCAATGCACTTTAATGTAGGATGTACTTTTGCACATCTTTTTTTTGATAGCTCCGTGCAGTACTTGCATATGAACCAGACAAAAAACAGGAAAGACCGCACCCACTAACTTTCTAGTCAAGGGTGTGCACAAACTAGGGGTGGAGGCACATGTGTGCACCTACTGCATATCCCACCAATATAGAGAGTCCCACACTCCCTTGATCCACACCCTATAGTGAATGGCACCACTCCGTTTTAATTAACACTTAATATTACTTTATTCAATTGTTTCTACTATGTACATACATAGAATTAAAAACATTATTAAAATACATATATTTACACACAGTCCCACCAAGAGTGGGGGAAGGAGAAAGGGGGGGGGGGGAGGACCAGAATGTGTGGAGGGGGGGCAGGACAACACTGGCCAGAGTGTCCAGATGGATAGCGCCCTTATGGCTCAATTAATTAATAACATATATTTGTCTGTTGCTGTTTTAAATGCCCATTGCTGCCTATCTACCAGTGCCTATCTCATAAACCTATTACTATAAATCTCAATAATGGGCAAAAAAAAAAAAAATCAAATATTATTTACATAAACTGCTAAGTGCCATAAATCACAAATTGTTCATATTCATCCTCAGGACAGCCGTGGGGAAAAAAACAGACACACATATAACAAGACACAGTACCTCAGATATTCCAGTAACAAGCCACACAGACCCCCTCCTCTTGCATACATATATATTTTTTAACACTTTAGACTTTTTGTTAGTGTTATAGAGATTCAGTTGTGTATATTCAGCTAGACAATTTTTAAATCCCCCCCCCCCCACCTCACCTTGTGTTTTGTTGTTGTTTTTAATTGATCTTAATGTGTCTGTTGTGTTGTTGTATAGTGACAACTATATGTGTTAATACATTAATAGGCTTGATGACAGTCTTGATGTGCATGTAGGGAATGGCCCACACTCAATTGTGGTTTTAATGGTGCAGATATATTTTTGTAGTTTGATTATCCAAATGATTTTCTACAAATACCACTGAGGCTCAAGTGGTCATTAAAGCCACCATGTTTCTTTATATGCATGCATCTTAAGGTATCAATAAATACACCCAACCTAACACGTGTGCAAAATGTTTACAATTCAAGCAACATTGTTGGGAGCCAGAGAATGATAAATCATTCTCTGGGTCCCAACAGGGATCTGCTCTTTGTTGCTTCTTCAGGGGTATATGACAACAGAAATGCTTGGGTATTGTATAAATCTACTCATCTATGTGAGTGTGTGCGCAACTGATGTGGCCACCAGTAAGAATCTTATTTAACACTAGTATCCAAAAGTTGTAGTACTCTGGTTGAAGCATCGCCAGCTGAAAGTCAAGATCCCATAGCACAATGGGCAGAACTGGATTGCAGTGTTTTATGCTTATAATTAATATTACACATTTGTACAGAACTTGCATTTTGACAATAATGGAAAGATAGGACCTAGACCTAGATGTGACTAAATATAATTTTTTGTATTTTTTGTCCCAGCAGTAATTTCTTGTAACTGTAATGATGAAACACCGACCCGTGCTAAAAACAGCAATACAGCACAGTTTTCATGGAGGTAGCACCGAAGAGATGGAGGTGCAAAGTGGAGCTCACTGGCACTGAGATTATCAGCAGTCGGGTCCAAAGGGCGCTGACACAGGACGTCCAATACCTAGTGCATATCATATCAGATAATTAGCATCCAGCGCTGCAACACAAATCATTCCATACTTACAATCGTTGCTTTATATATTGATTCTCATGAGGAGAAGGGAATGGTCAGGTCCTAATTGGTAACTCTGGCAGGATGTCTCTACCTTATATCGGGAAGATGAGTGTTGATTGGTACAGGAAATCAGTAACTGCTAGTTATAACCTGTTTATGTCTTTTGTTCCAGAATTATTTTTTAAATTATCCAATAAATAATTATATTATTATAACTCATCCAATAAGCTAAATGACATTTTTGTAATTTATTATTTGTTAATGATATTGTTATTTTTATAGATTTAAATATTATTAAATGTATTTTATTAATATTAGAGAGACTGTCCACGCAATGGGTTAAAAAACCTACAGCCTCTTACCACTTGGAGTAAGATTTAAAGTGTCTGATTCTCCCTCTCTCTCAAATACAAATCTTTTGTTTCCAATGACTAAGGTCCACCTCAGCTCACTCTCAGCTTGTGTACAAGCATATAATTGCATTTCTCCTGCTCTGAATGGCCACACCCACTCTCCCTCTGTGTGTAAGAAAGAGAAACTGAAGGTAAAACATTTAAATGTATCTCAGCAACTTTTTAAAAAGTGAAAAAAGTTTAGGACATTGCTGAATCCCTTTAATAAGTAATTGAGTTGCTTGCTTTTCAATAATTAATTATTGTAATAAAAGCTATGTTTAAAAAGAATAAGTTAAAAAATACATATTTTTTATATATTTTTGCAATATTTTATTAGTATAAACTTTACTCCCACATTATTTAGGTTCACTAAAATGATATTATTTCTATCTTTAATGTTTTTCAATTACCCCTTATAGTGGACCTATAACTTGGTGACCTAAAACCTCAACCATAAACATGAAGCTCTGTCTAAAGATTTGGCTCTCTGACTATAAGGCTTATAAAAATCCAATAAGCACAACAGTGGTTAATGTAGTGCAGGGGTTCCCAACTTTTTTCAAGTACCATTTTTTAAATTAAAGTACCAACAGATCAGGTTGGGGTCAATCTGCAGCCTAGCAGACTTCCACCTGATAGGATCTCGAGTACCACCAGTGATGCTAGTACCAGTGGTTGAGAACTCCCAATATAGAGCATTATGATTTGCATAATGATTGTTTTGGGTGTCTAATTCAGAGCCCTGTTTGTTTAATTGCTTTGTAGCCCTGACTGTAAGTAATCAAGACTTGGGCCTCTTTTAATTTACATTTTTGTTGTTGTGAGATTCACATGTTTCATATATTATTGGCATATTTTTCATAAACAGTATATATAAATATAATGCTGTATGTACCTGGAATTCTATTTGGTTGCTCAAATAGTTCATTGGTGATATATATATATATATATATATATATATATATATCTTTATGGTCCAATTTAGATGACTCATTTTGAAAAGAATCACAGAAAATGAAATAGTTTGTACAATGTCAAAAATGAAAACAAAAAAATGAAAACACATGAATTAGATGTCGCCAACTGGGGCATGGTGTTGGTCGCCACCGGTGCTGCCACTAAATGACTTGTGCTTCCAAAAGAACTACACATCTCTGTGCTGTTTTTCTGCGCCCAGAGTGCAACCACAACCCAGCCCATAGAAGTCTTTGGCAGCACAGGTAAAGCA
Organism: Gastrophryne carolinensis; assembly: GCA_027917425.1. NCBI lineage: Eukaryota > Metazoa > Chordata > Amphibia > Anura > Microhylidae > Gastrophryne > Gastrophryne carolinensis. The sequence continues at coordinate 101,817,203 of CM051239.1, read as the reverse complement.
CATGTATTGTACAATACCCGCACTGCATTGTGGTGCAGTCAAAGGGCCATACACACTGTCACCTTCCTGTCCATTGCTGTTGGTCCCTGCCAGCATAATGGGCCTCCGTCCACCATCTTGTGCCTGCTTCAGGTCCTTGCACTAGGGTCCTTCACTGCTTTTTTCTCTGCTCATGCAGGCTACTAGCTCTTCTGTTGCAACTGTTAGCATCACCTCCATGGTCTACTGCTTCCGCTACTGGAGCATGGTATTTGTCCAGGAGCTGATGTCTTGGGTCAGGAGCAACACAGTACAGAGTGGCATGTACCGCAACAGAGGCACAGCACAATACTGCACTGCATTGCGGCTGGAAACACACAGTATGAAATTGACCTTAGTGTTGGCATTTAGTATAATAAAGGTCTGTTTCCAATCACAAACTAACTTCCTCCCCCATTATCCCCCTTGTGCGGTCTTTTTGATGCTGTTGGGTTGCGCCTATTTGATGCTGTTGGGTTTACAGTCCCTTTAACTCTTTAGTGCAAGGTTTGGGGAAGATAGGGGAGATGTTAGGTCCAAAAAAGAAACTTGTCTCACAGCAAAATACCAATCTATATTAATTTAATCTGTGAAGGTCAATTTTATCCTTTTCTTCTGCTTTTATCCTTCTTAATATCAATATCAAAAAGAATTCACATAAATCTGTGTCAAAGAAATAAAGTGGAAAAATATAGCTTAAAGCTGAACATTACGATAAACCAATCATGATTGTGAAAAGAAGTTTCAGTAAAATGTGTTTACATTATGCATTATTGTTAGCGCCTTCACCTTAAATGCCACTAAGGCAGTTTTTGCCATACCAGTATAGTTACACAGGAAAAGATAAGTGATTTTATCATCGTTACATCTTGAAGCTTGGCGGTAAGAAGGTAATCTGCTGGAATAAAAAGCCTACCAGGATATAAGTGCAGCACTGAGTGCAGAAGCACCTAGAGGGTCACAGTAATGAGAGATAATGAAGGGTACATGGCCTGGCCGATGGAAAACAGTGTCTAAAAATACACTGTAATGTGTGTGTAAGGTAGGAAGCATGCTCAGCTAGTGGGGTTTACTACTAAATCATATATTGAATGATAAAAGAAATCGAAACTGAGTGTTTTTCTTTTTGGCATTATTAAAGGGTTTACAACCATACTGCAATTTCTAAAGTCGGTGTTTAACTTTGTTTTGGAATACTGAAAAGGATTTGATAGTCTTCTAAAATCTAATAATACCTTTGGGTGTGCTTTTGGATTTATACTAAAGTCTTAATGTGTACAGACTAAACAAATCTTTAAAAATGTTTTGTTCTAAGTTATCTCAATAAATTACATACTCCCGAAGATAGGGGGAGTTTACAGGTTATGAGCATCATTTATTTCAAGGTAAGGAATTTCTTTTAAAGTGGACAAAAGCCCACAGAGTTTGGCCCGGGAAGCTATAAGAAACTCACTATCTCTCCAACAGTGCATGCGCAAGCAGAGTGCGTGCCTGCGCCAGGCAGTTGTGGATGTCTGGTGTGGGCACACTTCTTGTTAAAGGGTAGCGGGGATGCGGATGCCAGCCTTAAATAAAGGTGCAGGAGCTGATCTGAGCACGCTGATTGGACAAGAAGCCACGCATGAGCCGTAGGACCAGGGAGAGTTTGTTCGGGCGACTTGGGCGTTTTCACGCATTGGGGTATCCCCAATCGGCGCGCCCTTGAGGCAAGGACCAAATCCCAGGATAGTCAAAATCCTTGGTTTAGTCCAGTTTAAGTTTAGAAACAACAGCAACCTATGGGGCATGCTAAAGAATTTGTCAAATCGTTCTGCATAGCCCATAGACTGCTGTTGTTCCCAAACTTTTAAACAATTATTATGCACCTCACCTGTAAAAATGGCCCATCACATGTGAAGGTGATTTTTTTTTAGAAAATATTAGAACAAACATTTTTGTTGCTCTTTTTTGTGTGTTAAAATTAAGCCCACTGAGATGCAGGCTGCAACTCACACCCAAATGTGCACCCATAGTTGAACTTGCTTCTTTAAATCTTTAGCATGCACCTGTGATAGGGCCTTTTTACAGGTTAAGCAGATCATTATTCCAATGAGTTAAGGTTATTTGCATTTAAGTTTGGAAACAACAAAACCCTATGGGCCATAGGGTGCTATTATTTCCACATTTTAAAATACATCTTTACATCATGTGAAAGTGAATGTATCTAAACTGTAAAAATGTGCCATCACATGTACAGATGATTTTGGGGGGGGGGGATGTAGGACAAATTTTTTTGCACTTTTTTGGGTGTTATTCCACACCGGAGGTCCCACTGGCTTAATCAAATATTTAGCATGACCCCCTATGAGTACAATGGTCTCAATCAGTAGCAGACTAACTCACTAACCGGAAAAGTTGGGTTTTTAGTCTTTAAGCCAACTGTGCTTTTAAGAGCCAAAAATAAACTCCTAAAATCCACTAAAATGTCTCCACCTGTCTAAGTCAGGTCATATGAATAAAAAGAAATGGCATATAGTGTCATATTTTTTCCAATCTGACAATTTATTGAAATATGGCTACTCACAATATTTCTGCAAAACAAGATTCCAACAAGGATGAGCAGCAACCTTTCTGGTCCCAATGATGCTGGCCCAGTTGCCATTTGTGTTCCACAAGGAAACACATATCATTCATGTGGGAACCTTTTCCTAGCCTTGGAATGCAACCAGAAGGGGTCAATAGGCTCGATTCAGAGACACATTCGTCCGGACTAGGAAGATCTTCAGAATCTCCTATGAAGCTTCCATCTTCCTCCTGCTCCTGGATTTGCTCCATCAGTGTGTGGCTCTGTTGAGGACATGTAAAAAAAACAGGTTCAGTGTGTGGAATACCTATAAAAACCACACAAGCAAAACATGGCAAGCTACATGCATACACAACAGCATCAAAATACACTTACCGTAGACATCGGATCCTGGGTCCTATGCAGCGCGGAAGAAGACGGACGCGGTAACATGGCAGAGGAGTCCCCACTAGCTGAGGGATGATGCTGGCCTGCTTTAGAAGAAAAAGAGCGATGAATACACACAACTATGCATAGTTTATGTTTAAGAACACATATGGTAATCAAAGAAACGTGGCAAAGCAGTAAGGGCCCCTCCAACAACGTGGCCACTTGCCATTCCCTAGGAATCCCATTACATTAGTGCATGGATTGTTAAACCAGACTAGACACATTGGTCACGTGTCTAAAACCAAACATGCAAAGAATGGCTGATGTGTGAGTTGCAACATCCCTTTAAGGCGAGGAAGTTAACACACTAAGGTGGGCAAAAACACTTACAATATGATTCTGGTGGGGAACATTTGTATGGCATAAAACCTTCCTAGAAAACCATCTTAATCAGTTGTGCAACTAAACCAGCTCAAACAAAATTGACCAACAGGCAAAGATGTTATTGTGGCGTGTGCTTGTCAATTAATACATAGCACCCATTCCTTTTCTACACTTCTAAGTGACATATTTTTCACAAATTTCATTAAACATCATGTATGTGGCTGTCAATTTGCACATTACCAGGCCACACCCATGACACTCCCTAGTCAAAGTGAGCACTCCTAACAAACCTACCCCCTAGAGCCATGTGCTTAGCTAGCCCTTGCTGACACCCCCTAGAGCCATGTGCTTAGCTAGCCCTTGCTCCCACCCCCTAGAGCCATGTGCTTAGCTAGCCCTTGCTGACACCCCCTAGAGCCATGTGCTTAGCTAGCCCTTGCTCCCACCCCCTAGAGCCATGTGCTTAGCTAGCCCTTGCTGACACCCCCTAGAGCCATGTGCTTAGCTAGCCCTTGCTGACACCCCCTACAGCCATGTGCTTAGCTAGCCCTTGCTGACACCCCCTAGAGCCATGTGCTTAGCTAGCCCTTGCTGACACCCCCTAGAGCCATGTGCTTAGCTAGCCCTTGCTGACACCCCCTACAGCCATGTGCTTAGCTAGCCCTTGCTGACACCCCCTAGAGCCATGTGCTTAGCTAGCCCTTGCTGACACCCCCTACAGCCATGTGCTTAGCTAGCCCTTGCTCCCACCCCCTAGAGCCATGTGCTTAGCTAGCCCTTGCTGACACCCCCTACAGCCATGTGCTTAGCTAGCCCTTACTGACACCCCCTAGAGCCATGTGCTTAGCTAGCCCTTGCTGACACCCCCTAGAGCCATGTGCTTAGCTAGCCCTTGCTGACACCCCCTACAGCCATGTGCTTAGCTAGCCCTTGCTCCCACCCCCTAGAGCCATGTGCTTAGCTAGTCCTTGCTGACACCCCCTACAGCCATGTGCTTAGCTAGCCCTTGCTCCCACCCCCTAGAGCCATGTGCTTAGCTAGCCCTTGCTGACACCCCCTAGAGCCATGTGCTTAGCTAGCCCTTGCTGACACCCCCTACAGCCATGTGCTTAGCTAGCCCTTGCTGCGTATGTGTATGTTTCAATACATTTGTGTGGTCATTCAGACATTACTAACCTGCAGGAATTGGTGGGTTGTCAGTGTCCTGCTGGCCCGAGTGTCCCTCTAAGGCCACGGGATGTAATAAGGACAGCACCATCTCCTCAGCCGGTGTAAATCGCATTTTTGTTGGGAAACCTCCGCCAGTTGTTTCGCTGAAAAACATAGTAAGCATAATTAAGCGCACTGATGGACAGACAAGAATAATAAAAACCCAAACATTAGCTATGTACCTGTGCATCCGCCTTAGATTCTCTTTCTTCCGCACTGCATATTTCAGGTCCGAAATCTTACGTTGAATCTGGTCCATATCTTTACGTTCCTCACCCGCTGCATTGACTTGCCTGGTGAGTTCTTCAAAAATCTCTGTTTTGCGCTGTTTACTGGTGTGTTTTGATCTTCTACCATATAGCTCATCAAAATGTAAGGTGAGCCCAGTAGCCAATGCCAGAGTTTGGGACTCAGCAAAACGGCCACCCAAGTGTCCTCTGCGCAAGTTGCGCCCTCTTCGGGGTGGTTGTGGCTCCTCACTGCTTGGTTGCAAATGGGGTGACATTCTGGCCTGGGGGGATGGAGGAGACCTCAAGGACTGGAGGCTGGCTGTTGATCTTACTGGACTTGGGAAGGGACTGGGTGTTCTTGGCTGGGTGGACCCTGAAGTTGCAGGTGTAGATGTGGCATAGGGGGAATGCATGCCAACCTGTGCCGGAGGATAATGTGGGCGAGCAAGAGAGGGTCTTGGCGAGCTTGAGCTGCTGCTGTGGGTCTGTGGGGCCTTGGAGGTGGTTGGCTGGGTCTGTGGGGCCTTGGAGGTGGTTGGCTGGGTCTGCGGGCCCTTGGAGGTGGTTGGCTCTGTCTGTGGGGCCTTGGAGGTGGTTTGCTTGGCCTTAGTTTTTGAGCCACGTGCGGGGGGGAGGGGGCCGTTGGCCTTTGGCGGCTTTTCGGGCTTCTGGAGCGTGTTCTTGTTTGGCCCCTGCGGCGCCTTGGGCCCCTGCTGCGGCTTCTGGACCGGGAGGTGGTTCGGCCCCTGCTGCGCCTTGGGCCCCTGCTGCGGATTCTGGACCGGGAGGTGGTTCGGCCCCTGCGGCGCCTTGGGCCCCTGCTGCGGCTTCTGGACCGGGAGGTGGTTCGGCCCCTGCTGCGCCTTGGGCCCCTGCTGCGGCTTCTGGACCGGGAGGTGGTTCGGCCCCTGCTGCGGCTTCTGGCCCGGTGTTTTTGGCCTTTGCCTATGGCCTTGGTGCCACGTGGGGGGGGGTGATGTGGGGCAGGGTGGGGTGGGGCTTCGTCCCCTCTTACCCATCTGTGGGACATGAGTTTTAGCAGGCTTGGTTACCTTGCTCCTTGGTTGTGGTGGTGCTGCAACCTCCTTTTTTGCCGCAGCCTTGGTGGTAGCCCTTAGTCGGGCTTTAGGCTCTTGCGACCTTGTTTGCGGACCCTCGCCCTGCTCAGCCTGCTTGCTCTGCTTCTTTGCTGGACGTTTTCTTTTGGGTGCCATTTTGTGTGGACTCTCAAAGAGAATGAGCTGTGTGTGCAGGGACCTTTAAATAAGGTCTCCGGCGTGTGACGCCTACGCGTTCGCTTACGCGCACGTCCGGCCGTTCGCACGGCCGTGCGAAACCCGGAAACCGCTGGGGCCGTGCTTATCTGCTGCCTAGAAGAAGAAGAAAGATGGCGCCCACTATCTTCACCCGCCAACAAGAAGAGATAATCATGCTTGTAAGTGTCTTTTAACGACTTTGCTTTGATTGTTAATTGTTGCTCTACATGTTAAGGATGCGCAAAAAGTAATATTTGGGTTAAAGCTTTGGTTCGACTACATGCACAACCAAGCGCACGCCACACACGTGCCAAACGACAGTGCTGCCATATTTGAAAGTTAACTTAGCCTAAAAGTGTGTGTGTGTATGTGTTCATGTGATTGAACCAAATAATGTATTGTTGCCTCTTCTAGATATGCATTTCTGAGTTCTTGCTATGTTTGTTTTTTGTTTTGCAGACCATGCTGGAGCGCAGGTACGACTACCTGCCCAACTCGTTTGCCAAACGAAACGTCGCCCTGGAGATCATCTCGGAGATCCAACACCAGACCGACACCACCTTCACCCACACACAGATCATGCAGCATTGGTCGGACCTGAAGCGACTGCACATGCCCCGGGTGCGGAGGTTTTTTGGAATCCATTTCCCAAGTAAGTACATAGCGCTTGCATGCAAGATGTAACTAGGACAGAATTTAGGCCTTTTATTTATAATGCCTTCTCTTTTGTAGTGTTGGAAATGGATTACAGAATTCGCCGCACCCGGAGGCGCACAGGCCGACCAGTGCTGCATGATTCTGCAGCTGGGAGTGAAGGTGGTGGATCTCCAGGGCGACGGGCCGACCCCTCCTCTGTGGCCTCCTCAGACCAGCCCCTGGACCTTACCACAGAGGAGGGGCGGCACAGCGTGGGCAGGCAGTCGTACCCTGCCACGCATGCGGGATCCTCTGGTATGTCACTCTTCATGTCTACACCAAAACATATAATTGCTAGCTCCTGATATCACCAAACTGAATCCTTTATTCTGTATTTGTAGATGTTTCGGTTGCGGGTGAAGTAGTGGGTGAGGAGGCAGCAGATAGGAGCCCACAAGACCCTGGAGAAGGTGAGTGATGTGACCCAGACTTAGCTAAAAACATTTGAGGACTGCGGAATCAGACATCCAAACTAACCATTTGGCCCATGTTTCTACAGGCACTTCTTCACAGCAGAGCCAGGAACCAGGACCTCAGGGTGTTGTCCCCAACGAGCCATCTCTCGGCCACCAACCAAGTAAGTAGTCATGGCATTATAGAGATTTCTGTCTAAATTCCCATGAACACCAAAACACATAATGCCCTAGTCAATGCCAATATAAGAGGGACCTGTGTCCACTTAATTAGCTTAATTACTTGCCCAACTGTCCTGTGGCCACTGAATTAGCTTAATTAGTTGCCCAACTGTCCTGTGGCCACTGAATTAGCTTAATTCCTACCACAACTGTCCTGTGGCCACTTAATTAGCTTAATTCCTACCACAACTGTCCTGTGGCCACTGAATTAGCTTAATTAGTTGCCCAACTGTCCTGTGGCCACTGAATTAGCTTAATTCCTACCACAACTGTCCTGTGGCCACTTAATTAGCTTAATTCCTACCACAACTGTCCTGTGGCCACTGAATTAGCTTAATTCCTACCACAACTGTCCTGTGGCCACTTAATTAGCTTAATTACTACCACAACTGTCCTGTGGCCACTGAATTAGCTTAATTACTACCACAACTGTCCTGTGGCCACTTAATTAGCTTAATGGCCTGTGGCCACTTCATAACCTTAATTCTTGTCATTAATGACATATGTGCATTATAGTTAATTAGTTTATTAAAATACACATCATTATCATTAAATCCACAGGTGATAAACATGTATTGTTCTCCGAATAATTTGTTTTTCTGATTTTTTTGCAGGGACCACAAGACAGCGACTTGCTGATATGAATCGGAGGGTCCTTGAGTTGGTGGCCGATCTGCAGGCGATGCGGGACACGTTGGGGACAACAGAAGAGGAAGACTAGTGTCCTGGTTCCTGGCCCTGTAGATTTGTAAATAGTTTTATTTGTACATAGTTTTATTGGTTAAACACCAAAGTTTTTTGTATATAGTTTTATTGTTTTTAAAAAAAAATTTATTGTATATAGTTTTTAAAGTTTTTAAAAAAATCTAAGTGTATATATTTTTATTAACCACCCAACAATTTGTATATAGTTTTTAATTTTTTAGGGCCAAAGTTGTCAAAAATATTTGTTTAAAAAATGGCAATTGAGCAATAAAAACCCAAAAAAAAAAAAGAAACATGTTGTCCCATTTATTTGCACAAATACATTTAACAAAAACAAGGGGACAATGACATATTTGAAAATCAAGATTGTGATGTCCGTGAAGTGATTTGGGTAAGTTTTAGGGTGTGAAAATGGAAGAAGAAACAAGGCGCTAAGTGATTTGGGTAAGTTTTAGGGTGTGAAAATGGAAGAAGAAACAAGGCGCTAAGTGATTTGGGTAAGTTTTAGGGTGTGAAAATGGAAGAAGAAACAAGGCGCTAAGTGATGTGGGTAAGTTTTAGGGTGTGAAAATGGAAGAAGAAACAAGGCGCTAAGTGATTTGGGTAAGTTTTAGGGTGTGAAAATGGAAGAAGAAACAAGGCGCTAAGTGATTTGGGTAAGTTTTAGGGTGTGAAAATGGAAGAAGAAACAAGGCGCTAAGTGATTTGGGTAAGTTTTAGGGTGTGAAAATGGAAGAAGAAACAAGGCGCTAAGTGATTTGGGTAAGTTTTAGGGTGTGAAAATGGAAGAAGAACCAAAGCGCTAAGTAGTTAGGGTGAGCTTTAAGGGACCTCAAGGGAAAAGGCAGGATAGCGCTAAGTGGTTAGGGTGAGCTTTAAGGGACCTCAAGGGAAAAGGCAGGATAGCGCTAAGTGGTTAGGGTGAGCTTTAAGGGACCTCAAGGGAAAAGGCAGGATAGCGCTAAGTGGTTAGGGTGAGCTTTAAGGGAGCTCAAGGGAAAAGGCAGGATAGCGCTAAGTGGTTAGGGTGAGTTTAGTGATGGAAGTGAAATTATGTAGGCGAGCACTTTAATGAGAGAAGTTTGTAGTGCGCAGGCGCAATATCATAAGAATTTCGTCTGGACAGATACTTTAGGAAAAAATGAAGCAGGATGTAGCGGGAAAATGATAGGATTCGTGTGAGGATAGGATGGGAAAAGGGCAAAAACGAAAGGCTACGTTGGTAGTTGTGAAAAATGAATCTGAACATTTTCGATGGAAAATGACATCCTCGTCTGCGTACTCTGGCATACGAGCACACGGACGCGCTACGGAAGGTTTACGAAGCATGCATAGAATCGCTCAAACGCTCATGCGAGAGCGGGAAATTTTGAAAATCTTACAACGTCGGCACCAAACCGAAAGTTTTTGGGTGTCTCTCTGAATCGAGCCTATTATTTAAGTTCTTTCCTATTGCTAAATAAGCACACACCTACCCCAATTACTATCGGTATCACCAAAACAATATATTAGTAATAAAATAACTGTGCCAATTACAACTAAAACTATAATTACATTGAACTTTGAAAATATGAAATTGCACATTTAATATTACACAGGCTAAGTGAATATTAAAAGGAAAAGATGTCCAAGTTTAAATAATACAAAAAATTGATATAAATAAATATAATATCAAAAATGTTTTAAACCAACCTTTTTATATGACAGTATGAGTTATCTAAGTAGCTATTTAAAGCGAATTCAATGTTCAACCCATGCGGCACCAAATCAATAAATAAATCCACTTAGACACTACCTCTCTAATTTATAGTATCCATATCTATCCCTATAAACTCCATTATACCTGAATTAGAGTCATGAAATAATTTAAAATGTAGCGACAAACTATGATTTGTAAAACCTCTCTTGATGTTGTAAATATGTTCTCCGAGACACACTTTCAGTTGTCTTTTGTACATTGTAATTTACAAGGACAGGTAATTAAGTACACTACAAACTACCTATGACAGGAAAAAAATAATCTATTTTTAATTTATTCTCATTTGTATTGGATATAAAATCTTGACACCTTTTACTCGATATTACTACTACTCGAAAAAGATGGCTGCTGGCTCCCATGGGTGAGGACACTTCTAGTGCCAGTTGGCAGTGCTAGCACTGGAGTGTCCTCACTCAGCAGGAGTAGCAGCCATCTTTTTGTATCCTCGGCTGGGGCAGATTTCAAACCCCGCCGCTGGCCAGGAAGGGGATTGTGGGGCCAAGGTGAGTTACAGCAGCACTTCCTGCTTCTGCATCCTTAGGTGAAGTGGAGTGATGGGCTGCTCAGCAGACCACCAACCAGCTTTTCTATGTTCGGGCCAAACGCTAAACTCGAACATGTATTTCTGACTAAAGCCTGTGTTCAGGTTTGGGAACCCAAACTCGCAAACACTTTGCAGTTCAGGTTTGCCCATCACTACTTATCACCTATTGATATTCCATGCTAAAAGTGCATTTTTTATATTTTTCAATTTTTTGCTGCAAAAGATAACTCCTATCTATTCCAGCTATGACTCTGATTTGTTCTCTTACTTTCACAATATAAGTTCATCTAATCTTTTTTTCTAAAATTGCTGCTTGTTCATGAAAGTCTTCCTTCTTCGTATAATAGTATAATAGCTACATAATAGTATCATTTTTACATAATATATTATATTGGGATATCCCAAATCCAATTAAAATGGCAAGCATTACAGTCTGTAGGTTTATAATACATGGTAGTAATTACAATTTTCTTTTACCTACAGATGTTTAGATCCAAAAAGGAACTCTCTCCGTGCTCCTTTTTGCTGTTAAAATATCCCCACATATGTTGTTTTTAGAGTAAATGGAAACATCTAATTTCCCAAAGATGCCTTTCCAAATAATCAAAAGATCATCTATAAATCTCCTAAACAAACAAGGAACCCTATGTGTATTTAGATAAATCAATTGTGACTCCGGCCACTGCTTACATTTGCCATACTAGGTGCCTAATAATTAGAGATGAGTGAACTAATTTATTATTTCCTATGATGTCACTGTGAGTGACAGGGCATGAAAGCCAGCTCACTCCCCACTATAGATAGTCCCTCCCGAGGGCAAAGGCTCAGTTTCCTCCCATCATCGTGGGGGCTTCTGATAGCGGCGCTATCAGACACCACTGCTGCCCTCTTTTAACGGGGGGGATAGTAAATCCTCACCCATAATCGTTTGCAGCACTAAAGCTGTGGAAGCCAAGCATACGGTACTCTACTCATATGGATTCTGCTGATGGAACGGGCTAATTGCTTGGACCTAGTAGCTATTTTTAATTTACATTTCCTGCTGGGGTTAGTAAGAGAAAGAGAGGAAAGGGACAGACATGGGGAAGGGAGTTACATTAATTCAGAAAGAGCCTCATAGATAAATTGTAAACAAATTCTAAACATTGTTGTTTCTATGCTGTTAGTATATGTCTAAATTAGATTATGCATGTATGCCATTAAGCGCCAATTGTTTGACCACTGCGTCACTCTATTAAGATGTATGCGACAGTTAGTGCCAAGTAGAACATCTTATACAAATAACTTCATGACTTAACTTTTTGACAGTGCAGTGTAGCATTATTGTATCACCTACGCCAGTCATAAGTGGAGCTGAAGCCTAAGCTGCCATAGAACACAATGGCAGGAAATGTATTGAAGTTGTTTTATAATTGAAAAAATTATGAAATAAAATGCAAAAAAAAAAATGTTTTTGTAACATGTCAAAAATGCAAAAGCAAGATGTTGCGAACTGCTATACTTTTACAAACTGTCAGAAATTACTTTTGCCTTCTACCTATAAGATTGTGCTTTTTCTTTTTTTAGTAAAAGTAATTATCCAAAAAAGTGTCCCCCTTCCTTGCTGAACCAACCAGCCCGGGTATCAGGCCAGGGCCCAGGAATGGAACTGCTTCTTTCAGAATAACTAGCCCCTATGCCCTTCAGTTAAAGTTGGGTGCTCTTCCAGTGCTGCTGGGTGCACCCATGTATGAACACAGGGGTCAAACCGATGGACACCTGGCTTTTCACCCACCGTGCTCCAAGAGAGGGTGTGAGTAATCGGGAGGCGATATCTGAACATCTCCCACTAGTCCCAGCAGGTTGCAAGCCACCCCCCCCCCCACTGTGAAATGGCATAGGGACCTCCTATTTTGCTACGACTCTCCATTTCAGGGGACCGTTATACCAGTTCACAGTGTAGGAGAGCTGGCACGCCACCTGCCGAGACTGTTGAGTGACATGCTGGTATTGCTGCTGATTACCTGAACCCTCTCTTGGGGCACGAGAGGTGGAAGAACACCAAAACTTGTACTTTAGAGGGGGGGGGGGGGGGGCTGTGGTTAATGGTTAAAGGAGGATGTCGGGTATTCCTTTCACTTCCCATGACAACTGAGGCAATCTTTAGCTCTTTGCTTCTAACTCAGGAAGTAGAGGAGGTCCACGAGGTGGACCCATATATTGCTGTCTTGCACCTGGGCTATGAGATTCCCTTGAGGACCATTTGACCTGTCACCTTAATGACTTTCTTAGCTTCTCGCTGCTGGGGTTTGGAGGGGTTAAGCTACTGTTTGTCTCCACCCTTCCCTTGTAGACAGAGCAGAAAAACAGTGGACAAAGCTTTTGGCCCTGTGTTTGGAGATCTCCGCACAAATGCACAGGTGAAGTAAGAAGAGCAACAGAGCCATAGAGGCAGCTATGTGGGGGTCCACAAAACATGAGCTGTTGGTGAGCCTTGTAGGAAAGGGTTGGGGAGCATTTTCTAGAAAGAATTATCTAGCCATAAAAAAAATATGTAATATACGCCTCATGCTTGATCTCAAACTGCCTCATAAGTTGAGATGCTGTCATGCTTCTGCTGATGATTTTTGTGCTGATGACCTTCACATCCAATTTCCAGTCATAATGCTTGCTCTATTCTTGATTGAAAGCAGTGGCTTTGGCGCACCACAAGACTGATCACTGCTAAAATGCCTATAAGCATGCAAGGGGGTGTTGGGAAATGCAATGTCAGCTTTAAGGATGGTGGCAAAAAAAATGCAGTATTTTAACATGTAGAGTTGTGAGAGATCAAGCATGCTAAATGTCAGTAACTTACAGCTCTATTTTTTTCAAATATATGGCTAGACAAACCCTTTAAAACCTCAGCGGCCAAAGGGCAGCAGGAGGCATGGATTGATCTCAGTTTTAAGCTGTTACTTCGCTTGATATGTGCTCTTTAAAATTGGGTTTAAAATGGGTTTTGCAAAAAAATAATTTCTATGTAAAATACATAATAAAGAACAACTTAATTCCATTACTCGGCATGCACAATGCCCGGGTCATGGTGCGCTTTATTAAAATGAGATTTAGATCTTCTATTTCCATTGTAAGCCCCCAGGTGACATTATTCTGTACAGCAGTACTTTGTTATCTGACTTATCAGAATTAAACCCGACATAGTTTCTACACTCAGCACTCTGCACAGAGAAGTTTTAATAAAACAATTGTAACAACTTGATCTTCTTGAACATTTTTCACTTCTAATGTTGATCTTTGATTGTGGGTCACGGTTAAATTGAACATGAATCGCCAATTTGGTTTTGTCTGGCCAGACGCAAACAGAGGCAGTATTCAGCAAACAAGCTGTTCATCTCTATATTTTTTTTTTTTTTTTTTCTATTTATGCCCCAGGGTATAAAAGCATCTCTGTGAGGGGGCAGCATTACTGCATTATTTTTCTGCTGCGACACAAGAGATGAAGAAGGGGGAACCTGTTTTCCCCTGAAGATTAAATGCCAACACTCTTCCAATCAAGCCATAAGAAGATGGGTCAAGCCAAGGTGATAGTGGAGAGGACGGCAGTTAACATAGGAGACAGATAAAGTGCATGAATCCAGCAGCCTTCTGTGGCTGCTTGGATCCGTGGGCTATTCCACAGATTTACAGTTTTATATTAAAGTAGCAGTGTTGCTAGGAAAGAATAAACCTCTTTTCTTCAGATGAGGGAATGTATCCTGTGTTTTGAGAGGATTTTACATGGAATAGCGATAGTGATATTTCTTGTATGGTTCATTAAACTCGCATAGTCACCCCCATCCCTTAAAAAGTCAGATAACAGTACTACTGTATAGAATAATGTAACCAGGGGCCTCACAATGGAAATAGAAGATATAATCTCATTTTGATGAAGCTCACCATGACTCAAGTGTTGCACATGTTGATTAATGGAATTAAGTTGTTCTTTTTTAGGCATTTTACATAGAAAATATTTTTTACCAAACCCATTTTAAACCTAATTTTAAAGAACACATTTCAAGTGAAGTAACAGCCTAAAACACACACCCTTTCCCACATATACAACCTGGAATTCCATATGGTTGGCAAGCCACATATGAGGCCAACCAAGTTGAGCACATGCACCAGGCAAGGGATGTGCATCAATCCAGGCTTGGCCCAAGGTTGCTACAAGGTTACACCCATTGTTGCACACCACCTTGCCAGGCTTCAGATGCAATGGCAGCAGTCACTTGTCTCTCTGCTCCTGGATGCTGGTACACAGGTCCTGGGTGGTGTGGGATCTTTCACCCAGACAGATGAGTTTTAGCACCACATGCTTCAATTTTCTCATGGCAGTGCTCACATTGGTGGTGCAGGGGCTGTGCTGACTGCTTGAGGAGGAAGCAGAGGAGGAAGTAGGAGGAGGGGACAACAAAAAACACCAAATGCGTCACAGTCCCAACCACTACTACATTGACTCAGTGGGTGGTTAGAGAGATTTAACGTCCCTGCCCATGCTTACTGATGTGGACATTTGAACTAATAGCATTACCCAGTGCACATCTTATTTTTTTCTGGTACGGTCTTGCTGATTTTTAGGGGGGTGAAGTAGGTGGAAGATAATCCCATGGAACTGGTACCACTGTGTACTATATAATCTTTGACTGCCTCAACTTGTTCTGGCTTTACCAGAAATTCACTTCAAACCTTGCCGCCTGCTTGCACCAGAGGAAGGTGTAGCAGGCAAGGGCAGCAGGCAAGGATGAAGCATGTCCTCTCCCTACAGCACCAGCTTCGCTACCAGCAGCAGCAACATAGCTACGTCCCTGTCCCTTATTTGCTGCTTTCTGAAATTATCAGGAAAATGCCTCTTTAGTGCCCTGAATCAGTGGATACTCCACTAATAATTGGTATTAAAGAACAATGACACGCAAGTGTACTGAACAATTGATATTAAATAGCAGTGACACACAAGTGCCTTGAACTATTGGTATTAAAGAGTACTGACACACGAGTGTTCTGAACCAGTGGACGCTAGACAATATTTCAATTTCTTTCCAGAGGGCCTTAAGTGCCCTGAACCAGTGGATACTCCACTAACAACTGGTATTAAAGAGCAGTGACACACAAGTGCCCTGAACTATTGGTATTAAAGAGTAGTGACACACACGTGTCTTGAACAATTGGTGTTAAAGAATATTGACACACAAGTGCCCTGCACCAGTGGATATTCCACTAACAATTGGTATTAAAGAGCAGTGACACAAAAGTGTCCTGAACTATTGGTATTAAAGGGAAGTATCTCCAAAATGGCCTGAACTATTGGTATTAAAGTGCAGTGACACACAAGTGCCCTGGACACTTGGTATTAAAGAGCAGTACACACAAGTTCCCTGAATTATTGGTATTAAAGAGCAGTGACACCCAAGTGGTTGGAACAAAGTACTTAAAAAGTACTGACTCACCAGTGGACTCAGCAAGTGATATTAAAGGGTACTGACACACCAGTGGTTTGAGTAAGTGTAACCATAAAACTTTTATAGAACAACTGCCAACAGTGCCAAGAAGCCAAGTAGTAGCAAGCTGCCTTTTACTATGATTTCTACATAGGCTACTTCAGGGTGTGCCTACAATTGCGCCTACATTGTCAAATATCAATGCAGGTAAAGCAGACCAAAAGTAATTGTTTCCGCCCATTTTGGTCTGCTGTACAGGGTCATCCCAATATGTGACAGCTTGAGTGTGAAACCGCCAGGATAGCCAGCCTCACTCTATACTTCAATGGTGCATGAATGGACTCTCATCCATTCAGCATAGATTGAGATGCATTTAAATGCCAGCCAATCTATTCTTAATGAACAGATTTCCCAACACCTTCCATTGTCTGCTCCCCTCCATTGCATGTATCTGCCGCCATTCATCCAGATATGCTGGGGATGTCCTTGGAGGCCTGTGGATGGGCTTTAAGCATGATTCTTTAGGTGATTATCTCATAAAACCAGGGGTTTAACACAGTAGGGTATCCCAAATCAAGATACCTCAGGAAAGAGATTTTGCCCTGAAATCTTTTAGAATCTATGACCAGCACAAGGAAGTTTTGTGCCGCTTTAATTACATGACAGTTTAGTGAGGCCGGACCCCCCCCCCCCTCCCAACAAAAAATCAACATATTTCCTTTTTTCAGGTTTTTGGTGTTCTGCCTTATGTAATCACCTGCCATCCCTAGCACATTGCCCTAAAACCTGTCTTTTTTTACTAAAGCCTTTGCCAATATTGATACAAAAATTAACTGAAAATAATATTTATGATGAATGGCAGCCATATTCTAATTATTTTAGTTACAGCTGAATGGTCACACAATAGCAGTTAGGTTGAAGTGCTCCCTAATGCTGAGCTGTGTATACTGTAACTGAATGTATCATCGCTGGATGCAGGCTGCTTGGCCAGGGACCAATATGGCTGGTTTCATCCAGTTTGTGTTATGAAGATTGGGCAAAGGCTTTAGTAAAAAAAGAAACACAAGCTGTTTTGGGACATTGGGCTGGGGATATAAGTTGACGACATAAGCTTTCCTCTGAGTATAGGGGCACTTAAACTGGATCAACATGTGTTGGTCCCGCAGACAGCTAATCAAAACAAGCTCAGGGGACATCCAGAATGCTGGAGTCCCCCCCTACATAACCCCCCAGAATGCCCATAATTCCCACCTTCAGTAAAAGCCAGTGCTGGGAAAGGAGTCTCTCGACTGGCCTGTGGGCGGTCAAGTGGACCATGGTCGTAGCCTCGGCGCTTGCCACTGGAACAATTTGTCCCATGACCGCCCATCAGCCAATCCCGGGACTCTGCTTATAGGGAATGGGATGTGGGGAATGCCACACTGCCTATGGGGAATGGAGGGGGGGGGGGAATGCCACACTGTCTATGGGGATTGGGAGAGGGGAAAGGTCACACTGTCCATAGGGAAGGGGGGAATGTCACATTGCCTATGAGGAATGGGAGTGGGGAAGCTCAAACTGCCTATGGGGAATGGGGGAATGCCACACTGCCTTTGGGGAATGGGAGGGGGGAATGCCACACTGCCTATGGGGAATAGGGGGGGGATGCCACACTGTCTATGGGGAATGAAAGAGAAGAGAATGCCACACTGCATGTGGGAAATAGGAAGGGAGAATGCCACACTGCCTATGGAGACTGGGAGGGGGGAGGCCACTCTGCCTGTAATTGGGGGATTCTGAACTTTGCTTATTATTTGGGTCATAACATTAGTTCAGAATATAATTTTACTCCTTCAAATCCCAGGTGTGCCTTATAAGGCAAACAATATGGTACATGACAGCATGCTATTTCCACATTTCTTATATTTCTATGGCTCTGTGTTGCTAAAGTGAAAGCGTCTTTCCTGGTAAAAACTAATCCTAATTCCTGGTAAAAACTAAATCCTTCCACTGTAACGGGTTAGCTCATCAGCAGGTTTGGCTAAATCAAGCAGCAGTAATAACCTCCCTCTTCCAGTAACCCTTCAGCTACTGTAACACAAGATTATGATCGCTTTATCTGAAGAGGTTGAATTAGAGCAGATGGGGTTAAAACTGCCGCCTTTGCCTTAGCCAATCAGATAATTAGCAAGCCAGAGTCCAGAAGTCTCTGCCAGGTACACCAAACATACCTGCTAAAATAACCTGCTAAAATAAACACATTGTTGCAGAAAGTTGCAAACAAATACAAATAGAAAACAACAGACAGGCTCAGCACCCTTAGGACATTAATTGGCACACAATAATGGAAATGTTTCAAAATGCCATTGAAAGTGGAATTACCATGTAAAATTCACATGGGTGCCTCTCTGACCAGCCTTGCACAGTTGGAAAAAACTCACCTGCCCCATCTGCATGAGTCATTGCACTTACACTTACATTGCTGACACTGTGTGTGTTAAAATGTATCTCTTTGTGAACTGGTAAGGGGTCATTTGAGACCTCTATACCAGTTCACAAGGCAGGAGGAGCTGGCAAGTCACCTGTGGCAAGTGGGTGACTTGCTATTACCCCCACCCCAATACCTGCATCCCCAAAGCCCAGGGGGTGCAGAAGAGCCCACGGCTCATATGGGCTATGTGGGCTGGTATCCTTCAGGGTCAGAGGCCGGCTCGACCTCCACACCCTGGTCTACCAGCCCCTATAGCTGGTGCCCGCAGTCTTTTAACTAGGGATGGGGGACCCCAGGCCATTTTTTTAATATGTTTAACCCTTTAAGTGCCAGACCACATTTCACTATTTTGAGCTACACATGTTCAACCTTGAATTTTGAAGGAATTTCCTAGGAAAATGATATATTGTTTTTTCAGCTTCAACGTGAAATGTCTTGTATGGCCTTTTTTTAGTGTATTCTCAATACTTTTGAATAAAATATGTGCAAAACATTTTTTGCAATTCATTGTATCTTTTTGTAATAAAAAATGTAAGTTTGTCAATAAAATCTTATTGCGTGTGAAACCCCAATTTCTCCCGGTTATAGCGGTACCACATATGTATAGGTAGACACCCTTTCCAGCCCAGGAGACTCCCCCAAACTGAAACAGAGCTTTAGGAGATTTTCAGATAAAATACAACTGTGATATGCGCTATGCGCACCTTGCTTTTTTCCAGAAAAAACAACCCTTTACATTTGAAATACCCGCCACAAACTATATATTCTCTGGAAGTACATGACTCAAGCTTTCTAGACGTACCAGGCTTGTTTATGCGGGTGTAGTTTTCTGGAAGTAATCCCTCAATCAATTCTTTGGTTGAGCAAAGGGGGTGGGAGTAGCTCCATCTCTATTATTTATACAAAATTATCATCATTATTATTCAGGGCCTGGGAACCAATTTACCGCCCAGTTTAACCCTCTCATCATCTAAGTATTAAGCACCAAACATGTCTAGCTATGTGGAAAGACAGAAATTTGGTTGCACATATCTGCAGATACATGTGGAAGCCACACTGCCCCGACAAGGCACTCTGTGTTTAGTGTGGTCCCTACTCTTATTTTTGAGTCCCCAAAGCTGGGACATGCAATGCAGCCAGAGCTACTCACCTGGGAAGCTGCCAGCCTCCCTTTAGAACACTCCACAGGGAGAGATCCATTGTGGCTGAATCCCTCCCTGTGTGTGTTCATGGCAATTCAAACTGAGCAAAGGGGGTGGGAGTAGCTCCATCACTATTATATTCAGGGCCTGGATGATGAGAGGGTTAAACTGGGCTGTAAATTGGGCAGTAAATTGGTTCCCAGGCCCTGAATAATAATGATAATAATTTTGTAAAAATAGTGATGGAGCTACTCCCACCCCCTTTGCTCAATTCTTTGGTTGCACAGAGTTTCCCTAAAAAAGAATAAAAAGGAAGAATCACATTTTCCAAAAAAAAACAAGTAAAATCTGAAAAAGCAAAATGCCCCAAACAGAACAATACCCAATATGCTACTATCAAGGGAAGAGTTGCCAAACACCACAAAGTAAAGCGTGTGCGTAACGGTAATTTCACTTGAAAATTTCAGTTCTGCAGACAAAGTACGCACCTTGCAATTTTTCAACCAAAACAACCCTTTACATTTGGAATATCCCCCATAAACCATATTCCCTGAAAGTGCACATGTTAAGCTTTCTAAGAATACCCAAATTGTTGTAGTGGGCTCATCTTTCGAAGAATTCTTAGGTTGCACAGGGTTTCCCTAAAAAAATGTATAAAAAAGCTAAATTAAAAACATGTTTTCCTAAAATATCAATATGCAAACAAGAGAAAATAAGCTAAATCTGAAAGCGCAAGGTCCCTCGAGCAGAACAATACCTAACATTCTCATTAAAGTGACACAAGTGTCCCATCTTGCAACCAGGGATGGAGAGTGTGGAGCTGGAAGATGCCAATCTAGGTTCGCCAGCACATTTCTCCCCCTGCCCTACTCTGCATTAACCCTATTCAACCTTATTTATCCCCCATCCTCTCAACAGTATTCTAGACCCAGATGTTCTAGTCCGACGGCAGCCCCGTGGGCCACACATCAGGGGACTGGAGGTCACATTTGACTCCTGAGTTACAGGTTCGGTTATCTGTTCTATAAGGTTTTTCAGGCAATGGAAAGTGCTGGTGAATGAAAGGTGCAGCCCCTGGCACACAGCATTAGTCAAGCAGAAAGTAGGTTCATTTACCCTTGCTTATAATATCCCTTTATCACCTAGTTATCTCCCTTTGCATTAGTGAGCTTATTTCAATTTTAAAGATAGACAATGTTATATTACTACAACAAAAAAACAAAAAAATGGTGCATCCAGGGATCGATAGCATATTTCCTGCATGTTATTCTCATTCGGCTGGTGAAACTGCAGATGTAATAATAAAAGATTTATTTCTTTCACAATGTCTAATAGCTTAGTAGTGCTTTGTCTCAAAAAAGGTCACACAGACTGCTTATTGTAGGAGGGAGATACTTTGCCAGTGACTATGATATGATTCATATTTATGTTCATAACAAACAAACTGTCGGACTTCCACAAAACAATTTATGATATCCTTTACGGTTTTACACAGGTCAGCACAAGCAGAAACAAAATGTTATCATAATTTAAACTTTCAAATTTTACAGCGGCCAGTAACAACTTAGTTCTCCTTTGTAAAAATGTGCAAATACAAGACTAACAACAGTCAAAAATGATGACATTTGGATATGATATGCTTTGCTCATTCCCTCGAAAAATCCCCATGCCAGGCAGTGCCACTTTTTTCCCTTGTGGCTCTCATGGCAAGCCACAGTGTTCCCACAGCTGTCTCTGCCCACAGCAAACATGCACATTATTCATAAAGCTGTAAAATGACATTCCCTTCCCAGCTCAGCCACAACACAGAAATTGAAGTGAAGAATGCGGATTTGATTAGAGTAAATCGAAGGTATTTACATATAGTTGGAGAATTTGAGATGCTTTCAAATGGGTTCTTTTACACTGCTCCCAAATGGGATAAGGGATGGGGGAAGTTGATGCATGCCTGGAAAGGGACTTTAAATTAATATTGAAGTAATGTAGAAGGATGCTTTGGGGAACCTCATGGAGAGAAAGAGGAGAAAGGAAGATTACAGATTGTGTTGCATTATAGAAGATGTCTGCAGGATTGGGCCTGTCATTTTACAATCTACCGATGTCCTTTAACCCTTTAAATGCCAAGCACGTAGCTTCTACGTGGTTGCTTCTCCGACCGATAAGTGCCAAGCACATAGAAACGATGTGCTTGGCATTTCCCTCTCCTACTGTAAAAATATATATAAAAAAAAAAAAAACCTCACCTCTGGTATTGATGTAAAGCTGGGGGTCTCCTCTTCCCCCGGGGGGCATTCGATCCCCCCCCGGGTCTCCCGTCTTCAGGAGGGGGCCCGAAACCTCCCCCCCGCTTTCGCCGCTGACACTTCGGCTGTAAAAAAAAAAAAACTCCAGGTAGGCCGGAACTTAACCCTTTCACTGCCAGCCTACCTTCAGCTTTTGTCACCCTCTGTTGCCAGACCATGTTTCACTATTTTGCACTACACATGTTCAACTGTGATTTTTGAAAGGATTTCCAGCGATTTCCCAGGAAAATTATATATAGTTTTTTTCAGTCTGGGCTTCAACATGAAATGTCTTGTTTGGCCTTTTTTTTAGTGTATTCTCAATACTTTTTGGCGAAATATGTGCAAAAAAAATAAACAAAAACCTATTTTTTGCAATTTGTAGTGTTTTTTTGTAATAAAAATGTACGTTTGTCAATAAAATTGTATTGCGTGCGAAACCCCAATTTCTCCCGGTCACAGCAGTACCACACATGTATTGGTAGACACCCTTGAGGTGGTTGAGGTCATTTTACACCCCCCCTTATAGTGAGATCAACAAATAAAACTTAAAAAGTTCTACAAAACCGCGCTTAAGACCAATTTAAATTGTCCTAATACAAAGTCTTTCGCTCCAAGCCTTTAGACTGTTGTCACCTCAGTCTCCAAATTATATGTATATATGTATATACACAGCCCTAGAGCTGTGTATAAGGCTCAGCGAACCAATAATATCACCACAGGTGCTCTTCAAATCAATTCAGTGACTTCACTTCACCACCACCTTCTTAAATATAACGTACCAGATATATTCTTGGGCTCCACAATTTCTCCTTTGACTAGGAAGGGGCGCTTATCTATTTGGGTACTTGGTTTTTCACCTCCTCAAAAAAAGACCAGGGACTCCAATCTCCACACAGAAATAAACTTGCTCCGGATTTATTATAACATATATTAAAGACATAAAAACACAAAGTGCTCCAATAGCGTGAGTACGTTCCACAATGAGGGAAATAACTCTGTGGCCACTGGCTCTTTAAAAAGCCGCTCACCAAATATTAAAAACAAATGCGCATTCAGCATAAAAACAAAGAAGCAGGCGTCATCTAAACCTTCCAGTGAAGACGTGCACACCAGTATAAAAACAAAGAAGCAGGTTGAGTTCATCTTCCCCCCCCCCTTATAGTGGAAACCAACAATAGATTGTCCCTGCACCACTCTTAATTAAAGAGAAATAATAATAAGATGGTGTGCAAAGAATTTTTTTTTTTTTTTTTTTTTTTTTTTAGTGTGACAAAAGCAATAAAATTGCAGCAAAGATAGTGTGGGGCCCAGTACCCCACAAAGTACAAACACCAAAAAATCTGCACCACCAATCTGTATATCTAGAATTCAATCACGACATGCAACAATAAAATATATTTCTAATTGTAAATTTATTATTTACATAATATTAAAAATAGAGCTCATCCAACAATGCTAAAAACCATAGTAACTCAATGGGAAAAATCTCAAGCCATAAAGGGGTGTCATTGTGCAAAAGTAATATAATACAAAGATATCTATATGTGAACCAGTAGATAATTAATACAAAAAACAATCTATATTCAAAACATGTGAGAAGCTACACAATATTGATTTAAATAATAATAAATCCCACAATTATCATGTGATAAAAAATATGCATCCAAACAATTCCAGTGACCAAACCCCAAAAAGATGATCCTAAAGTGAAATGAGTAGTGTATAAAGAAATCCTATCACCCAATAATCTGGCTGGAGATCCCGCTGAGTCCTGGTGCCTCTTTACCCACGCGCTCCGTGGAAACTACCACTTTGCAAGGTGCCAGGAAAGAACCCTTATAGTGGTTTAGGTCATTTTACACCCCCCTTATAGTGGTTTAGGTCATTTTACACCCCCCTTATAGTGGTTTAGGTCATCTTACCCTCCCCTTATAGTGGTTTTGGTCATCTTACACCCCCCTTATAGTGGTTTAGGTCATTTTACACTCCCCTTATAGTGGTTTAGGTCATCTTACCCTCCCCTTATAGTGGTTTTGGTCATCTTACCCCCCCCCTTATAGTGGTTTTGGTCATCTTACCCCTCCCCCCCCCATTATAGTGGTTTTGGTCATTTTACACCCCCCTTATAGTGGTTTTGGTCATCTTACCCTCCCCTTATAGTGGTTTTGGTCATCTTACCCCCCCCCCCCCTTATAGTGGTTTTGGTCATCTTACCCCCCCATTATAGTGGTTTAGGTCATTTTACACCCCCATTATAGTGGTTTAGGTCATCTTACCCTCCCCTTATAGTGGTTTTGGTCATCTAACCCCCCCCCCTTATAGTGGTTTTGGTCATCTTACCCCCCCATTATAGTGGTTTAGGTCATTTTACACCCCCATTATAGTGGTTTAGGTCATTTTACACCCCCATTATAGTGGTTTTGGTCATCTTACCCTCCCCTTATAGTGGTTTTGGTCATCTTACCCCCCCCCTTATAGTGGTTTTGGTCATCTTACCCCCCCTTATAGTGGTTTAGGTCATTTTACACCCCCATTATAGTGGTTTAGGTCATCTTTCCCTCCCCTTATAGTGGTTTTGGTCATCTTCCCCCCCCCCCCTTATAGTGGTTTTGGTCATCTTACCCCCCCCCCCCATTATAGTGGTTTAGGTCATCTTACACCCCCATTATAGTGGTTTAGGTAATTTTACACCCCCATTATAGTGGTTTTGGTCATCTTACCCTCCCCTTATAGTGGTTTTGGTCATCTTACCCCCCCCCCCCCTTATAGTGGTTTTGGTCATCTTACCCCCCCTTATAGTGGTTTAGGTCATTTTACACCCCCATTATAGTGGTTTAGGTCATCTTACCCTCCCCTTATAGTGGTTTTGGTCATCTTCCCCCCCCCCTTATAGTGGTTTTGGTCATCTTACCCCCCCCCCATTATAGTGGTTTAGGTCATTTTACACCCCCATTATAGTGGTTTAGGTCATTTTACACCCCCATTATAGTGGTTTTGGTCATCTTACCCTCCCCTTATAGTGGTTTTGGTCATCTTACCCCCCCTTATAGTGGTTTAGGTCAGCTTACACCCCCCTTATAGTGGTTTCAGCAAAATTATGATTGTAGCCAACAAATAGTTCCCCTGTAGTGCAGTACTTGGATTAGAGTGAAGGGTAGTTAGCTTACCGCAAAAAACGAAGAGATCATGCTTTCCCTTAGCTCAAAGCCACTCTGGGTGTCCTCACTCGTTTCTGCGGCCAAGTTGAGGATTTCGGGCACCAGTGCTGTTTCTTCAGGGGATTGGATTCTGTGGCATATGCAGAGATTGTGGAGCACACAGCAGGCGAGGATTATCTTGGAGACCTTTTGTGGACTGTACAGCATCTCTACTCCTGGGCGTGCCAAACAGAGAAAGCGTGCTTTCAGCAGGCCGATGGTTCGTTCCACAATGCTTCGGGTTTTGCGATGTGCTGCATTGTAGCGTTCTTGGGCAGAGGTCTGTGGGCTTCTGACCGGAGTCATCACCCACGTTCTCTGCCCATATCCCTTGTCCGCTGTGGAAAAAACACAATGAGAGAGACAGCAATTAGTACTAGTACATGTTTTTGGTTTCATTTTCGAAAATCTAGCTTACTAGCCCACATATTTGATGCTAAATACTTTGACATGGTTAATTATTTACCCAGTAGCCAGCCAGCTGGCATTTCGCTGTTCTCGAACTTCCGGCACAGGACTGTCCGCTGCAGGACGTAAGAATCGTGGCATGAGCCGGGGAAGCCCGATCTCACGGCCCGCAGCTTCATTTCATGGTCACAGACCACCATGATGTTCAGCGAATGAAATTACTTTCTGTTCCTAAAATACAGCTCCTGTGCACGGGGAGGGCGGAAAGGGATATGTGTAGCATCAACGCACCCTAGCACATTCGGGATCCCTCCCATGAGATAGAATGCATGTTTTATTTTGGCAACCTCATCCTCATCCTCAGGAAACTTGATGTAAATAGGGATCAAATCACAAATCGCCAGTACTACCTGGATAAATATGCGGCTCATTGTAGCCTGGCTGATCCCGCTGAGGAGGGCAGAGGTTGCCTGGAAGGTCCCTCGTGCCAAAATATTCAGAGTGGCACACAGGCGTACTATGCCTGGAATGGAATGAGTGCGTTTGGTGGATGGCTCGATTTTGTGCTTAATCTGATCATATAGGGACTGTAGTGCAGCACGATTCAGACGGAAGCGGCTCCTGATCTGCTCGTCACTTAAATCCCATACTGAAAGGCGGATTCCAAAGGAGCGGGGTGCCCTAAGCCTCACAGCACCCCCCTCCCTGTCCTCCTGCTCTTCCAGCATTCTCACACATCCCTGCACCCATAACCCATACATCACCCTCTTATCCATCTCACACTCCACAGATATACAAAATAATCAAAACAAAACCAAAAATCACAAACACACCACACACACAAGCAAGCACACTCCTCACACACTCACTACAATGCAGCTCACCACAAAACCAGTATAGTGGTCAGAACCACCAGACTGCTGAAAAACAGCTTTCTAAGTTAGGCACAACCAAGATGGGAGCTGCTGCACAGCCCACAAAAGGCCCCAAAATCAAGCCTCACTTGCTGTATGCTCCACAATATTTGCATATGCCAACAAAATCAATCTCCTAAAGAAACAGCACTGATGTCAGAAATCACCCAACAAGCCACAGAGAGTGAGGACAAAACCCAGCCAGACACTCAAATGAGCTAAGGGAACAAAGCACCACACCACAGCCTTTGCCACAGTGTAACAATACCAGAAGGTTGCCAGATCCAGCCATTTATACTTCACTTTGCTGCCTTTACGCCTTTTGTGTTGCTCTGCTATTTCCTGTCTCCAATTAGCTGACCCAGGTGTGCGTGAAACGGAGTGCGCACGCGCACGCTAGTAGCGCTACTAGCGTACGTGAGCCGAAAGTTGCGTGCATTAACGGACATGGCTGACAATTCTGTGGTGGACCAATGAAAGGTAAGCTGCTCTTGATTTAAGTAGCCGTTGTATAGCCACATGTCACAAGTGTTTACTATACATGAGTACATTGTTGTCTTTGGTTGTGTGCTGTTTGGTTAATGAGGTCTGTAATTAGGCTCCCACACATGGTTCAATCAGTGCATTTTAGCTGTGGCTACAAGCACCTTGCCAGTATGTGTTAATCAATTAAGTGGACCTGTTTGTGATTGGCTGTTAGAGCACATAAAACCTACCCAAACCCCACAAATGGTGATACCATTCTGTAGTCTGCATGCGTGCTTGTTGGTTGTGTATTGGTGTGTGTGTGCAGCTACAGGATGGAGCCAAATTCTGGACATCTGCCAGCCACAGCTGGCCCAAGTAGGAGTGTGGTGGGTGCTGTGCGCAGACCTCCCTTAAGGAAAAGGGCCCAGCCTAAAGGTGATGCAGCACCCCAGGCTAAGCGCCCAGTTGCCAAGAGGGAGCCAGAATTTAATTTGGCGGAGAATAATACTCTTGTGCGCCTTAGACTTGCTAAATGGGAGCTGATCTTTGGCTCCCAAAGCAAGTCAATAGGCAAACAAGAAAGGAGCAAATTGTGGGATGCCATTGGTGAAGAGCTTACTAGCAGTGCTCAACACCCACGTAGTGGCCCATCCTGCAGGAAACGCTTCTACACTTTGAAAAGGGCCCTTACGGCAAAGATGAATCATGATCTTGATGTCGACAGTGGGACCATCCAGGGTCCAAAGAGTACCTACAGGCCATATGAGGAGATGCTGAAGGCCAAAATTCCACTCGCTCGGCTGCAGGGTGTGGATCCTGGGGATGACACCACAGGTTGGACTGAAGGTACATATTTTCTGCATATTTTTGGCAGCTAATGTTAATGTATGTGATTTGCTTTGTCTCTTTCTGGCCAACTAACAGTAGGACCTGTGAAGTAGTACATTATACCTCATAAATGTTTTCCTTTCTTGTCTGTTGCTTTCTGCATAGGTGCACATGGTGCTGTCCAGGATTTGGCTGAGGACACCACAACTCCTGCCCTTCAACCAACCTCAGGCCTAACCCAGTCTGACATTGAAGGTATTTATCACTAATTTAGGGGGGTTTTTTTTGGGTGCAAAAATGGGTGTGGTAGCACCTCAAAAAAAAGATTGGACCACTGTTGAGGATTAATAATATTACCATGCGGACTATTTACACGTCCACTTTAATCCTCTCTGCAACTAACTAACAAGGCCCTAACATGTGTAGCTATGTTGGAAGCCAGAGATGTGTGGCCATATATCTGCATATACATGTGGAAGCCACACTGGGCTTGATTAGGGAATATTAGTGATTGAGCTGCTCACACACACCTTAATGCATGGTTTCTTTTGTGCCGCACATTACCAATGGCTAAATGTTTTCTTTGCTTTTGCCTAGCTGCACCGCCATTGGCCCCAGCATCTCCTCATGAGCCAAGCTACTCTTTGGATGCCGGTAAGTGCATGTGTCAACCTTGCTTTAGCCGCTTTTACACAAGTGCATGTCTATCATTCCTGTTTTTTCTTTGTAGGCCAAGTGACTGGTTCATCTTTGGACACCACTTCCGAGCTTGCAGGTCAACAGGACCCTGTTGGTGTGTATTGCCTAAAAATGTATCCTTTAGGCTGTTTATGTGACACTGGTTCTATTTGGTTAGTCTAATAATCGACATGTTTGCTATGTCAACTGGAAGATGGCTATTTGTATTGGATTTGCCATCCCCAGGGTAATTAGTAATTTAGTGTGAAGGAAATGCATTTTTAGGGTATATTTAAAGCCAATCATTCACCCGAGTAGTTGTAGGAATATTTAGAGACATTAATTGTGTATTTTAGTTGGCCGGAATCTCGGAAGTGGCTTTCCGGAAAGGGCCCTTCACGTTGAGGCTGACACAGATGAGGGTAAGTTGGTTTGGCTTGATTATCTAGTATGGATTTTGGCACTACTTTTGTGGAACTTTAGTAGGGCAACTTGTGTTTAAACATGTATTTTCAAGGGCAAAGCTCGAGTGAGGGCCCAACTCAAGACATCTGGGAGAGTGCGGGTATGTGTAATTTTCGCAATGTCTCTGTTCTTTTTTGGGCCAATTATTGCCTCATCTTCCTCTTACATAAATGTTAGCAATCTGTTTGCCTAGTGTGTAATCTGGCACTTTGTGGAGGTATGGCCTCGATAGTCTATCCATGTTACATTTGAGTTTGGTCCACTGACCTACTAACCTGACTTTCCTGTTTAGCATATGCCAACTTGCCCGAGCTCTCAGATGTGGATTTGCCCCTCTCTGGCAGCCAGACCCCGCTTCTACCTCTGCCGGACGTCACGGAGGTAACATGGCTGATTTAGAGGACCAATAACCACCTTGCCATGTTCGTGGGTAGGCCATGAACCAACATGTCACATTTACGTTCTTTGTTGTTTTGGCAGGAGGCGGGACCAGAACCCCAAGCTGGAACCTCTTCCCAAGTGCCATGTGGCCAAGCTTCAGAGGCTCAAGCAAGGGTAAGTTGTATTGTTACACTTTGGGCAAATGATTTGGAGGGGCATACCTGCATTGGTTCAGTTTCACTAAATTTTTTTTTTTAATTTTTTTAGCCTCAAACCAGAGCAAGAGGAGGTGTTGCACCAACCAGTGCAGACTTTTACGAGCTAGGGGTCCGGATGCTGGAGGACTACAGTCCCCAACAGCCGCGTGATGGAACTAATGAGCGCATTGCGGCGTTGGAAAATCAGGTGCGGATGTGTCAGTAACAAAATGAGGCCCTGCAGCGCCAGATGGAAGATTGGAGACAAGGCCACCAACACCAAACGACCCAGGAACTGGCTCGCCTTGCAAACCTGATGGAGCAATCTTTACAGCGCCAGGATCAAAGTTTGTTGTTGACACAACAGCTCATACAACAGCAGTCTATTTTTTTTTACTGCACTGTTGGCCCCCAACACCACCCCTAGCAATGACTCCCAACCTCCCCGGCCCCCAAGCCAAGAATATTAATTGTGGTTGTTTTGATTTTGTGTTAAATATGTTTGATTACCCCACCTCGAAATTGTGTTATTCCAAAGACATAGCTAAGAACACAGTCAGGGATGAGTCTCTTGATCTAGATATGTAAATGTATGGGAAAATTTAGGACACACATTGCTGACCATATCTTACTATGGTTTACACATTAAATGGCTACAAAGGTACCCCAAAATTAGACAAAGAATGGTTTTGAAGACACTTAAACTATGCTTGAAAAGGCACAACACACTGTAATTACCAAAATAGAAACATTTTAATAAAAAAGGCGGGCAACAGGCCCAACATTTGGCCGCACAGTGCCTCCAAACAATCACCACCACCCTAACGCTGCCTCTTCAAGGCCAGCAGCATAAGGCGAAGACGCCGGATCGACCGCCACAGTCTGCGATGCTGGTTTACACAAGTTGCAGAGAGTATAAAAAAAAAATAATCACAATCTAGAATGTGACCTCTACAGACACAGATGTAGCAATGTAATGTAAGTGCCGACAATTAGCTGATGCTCACATTCACATTGTTGCCAACTGTGCCCTTATGTGTTACCATTATATGAGTACTAGTGGCTGCCTTAAATGTGGCCACAACATCCCAAGCATACATTTACTCTTAACTCTTGGGAAAAAAAGAAGGTATAAGTCCCAGTGTGGACATTTATTTGTTTAGTTACAGCCAAACATCAGGGCCTAAGTCCTAACGAGTAAACTGGTTGGGCCAAGCATATTAGAGGTCACCACCTTAGCAGGCCAATTTGGTTGTGTAGAAACCACAATTTGCCTCGATGTTGCTAAATCAAGAATGTGAGCCAACAATCAAGCATGCAGACATGCATGTAGGATTGTTGGCCAAACACATGTAACCTAGATGTGTGTTTTGAAAACACATAGGTACATTGTAAATGTGTCCAGAATTTACTATAAGACATAGGGGTCACAAGTCTTTAGGCATATGAAGTGGGATGTACTCACCATCGCAGCTGTGGCTGTGGCCCATGCTGCTGGCCGTCCCGGGAGGTGTGGTGGTGATGTACACTGGCTCCGTCTGCGTGGCCACATCTGTCAGGAGAAAGCAAAAGAGAAAAGCAAAATTAGTGGGCCAATGACACATGACTATTTGTCAGCCATCTGGTTATGGAGTCTGCAAAATCAAATGCTTACACACATGTTGTCCGACATTAGCATATTTCCTGGTCCATGAGTCCATGTAAATAATTTTGGGTTGCAACATGGACACATAAAGATAATGTGCCTCTAACCTTGACAGTGCAATGGTAAGGACTAATTTGCAGTTGATTGTAGACTGTTAATAGTGTGCAACATGTGTTAGCCGGAACAACTTACAAAAATAACACATTTGCTAGCCCCCATCATGGTGTGGGCTGAAACATAGGGGTGGTTGCCAGTTGGATTGCACTGCAGTGGGGCTTGTGATGTTAATGTACATTATCAAACCAGCTTGGCCTATGGACCAGGAAACATGTGTATGTTAAAAGTGGGCCAAGACCCAGGATTGATACTATCCTGTGTTTTGGCCCACTTTGGCAGGGCCCAACAATTTGAGTGAGACACCGTCCTCCGCCGCTGCCTTCCGCGCATCACTCCTCAATTGTGTGCGCACGCGCAGGCCATTATGAAACGGAGAGCGCAGGCGCACACACATCTAGAGGGGCACGCAGGAGGCTGCGGCAGTGGCTTCTGCCACCCCCAATGAGGTAAGGAGTTTGTGGGCTTTTGGGGGGGGGGGGGCCCTGGGTGAGGGAGGTGATTGGGCATGGAAGCTTAGATATTCCAAGCACAATCAACAATGGGTGTTGGTCCACTTTAAGGAATGTCATAACATAGGGAATGTGAGGGATAACAACAAACACTTACCATGACTATGCCGATGGAGAAGGCGTTGCCAAAAGCTCCTGGAGGTGGCGCCTATATGATGCCCTGCAAATTAGAGAGGAATGGCAAGGGCTAAGTACAAATGGACATATGTAACCTGTCACAGACTAACACTGACTAAATGTGTACTCACCAGGGGATGAACTGCCACTTGAAGCCCAGGGAGGGCTCTGAGGAGGAGTCGGGGAGCCTCGGCTCCTCACACTCTGCTCTGAAGATCCCCCAGCCAAAGGGCCACCCTCCTCCCTCTCACTACCTGCTCCTTCAGGGAGTGTGGGAGAGTCCATTCCTTCCACCCCACTTGGACTCCCCACTTGAGAGTGGCCCCTTGGCTGTTGAGTGTGAGGAGCTGAGGCTTGATCCTGCCAGCCCCCCAGCAGCACACTCCTCTGGGGCGTCATCCCCTTCCTCCCCTGGGTCCTCTAAATATGACCCGCGAGAGGGACACTCCCCCGATGACTCCCCCGAGTCCGCCTGTCTGGTTCGGGGGAGGAATCCCTTCCCACGTTTCCCCAGGGGAGGACGCTTATCTGTGTTGAGGGGGTGAATGCAAAGAATTAATATAAATACCCAAAATGGACACAGCTTAGAATATTAGGTTTTAAAAAGTATAAACATAGCATAAGCTTCAACTTACCTGAAGCGTAGGCATCATATAGGCGGTACACGCCTTCAGGGTCCCGGTGCTTGAAGTCCGACCATTTCTGCATAATTGATCGGACACTGAGGTTGGTGTCGAAGCGCCGGAACACTGTGGCCTTCACCTCCAGGGCTATTCTCTTCTTGCCCCCACGGGCATAATCGTATTGGTGGATGCAGAAATCCTAAAATCCTAAAAAAAAAAATCAATACATGACATCAGACCAATGGCCTAAACATTTATACTGAGAACAGATTAAAGTGGACCAACACCCAGGATTTTGACTATCCTGGGTTTTGGACCACTTCGGTGGGGCACCCCGATCGGGGTGGGCCGCTGTCTGGAACCCCCTGGGAAGGCCAGAAATACTCAACTCACCACGCTCCCACGTGACCGCGCAAGGCAATCACAGCGCTCAGAGCCGCTGTGGTATGCGCGTCCAAGGCCGCTTGGACGTGCATACCAGCTCAGCTGCCTCTGAGCGCTGTAGGCCGCGTCTCGCCCTTCCCTCTTACAGGGATGACGCCTGCGCCGGCCATTCCAAAATGGCGGCCGCAGGTGCACGCCCTGCTAGAGGGAAGCTCGCGCATGCGCCGATGGAACGGGGCTGAGGTAAGGTTTGTGGGCCTCCTGGGGGGTTCCTCCCCGCGGGACATCCCAATTTGGGATGCCCCGCTGGGAGGGATCTGATCGGTCCAGGAATCTTATAGATTTCAGTCCCAATCCCCCCTGGGTGTTGGTCCACTTTAAACATATAATCCAAGAGAAACATACTCACTTTGACCACCTGCCAGTTTACGCGGCTATCCACCCGTTTGCGCTTCTGCTTTTGAGGCCCAGGAGGGGGAGGGGTTGGAGGGGGGTTAGGTGGGGGAGGTGAGGTAGGTGGGGGAGGTGGGGGAGGGGTGGTGGGGCCAGATTCTGAGGAGGAGCTGGGGATCCGCATAACTCTTCTCCTGGGCATCATGGTGGAAACGCAAAGGAGGAAACCGGAACCGGATGTGACCAAAGCGACAGGAAAATATAAAAAAACACTCCGCGCACCAGGAACAAGCTAATATCCGCAATGTGCAAGCTAAGTGGCAGAAATAGTCAAGTTACGCATTACAACAAGCTATGGCCCAAAGCACAATTAATTTTTTGCTTTATGTTGCTTTGAAATGCAAAGGAGGAAACCGGAAGTTGATAGGACGAAAGCGCCAGACCATAAAAAAAAATTAAAATAAAAAAATAAAAACACGCGCACCAGAACTAGATAATATCCGCTATGTGCAAGCTAAGTGGCGGAAATAGTCGATTTACGCATTACAACAAGCTATTGGCCAAAGCGCAAATAACTTTTAGCTTTATGTTGCTTTGAAACGCAAAGGAGGAAACCGGAAGTGGATATGACGAAAGCGCCAGACCCAAAAAAAAAAAAAACATCCGCGCACCAGAACTAGCTAATATCCGCTATGTGCAAGCAAAGTGGCGGAAAGAGGATTTTTACGCATTACAACAAGCTATTGGCCAAGACGCCATTAATTATTAGCTTGATTTAGCTGGGTGATCAATATCCTGTAATGCATACGTCAGCGAACCAAAAAAAACCTGGTTGCTTACAAATAACAATCTTATAGTCCTTCATAAAATAATAACACAAGCAAACTAGCCAAATACATGATAATGTGGCACACAGGAGAATGCATAACGGGTTGTTATGAGCTTGTACGCATGAACAAATCCAGAAGAATGTGGACATGCACGCTCACAACTACAGTGTATTCATTAAGAACGACTGGGGTCGCTGCAAGTGAATTCTGGCAAAATGGCAGAAAGGCACATGTATGAACAGCTCAGCGCAGCACAGCGCCGCTAGCGCCGCCACATAGCGAATCAAAACAGCGACTGCACAAACTCTGACCACCACAGATTCATCAAGGACAGGGCTGCCGAATAGCTTGGGCGCTGACAATTTCAATGAGCGAACGTGAGCGCCAAACATGAGTGACTAAAAAGTAGCTTTACTAGCCATGTGTGTTGTGAAAGCAAGCTATTTTGAGCCTAATGTCTTTTGTGGGAGGGGATGCATTTTAGATTTCACTCACAACATTCCAGTGTAAAAATTACATCTTTCCTCAAAAAAACAATAAAAACAAGCCAGATTAATCAAACATATCCGAAACAACATGTGTTGAATTTTTGAAAAAAGACAAGAACACAAAAACCACTTAAAAAAACATTGCAGGGTCTGCCATTGAAATGTATGGGAGAGCGCCAGGTAGCGACAGGTCATACCTGGCGCTGTGATGGGATTAGCAGCGGCGCTGTTCGTTGCAGTCGGCTACATGATGAATCCCGCGCTCGCTGACACTCTCGCCGGCGCTAGCCTCATTTAGCATGATAAATGCGTGATTGTGTCCGCCGCCGGGCGTTCTGGAGTCGGTAGCCGCCGATAGCTGGCGCTACCTGGCGCTACCTGGCGCTAGTGAGACACTACCTGGCGCTATCGCTTGATGAATAAGGCCCAAAGTGCGCACCTTGCAATTTTTCAACCAAAACAACCCTTTACATTTGGAATATCTCTGATAAACCATATATTCCCTGAAAGTGCACATGTTAAGCTTTTAAGAGTACTCAGCTTGTTGTAGTAGGCTCACCTTTATGGAAGTAATCCCTCGAAGAATTCTTAGGTTGCACAGGGTTTCCCTAAAAAAATGAATAACACCCAACATGCATAGGTACTATTAACCCTTTTAATTGCCAGCCTACTTGAAGTTTGTCACCCTCTGTTGACAGGTCATTTTTCCCCATTCTGCACCATGTTTAACTGTGATTTTTGCCGGAATTTCCAGGAAAATTATAGATATATATTTTGCAGCAGAGTTTAGGCTTTAACATGGAATGTCTTGGTTGTAATTTTTCTACTTTTTTATAAATATTTTTGTGTAAAAAACAAAAAAATAAATAAATAAATATTTTTTAGACAATTGTCTCCTTTATTTTAAATAAAACATTTACTTTATTAGAGAAAACCATATTGCATGTGAAAGCCCAATTTCTCCCGATTACAACGGTACCACATATGTATTGGTAGCCCCCCCATTCTTGCCCAGGAGACCCCCTAAATTAAAAATAGCACTTTATAACATTTACAAATAAAATACTACTACTATCCACACTATAAACATAAGGGGTTAATTTTTTAAAAAATGACATTGGGCCCCCCTCCTGGGGGGACACCCATTTTTTGGGGAATTTTAAGGGTTAAAAACCCTTAAAACTCCCCCAAAAAATGATATGGGGTCCCCCTTATCCATCATAACCAGCCCTGGACCAGCTATGGGGGCTTGTAGAACAGGGTGCAAGGGGGCCAGCTTGGTGGCCCCCCCACCCTGCAGGCTACAAGCCCACATAGCCATGGCCCGGGCTCTTCTGCCCTGGGCTTTGGGGAGGCAGGTAATTGGGGTGCCGGGGGTTAACGGCAAGTCACCCGCTAGCCGCAGGTGACTTGCCAGCCCCCCAGCCTCATGGACCCCTTACCAGTTCACAAGGGGTTAAATGTAAAAAAAAACACAGAAACAAGCAGAAAAAATAAAATAAAATAAAAAATAAATAAATGTATTTATTAGTACTTTTTAATACTTACCTCCCATCCATCCCTGTGTCCCACGCTGACCAATCTGGCTTCTGCTCTCCTGCTGCAGCTGGAAGCCTTTTTTAGCTGCTGGGCCACAGAACATAAGGGCTTAACTTAAAAAAAAAATGACATAGGGTCCCCCCCTCCCAGGGTTAAAACCCTTAAAAATCCCCCAAAAAATGAAATGGGGTCCCCCTTACCCAGCATTACCAGCCTGGGACCAGCTATGGGGGCTTGTAGGAACAGAGTGGGGGGGGCAGCTTTTGTGGCCCCCCCACCCTGCAGCCTACAAGCCCACATAGCCTATGTGGGCCCAGGCTCTTCTGCCCCCCCTGGGCTTTGGGGAGGCAGGTAATAGCGGTGCCAGGGGTTAATGGCAAGTCACCTGCGGCTATCGCAGGTGACTTGCCAGCCCCCAGCCTTGTGAACTGGTATAAGAGGTCTCATGGACCCCTTACCAGTTCACAAGGGGTTAAATGTAAAAATAAAAACACACAGACATAAGAAAAAAAATGTCATTTATTTATTTATTTTTTACATTACTCACCTTCGATCCTGTGTCCCCCGGCGATCTCCGAGTGAGCCTGGGGAGGGGGGCGGCGATCACAGCCCTCTCCCCCTCCCCACCTCTTTCCTCCAACCACCCGAGCAGACTGAGTCGGGGAGGCCGATTCATCAATAGCGCCAGGTAGCGACAGATGAGCGACTGAAGTATGGCGCCGCTAGCGTCAGCTGCGGGCGGTAGCGATTCGCTATAGCAGGCCTCCTCAGTCGCTACCTGGCGTTGTTGGGAACAACGCCTACATTGCTGAATATGATGTTGGAGGTCAGCTTTGTAGGCGCTGTCAGTCAGTTTGACCACGCTATTCAACACAGCGCCTGCGCTTTGCTTTGCTGTGGGCTGGGAATCAAGTACCTTCAGAGTAAAACACATTGCAACATGTTTCTTTACTTTTTTTAGTTTTTATTTTGTGTTGAAAAGGAAATTAAATTAAAACAGATATTAGAATGTAAATGCAATTTAAAACATAATTAAACACATAGCCACATGTATTTTATTTATTTTTTTTTTTTTAAAGAAAAAGGAAATACAATTAAACCACCAATGAGAAAGAAAAGGAAAATAAAAACAGAAATGAGAAAGAAAAGGAAAATAAAAACAGAAATGAGAAAAAAAGGAAAATAAAAACAGAAATGAGAAAAAAAAGGAAAATAAAAACAGAAATGAGAAAGAAAAGGAAAATAAAAACAGAAATGAGAAAGAAAAGGAAAATTAAACCAGAAATGAGAAAGAAAAGGAAAATGAAAATAGGAATTAGAATGAAAAGGAAACTTACAACAGAATTAAACACATAGCCACATGTATATATATATATATATATTTTTTTTTTATTTTTACACTAAAAATTAAATAAAATTAAAACAGAAATGAAAATGAAAAGTCCAACAGAAATTAGAAATCAAAGGAAAGTGCAGTAAAGTTTGTGAAAAGGAAATTATTGATCAGGGTGCATCTCGGGGTGCCTGAAAAATTAAAAAAAGTGCAGTTAGTATATATCTTTAAATTTGTTTTTTCGCTGAAAAAAAAAAATGCATTACTTGATAACCAACATTGGCGTCTTACACCCCCCCTTAGAGTGGTTTGGGTCATCTTACACCCCCCTTAGAATGGTTTGGGTCATCTTACACCCCCCTTAGAGTGGTTTGGGTCATCTTACACCCCCCCTTAGAATGGTTTGGGTCATCTTACACCCCCCCTTAGAGTGGTTTGGGTCATCTTACACCCCCCCTTAGAATGGTTTGGGTCATCTTACACCCCCCCTTAGAGTGGTTTGGGTCATCTTACACCCCCCTTACAATGGTTTGGGTCATCTTACACCCCCCTTAGAGTGGTTTGGGTCATCTTACACCCCCCCTTAGAATGGTTTGGGTCATCTTACACCCCCCTTAGAATGGTTTGGGTCATCTTACACCCCCCCTTAGAATGGTTTGGGTCATCTTACACCCCCCTTAGAGTGGTTTGGGTCATCTTACACCCCCCTTAGAGTGGTTTGGGTCATCTTACACCCCCCTTAGAGTGTTTTTTTTCTCATTTTGATGGGAGGTCAAATACATTTACCCAGTAGTGCAGTACTTGCATTAGAGTGAAGGGTAGTTAGCTTACCGCAAAAAAAGAAGTGATCATCCTTTCCCTTAGCTCATCGCCAGTCTGGGTGTCCTCACTTCTTTCTGCGGGCAGGTTGGGGATTTCTGGCACCAGTGCTGTCTCCTCAGGGGCTTGAATTCGGTGACAAATGCAAATGTTGTGTAGCACACAGCAGGCAAGGATGATCTTGGAGACCTTCTGTGGGCTGTAGAGCATCTCTCCTCCTGGCCGTGCCAAACAGAGAAAGCGTGCTTTCAGCAGGCCGATGGTTCTTTCCACAATGCTTCTGGTCTTGCGATGTGCTGCATTGTAGCGTTCATGGGCAGAGGTCCATGGGCTCCTGACCGGAGTCATGACCCACGTTCTCTGCCCATATCCCTTATCCGCTGTAGAAAAAACACAAGAAGAGAGACAGCAATTAGTACTAGTACATGTTTTTTTTTTGTTTTTTTTTTAGAATTTGGCTTACTAGGCCACATATTATTTTCAAAATACTTTGACATGGTTAATTTTTTACCCAGTAGCCAGCCAGCTGGCATTTCGTTGTTCTCAAACTTCCGGCACAGGACTGTCCGCTGCAAGACGTAAGAATCGTGGCATGAGCCGGGGAACCCCGATCTCACCGCCCGCAGCCTCATGTCTGGGTCACAGACAACCATGATATTAATAGAATGAAAATGCTTTCGTTTTCTGTAATACAGCTCCTGTGCACGGGGAGGGCGGAAAGGGATATGTGTACCATCAACGCACCCTAGCACATTCGGGATCCCTCCCATCAGATAGAAAGCATGTTTTATTTTGGCAACCTCTTCCTCATCCTCAGGAAACTTGATGTAAATTGGGATTAAATCACAAATGGCCAGAACTACCTGGATTAGTATGCGGCTCATAGTAGCCTGGCTTATCCCGCTGAGGAGGGCGGAGGTTGCCTGGAAGGTCCCTCGTGCCAAAATGTTCAGCGTGGCACACAGGCGTACTATGCCTGGAATGGATTGAGTGCGTTTGGTGGATGGCTCGATTTTGTGCTTAATCTGATCATATAGGGACTGTAGTGCAGCACGATTCAGACGGAAGCGGCTCCTGATCTGCTCGTCACTTAAGTCCCATACTGAAAGGCGGATTGCAAAGGAGCGGGGTGCCCTAAGCCTCACAACACCCTGCTCCCTTTCCTCCTGCTCTTTCAGCATACACATACATCCATCCACCCAGACACCATACATCACCCTCTTATCCATCACACACACTCAAGATATATACAAAATCAAAAAAACCAAAACAAAAACCACAAACACACCACACACACACAAACAATCACACTCCACACACACCCGCTACAATGCAGCTCACCACAAAACCAGAACTATAGTGGTCCAAACCACCAGCCTGCTGAAAAACAGCTTTCTAAGTTAGGCACAACCAAGAGGGGAGTTGCTGCACAGCCCACAAAAGGCCCCAAAATCAAGCCTCACTTGCTGTATGCTACACAATATTTGCATATGCCACCAAAAACAAGCTCCTAAAGAAACAGCACTGATGTCAGAAATCACCCAACAAGCCACAGAGAGTGAGGACAGAACCCAGACAGAGGCTCAAATGAGCTAAGGGAAGCAAGCAAGCACCGCACCACACCACAGCCTTTGCCACAGTGTAAGAATACCAGAAGCTTGCAAATTCCTTCCATTTATACTTCTCTTTCAAAAAGGACAGGTCCGCTTTGCCGCCTTTTGCGTTGCTCTGCTATTTCCGGGCGCCAATTAGCCGACCCAGGTGTGCGTAAAACGGAGTGCGCACGCGCACGCTAGTAGCGCTACTAGCGTACGTGAGCCGAAACTTGCGTGAATTAACGGACATGGGCGAAAATTCAGTGGTGGGCCAATGAAAGGTAAGCTGCTGTTTATTTAAATAGCCGTTAGGCTAGCCACATGTCACAAGGGGTTCAGATACATCAGTCCATTGTTGTATTTGGGTGTGTGTTTGGTTAATGAGGTCTGTAATGAGTTAATTGGCTAACACACATGCTTCAGTCAGTGCAGTGGAGGTGTGGCTAGAAGGAACTGGGCTGTATGTGTGAATCAATTAAGTGGACTGGTTTGTGATTGGCTGTTAGAGCACATAAAACCTGCCCAACCCAAACAGATTGCGATGCCATTCTGTAGTCTGCATGCGTGCTTGTTGGGTGTGTATTTGTGTGTGTGTGCAGCTACAGGATGGAGCCAAATTCAGGACATCTGCCAGCCACAGCAGGCCCAAGTAGGAGTTTGGTGGGTGCTGTGCGCAGACCTCCCTTACGGAAAAGGGCCCAGCCTGAAGGTGGGGCAGCACCCCAGGCTAAGCGTCCAGGTGCCAAGAGGGAGCCTGAATTTAATTTGGCTGAGAATAATCATCTTGTGCGCCTTACCCTTGCTAAATGGGAGCTACTCTTTGGCTCCCAAAGCAAGTCCATAGGCAAACAAGAAAGAAGCAAACTGTGGGATGCCATTGGTGTGGAGCTTAGTAGCACTGCTCAACACCCACGTAGTGGCCCATCCTGCAGGAAACGCTTCTACACTTTGAGAGGGGCCCTTATGAAAAAGATGAATCACGATCTTGATGTGGACAGTGGGACCATCCAGGCTCCAAAGAGTACCTACAGGCCGTATGAGGAGATGCTGAAGGCCAAAATTCCACTGGCTCGGCTGCAGGGTGTGGATCCTGGGGATGACACCACAGGTTGGACTGAAGGTACATATTTTCTGCCTTTTTAGAAAAGCTACTGTTAATGTATGTGTTTGGCATTTTCTCTTTCTGACCAACTAACAGTAGGACCTGTGAAGTAGTACATTAGAGCTCATACATTTTTCACTTTCCTGTCTGTTGCTTTCTGCATAGGTGCACATGCTGCTGTCCGGGATGTGCCTCAGGACACCCAAACTCCTGCCCTTCCAGCAACCTCAAGGCTAACCCAGTCTGCCATTGAAGGTATTTACCACTAATTTTGGTGCTGGTTGTTTGGGGAACAAATGGGTGTGGGAGCAGCTCCAACAATCGAGTGTTGCACTGTGGAGTATTAATAATATGGGCCTGCGGCCTAATTTCACGCCCACTGTAACACTCACAGCAACTAACTAACAAGGCCCTAACATGTGTAGATATGTTTGAAGCCAGAGATGTGTGGCCATATATCTGCATATAAATGTGGAAGCCACACTGGCCTTGATTAGTGAATATTAGTGAATGAGCTGCTCACACACACCTTAATGCATGTTGTATTTTTCCACGCACATTAACAATGGCTCAATGTTTGCTTGATTTTTGCCTAGCTCCCACGCCATTGGCCCCAGCATCTCCTCCGGATCCAAGCTACTCTTTGGATGTCGGTAAGTGCATGTGTCCACCTTGCTTTATCCACTTTAACCCAAGTGCATGTGTCTCATTCCTCTTTTTTCTTGGTAGGCCAAGTGACTGGTTCATCTTTGGACCCCACTTCCG
Source organism: Gastrophryne carolinensis (assembly GCA_027917425.1). NCBI lineage: Eukaryota > Metazoa > Chordata > Amphibia > Anura > Microhylidae > Gastrophryne > Gastrophryne carolinensis. Next base: position 101,775,690 of record CM051239.1, on the reverse strand, counting down.
ATGTTGCAGGTCAACAGGACCCTGTTGGTGTGTATAGCAATACATAATGTATCCTTTATGCTGTTTCTGTTACACTGGTTCAATTTGGTTAGTCTAATAATCTACATGTTTGCTCTGTGAACTTGAAGATGCCTCTTGGGAGTGCTTCTTCCCTCCCCAGGGTCAGTCTAATAGTTCTTGGAGTGATAGCAATGTATTTTGGAGGACATATTTTTGGACAAACATTCACCGTAGTAGTTTGATGAATATTTAGAGCCATTACTTGTGTTTTTTAGTTGACCCGAATATCGGAAGTGGCTGTCCAGAAAGGGCCCCTCAAGTTCAGGCTGCCAGAGATGAGGGTAAGTTGTTTTGCCTTGCTCTAGTCTGTATTTTGGCTCTACTTTTGTTGCACTTGCTTCTGGCAACTTGTGTGTCCACATGTATTTTAAAGGTCCAAGCTCGAGTGAGGGCCCCACTCCAGACATCTGGGAGATTGCGGGTATGTGTAATTTAAGCAATGTGTCTGATCTTATTTGCCAAAATTATTGCCTCTTAGTCCTCTAACATACATGTTAACAATCTGAGTTTAACAGATACCTTTGGTCTAGTGTGTAATTTTGCACTTTGTTGAGGTATGGCCTCGATAGCCTAGCCAGGTTACATTTGAGTTTGGTCCACTGACCTACTAACCTGACTTTCCTGTTTAGCATATGCCAACTTGCCGGACATTTCGGATGTGGAATTGCCACTCTCTGGCAGCGATACCTCGAGCCTACCTGTGCCGGAGGACACGCAGGTAACATGGCTGATGTAAACGACCTATAACCACATTGGCATGTTCGTGGGTAGTGGATGAAGCAACATGTCACATTTCCTTTCTTTGTTGTTTTGGCAAGAGGCGGAACCAGAACCCCAAGCTGGGACCTCTTCCCAAGTCCCATGTGGCCAAGCTTCCGAGGCTCAGACAAGGGTAAGTTGTATAGTGACTGTTTGGGCTAATTATTTTGAGGGGCATACCTGCATTGGTTCGGTTTGACTAAAATGTTGTTTTCTATTTTGTTAGGCTCAAACCACAGCAAGAGGAGGTGTGGCACCAACCAGTGCTGATTTTTATGAGCTAGGGGTCCGGATGCTGGAGGACTACAGTCGCCAACAGCCGCGTGATGGAACTAATGAGCGCATTGCGGCGTTGGAACAGCAGGTGCTGATGTGTCAGCAACAACATGAGGCCCAGCAGCGCCAGATCGACCTATTGATGCAGAACCTGCATCAAAACCAGCAACTTGGTCGGCTGGCCAATGCAATTGAAGATTCGATACACCAGCAGCAACAAGCGATCCAGCGGCAGGACCAAACGTTGTTGTTGATACAACAGCTCATACAACAGCAGTCTATATTTTTTACTGCACTGTTGTCCCCCAACACCGCCCCTAGCAATGACTCCCAACCTCCCCGGCCACCCAGCCAAGAATATTAATTTTGTTTGTTTTGGTTTGTGTAAATATATTTGCTTAACCCACCTCTAAATTGTGTTTTTCCTAAGACCTAGATAATAACACAGTCAGGGATGAGTATCTTGATCTAGATATGTCAATGTATTGGTAAATTTAGGCCACACATTTGAGACCATAGCTTACTATGGTTAACACATGAAATGGCTCCAAAGGTATGGCTAAATTGACACACAAATGGGTTTTGAGACAGTTAAACTATGCTTTGCAAGGCACCACACTGTAATGATGTTAATCAAAAAATTTAATTTAAAAACAGGGCCAACAGGGCCAACATTGCCCAACAAAGGGCATCAACAGGCCAGCCTTCCCCCCACCCTAACGACGCCGCCGGCGCCTCTTCTTGGCCAGCAGCATCAGCTTCAGGAGCCTGATCTCCCGCCACAGTCTGCGATGCTGGTTTTCACAAGCTGTAGAGATGTAGAAACAACAATTTATTAATAAATTGAATGTGACCTCAACAGACACAGATGTAGCAATGTAATGTCAGTGTGTCCAATTAGGTGACACTCACATTAACATTGTGGACCACTGTGCGCTTATTGGTTAACATGATATGAGTACTATTGACTGGCAGGAATGTGAACAACACATCCCAAGCATACATTTACTCTTAAAGTGTACCAACACCCACCGGTGATCGGCCCTTGAATCTATCAGATTCCCGGCCCGATCACCTCCCTCCGTCCGAAACCCCCCCAACACCCCAAAATCCCTACCTCAGTTTCGGTGGGGCACGGCCGCCGGGCCTTCCCTGGCGCCCCTCTAGACGTGTGCGTGCCTGCGCCGGCCGTCTGTGAGTGGCCGGCGCAGGCACGCGTGCGTAAAAAGGGACGCGCGGGAGGCGGAGGAGGAGCCACTTTGCCGCGGCTTGTACGTTTGCTGGAGGAAAAGTGAGTTCAGGGGGTTGTCACACAGCGGTGACGATCAGGGATGCCCCACTGTAGTGGACCAAGACCCAGGAAAGTCAAATTCCTGGTTGTTGTTCCACTTTAACTCTTGGGAAGCAAAGAAGGTATAAGTCCCAGTGTGTCCATTTTTGTGTTTAGTCACAGCCAAACATCAGGGCCTAAGTCCTAACGAGTAAACGAGTTTGCCCTATAATGTTAGAGGTCCAGACCTAATACGGCCCATTTGGTTGTGTCTAAGGCACAAATAGTCTCTATGTGGCCAAATGAAGAATGTGAGGCAACAATCAAGCATGCAGACAGGCATGTTGGATTATTGTACAAACACATGGAATCTAGATGTGTGTGAAATTAACACATAGGTACATTTTAAATGTCTGCAGATGTGACTAGAAGACATAGGTTTCAGAAGTCTTTAGGCATATGAAGTGGGATGTACTCACCATCGCAGCTGTGGCGGGGGCCCATGCTGCTGGCCGTCCCTGGAGCTGGGGTGGGGAGGAGGTTTTCTGGCTCCGTCTGCGTAGCAACATCTGTCAACAGAAAGCAAAAGACAAAAACACAATTAGTGGGCCAATGACACCTGACTATTTGACATCCATCTGGTTATGGAGTCTGAAAAATCAAAGGCTTGCATGGTTACATACAGGTTGACCAAAATTAGCATATTTCCTGGTCCATGAGTTAATGTCAATTAGTTATGGTTGCAACATGTATCCCTAAAGATAATGTGCAAATAACATAGACAGTGCTATGTAAAGGACTCATTAGCAGTTGATTGGCTAATGTTACTAGTGTGCCACATGTTTTAGCGGGAACAACTTAACCCAAGAAAAGAAATGAGAACAACCATCATGGTGTGGCCAGAAACATAGGGGTGGTTGCCAGTTGGCTAGCACTGTAGTGGGGTTTGTGAGGTTAAGGTACATTATCAAACCAGCTGTGACAATGGACCAGGAAACATGTGTCTGTTAAAAGTGGGCCAAGACACAGGATTGCACCAATTCTGCGTTTTGGTCCGCTTTGGCAGAGCACCACAATTTGAGTGAGACAACGTACTCCGCCGCCGCTGCCTTCCACACATCACTCCTCCAGTGTGTGCGCACGCGCAGCCCATTAGGAAACAGAGCGCAGGCGCACACACATCTAGAGTGGCACACAGGAGGCTGGGACGGTGGCTTTTGCAACCCCCAAAAAGGTAAGGAGTTTGTGGGGTTTTTTTTGGGGGGGTGCCCTGGGTGAGGGATGTGATTTTTCAGGGAACCTTCGAGAATCCAAGCACTATCAATGTTTGTGGGTCCACTTTAATGAATGTCATAACATAGGGAATGTGATGGATAACAACAAACACTTACCACGACTATGCCCGTGGAGAATGCTTCTCCAAAAGGCCATGGAGGTGCCGCCTATATGATGCCCTACAAATTAGAGAGGAATGGCAAGGGCTAAGTACAAATTGCAAGATGAAACCTGTCACAGACTAACAATTAAAAAAAGGACACTCACCAGGGGATGAACCGCCACTTGAAGCCCAGGGAGGGCTCTGAGGAGGAGGCGGGGAGCCTCGGCTCCTCACACTCTGGTCGGAAGATCCACCAGGCAAAGGGCCACCCTCCTCCCTCTCACTCCCTGCTCCTTCAGGGAGTGTGGGCGAGTCCATTTCTCCCACCCCACTTGGACTCCCCACTTGAGAGTGGCCCCTTGCCTGGTGAGACTCCTCAGACTCAGAGTGTGAGGAGCTGAGGCTTGATCCTGCCAGCCCCCCAGCAGCACACTCCTCTGGGGCGTCATCCCCTTCCTCCCCTGGGTCCTCTAAATAGGACCCGCGGGAGGGACCCTCCCCCGATGACTCCCCCGAGTCCGCCTGCCTGGTTCGGGGGAGGAATCCCTTCCCACGTTTCCCCAGGGGAGGATGCTTATCTGTGTTGAGGGGGTGAAAGAAAATAATTAATATAAAGAGCACAAATGGACACAGCTTAGCAGATGATTCTGCAAAAAGTATAAACAGAGCATAAGCTTTAACTTACCTGATGCGTAGGCATCATATAGGCGGTACACGCCTTCAGGGTCCCGGCGCTTAAAGTCCGACCACTTTTGCTGAATCGCTCGGATCGAGAGCTCGGTGTTGAAGCGCCGGGACACTGTGGCCTTCACCTCCATGGCAATTCGTTTTTTTCCCCCACGGGCATAGTCGTACTGGGCCACGCAGAAGTCCTATGAGAAATGAAAAAAAAACACAAATCAATACATGACATCAGAACAATGGCATAAACAGTTATACAGAGACCAGAGCAAAGTGGACCCACACCCAGGATTATCACTATTCTGGGTTTGTGTGCACTTTGGTGGGCCACACCAATTGTGGGTGGTCCGCTGTCTGAAACCCCCTTGGAAGGCCACAAATACACCACTGAGGACGCTCCCACGTGACTGCGCCAGCCGAGCACAGCGCTCTGCGCCGCTGTGGTATGCGCATACAAGGCCGTTTGGACGTGCATACCAGCTCAGCTGGGTCTGCACGGCAAAGTACGCATGTGGCGTTTGACTCTAACAGGGAGTGCGCCTGCACACAAAATTAAAAAATGTCTTGCGCAGGGGTACACCCTGCTAGAGGTAAGCGCAAGAGGCATCCGCAGCTCACGCATGCACAGATGGGACGGGGCTGAGGTAATTTTTAGGGCCCTCCAGGGGGGGGCCTCCCCGCAGGACATCCAGAATGGGGATGCCCCACGGGGAGTGATCCAATTTGGCCTGAAAAATAAGAAATTTCAGGGCCAATCCCCCCTGTGTGTTCTGCAACTTTAAGGCAAAAAATACACAAACCAAATACTCACTTTGACCACCTGGCCATTAACGCGGCTTTCCACCCGGAAGCGCCTTTTCTTCCCATGGCCAGGAGGGGAAGGGTGGGAGGGGTGCTAGGTGGGGGAGGTGAGGTAGGTGGGGGAGGTGGGGGAGGGGTTGTGGGGTCGGAGTCGGAGGAGGAGCTGGGGAGGCGCATCACTCGGCGTCTGGGCAGCATTGTGGAAACGCTAAGGAGGAAACAGGAACCGGAAATGACCAAAGCGACATGGGAAAAATTAAAAAAAAAAAAAACGCTCCGCGCACCAGGAACAAGCTATTATCAGCTATGTGCAAGCTAAGTGGCGGAAAAACTAAAATGACGCTTGAAAACAAGCTATTGGCATAAGCGCAAGACATTTTTAGCTTTAGGTGGCGTTGAAACGCAAAGGAGGATACCGGAACCGGATATGACGCAAGCAACTGTGATTAAAAATTCAAAAACAAAGATGCGCGCAACAGGGACAAGCTAATATCAGCTATGTGCAAGCTAAGTGGCGGAAAAACTAAAATGACGCTTGAAAACAAGCTATTGGCATAAGCGCTAGACATTTTTAGCTTTAGGTGGCTTTGAAACGCAAAGGAGGATACCGGAACCGGATATGACGCAAGCAACTGTGATTAAAAATTCAAAAACAAAGATGCGCGCAACAGGGACAAGCTAATATCAGCTATGTGCAAGCTAAGTGGCGGAAAAAAATAAAATGACGCTTGAAAACAAGCTAGGGCCCAAGGCGCCACGAATTATTAGCTTGATTTAGCAGGGGGTTCTACATACTGTAATGCATAGGTCCTTATAAAGCAAACCCGTTGTGCTTAAATATACAAATCTTATTCCTTCCTAAAGTCATCACAAAATCAAACTAGACAACTACATGATAATGTGGCACACATGAGAATGCATAACGGGTTGTTATGAGCTGGTACGACTGAATGTTAATCCTGCAATATGTGGCCAGGCACGCTCACAACTACAGTGTATTCATTAACAACGACTGGGGTCGCGGGAAGTGAATTCCTTGCAAATGGCAGAAGGGCACATGTATGAACAGCACAGCGCCGCACAACGCAGCGCAGCGAGGCACAGCGACGCTCGCGCCGCCACATAGCGAATTAAAACAGCGACTGCACAAACTCTGACCAACACAGATTCATCAAGGACAGGGCTGCCGAATAGCTTGGGCGCTGACAATTTCGAAGAGCGAACGTGACCGCCCAACCTGACAGGCTACAAAATAGCTTTACAAGCCCCGTTTGTGGTGAAAACAAGCGATTTTGATGCCAATGAGTTTGGTTGGAGGAGATGCAATTCCCATGTCACTCACAACATTAAATTGTCAAAAATAATAAAAACTTCAAAAACATAAAAATAACCAGCCAGATTAATAAAACATATCACTATAAACATGTGTTGAATTTTGTGCCAAAGAAAAGAACACAAAAACCACTAAAAACAATCATTGCAGCGTCTGCCATTGAAATGTATGGGAGAGCGGCAGGTAGCGCCAGGTCATACCTGTCGCTGTGATGGGATTAGCAGCGGCGCTGTTCGTTGCAGTCGGCTTCATGATGAATGCCGCGCTAGCCGTCGCTCTCGCCGGCGCTAGCCTCATTTTGCTTGATAAATGCGTCATTGTGACCGCCGCCGGGCGTACTTGAGTCGGTAGTCGCCGTTAGCTGCCGCTACCTGGCGCTCGTCAGACACTACCTGGCGCTATCGCTTGATGAATAAGGGCCTTAGTCTTAGGTGCTGGACTTTAAAAGCCGCGATCCAGGAAGTGGGGGGAGAGGGCGACTTCTGCCCTCTCCTCGCCATGGAAGAGGCTGGGGGGCGATCGGAGCCCCCCCCCCCAGTGAAGAGGACACCCGTCGGGAGACAGCGCGGCCTCAGGTAAGCAAATGTCATTTTTATTTTTAGTTCTTCTTTACAGTTAGCAGCTGCTGCTGCCGAAGCGGGGTGCCCTATTCCGGGGGCTCTCCTGGAGCCATCCGAGCCCCCCCCCCCCGGGGGATCGAATGGCACCAAATTAAAGAGGAGACCCGGCTAGATCCAACGAAGGGTCAGGTGAGTATTTTTATTTTTTATTTTTTAACTAGCAAGGGGGGAAAGTCAAGCACGTAACACCTACGGGCTTGGCACTTAAAGCCCAGCCAAGCCAGCACGTAGGTAGGTAGGTAGCCTTGGCAACAAAAGGGTTAAAGGGTTAATTAATTAAATTGTTATGAATTCTTGCCATTAAAGGATTGCCCAGGTCAAGTGTAATAACAAACCATTGTTTGGTCACCTACCATGCAGATGACTCATCCAGGTGAGCTGCTGAATAAAGATGTTGTTGCTGAGATCCCAGCCAATATCTATAGCCCAGCCCCTGCTTTTTGTTTATTTATGACCACTTTTTTAGCACTGAAAGATGGACCTATACAAAGTAGCAGACAAGCAAAGCAGGGAGCAGCCATCCTCCCCTCACACACAGGAATTGGTCTGTCCCACACAGTCTGATGCAAGAGGATCAGTGGAGCAACCCTAGTTTTAATCATCTACACTCCAATTCTCCAAAGTACCAGGATTGGCCAGTCACACGCTTTATGCCCAGGCTCCAGCAATCTGGATGCCCCGCCCAGTCACTTTGCGCTCCAACACATATTTTCTTTAAAAATGGGTGTTGGACCACTTTCATTTGCACCTAAACCTGATATTTTTTCTCCTTGCTCCAGAAGCATCTGGGATACCCCACCATGTGAAAGTCTCAGTTCATGTCAGAAACCCCTCAAAAAACCTTTCCACAAACCCACACCAGACACTGAAGCTTGTCCAATCAGCGCTGTATGCGGTGCATATTTATGATTTGCACACAGCCATGTTTAGGCCAGCACTTTGGTATAGAGGAGTGGTCGCATCAACGGTTTCCCTGCAGTGTATGGCATTATCTGAATGGCTGGAGTTGGAGTGTGCCTCAGCTACAGGGGTGCCACAGATGCAGTTGTGGTTGGTGAGCGTGGCGTGGGAGCCCCGGAAAAGATTAGTGAATGAGAGGAGATCTGAGGGGGTCACACAACGAATTGGGATGCCCTATGATTGCTTAATCGGCCGGTCCTAAAGTCTAAAAGAGTGGTTGGTCCACTTTAGGACGAATCCCTGGATTTTGTTTATTTATGACCCCTGAAAAATGGACATATACAAATAAGCAGGGAAAACACAGACAAGCAAAGCTTGGGAAACTTTATTGTTTTATATTTGCTTAGGTGCTTCAAAAAATGCATTTAGACTTTTTATATGTAGTACAGTCAGAAGCTTTATTTTGTATCCCTTAAGGTGGTTCTAAATATCAGCTTTTACTTCTAGCCCAAATCAATGCCTTCTTACAGTATTTTTATTTGCTCTTAGATTTGGCTGCTGACTGAAAGACGTTCAATCATTTTTATTACCTTAACTGCTAAATTAATGAATTTCAATAGCTATCAGTTGTGCTGTATGTCTCTAGGTGTCTCCTTGTCGTGACTTCAAAGTGATTCCGTTATGAGATGCGTGCAGAGTTTAGAAAATAACTCCAGTGGCTGTGAGGACAATCTTGTAATCTAATTGATGCAACAGCGCAAGGTTACAGTTTTTATTACCATTACACAATTCCAATAATTATAAAACACAAAATGAAATATTTTAAAATAATCAATTACAGTTATTTTCAGATACTGTATAAAGCATCAGGGCATTCCATAAAATTTCAAATGTAAAAATTCTGAGTTACATATAGTGAGCCTGTCAGACTGGATAAGGCTAATTCCAAGCCAAATCTGGCAGGTAGATATTAAAGTTTCACTTCAGGTGGCAGGGTAGAAACAAACATGAGTGAAGTTTTAAGAAGTTGTGCACAATCGTTGGGGGTCATGCTAATTGGGTAGCTCCATATTCACCACTTTCCCACTCCCAGGATTCAGCTGCAGGCTGCTCCCCATCCCTGCCCTGATCCCAATCTTTGCCCTGCTTCCCATCTCTGCCCTACAACCCATCTCTGCCGTGCCCCCCCCCTATGCACATGCTGGCTTCTCCTTCCCTCCTCCCACACATGCCATTCAACTCCCAGCCACAGAGTTTTTCACACTGCCAGCCGAGACTTCGCTCTTTCGCACTTCCCACTTTTGGGGAAGAAATAGTGTGTCTTATGAAACGAAAAATACAGTAATTATTACTCATTATAATTAAAGCTCTGGGAGCTCGTACACATCCAGATTTTCAGTGGAAGAGCCCACTACAAACATTTCTTTTCTAAAGTTCACATTTACAAATGACCTTTCTAAAAAGTAAGCATATAATCTATTAATGCACACTTAATTAATTAAAGTAACAAAACATGATTGCTTAACTTGTGTTTCTGCTCCGCTAGGCATCACATTGAATAACACCTAATTATACCTCCTGCTTCTGCATGATTACTTGTGTCTTGGTGTAAAAAATGTACTTCAAATATTATATATAAAATCATATTAAGCCACTGTATATGTATATATATATATTTATTGACCATTAAACAGCCACATTAAGCATGCATTAATCAAATCTTCTCAAACACAAACAATGGAAATGTTTTACAGTATGTACAGTAAGTAAGCAGCAAATTTAGTAACAGCTACTGTAGTACCACAATAGAAAATTACATTTCCAACTAGTGTTGCTCAAAGTTGATTCAGTTTGGATGCAGTTTACCCAAACTTTGAATTCAGGATACAGATCATATTCTCTGAGGTTACCCTAAAACCTTGAGTGCAAGCCATGGGGTGGAAGGGTTGAAGACCTCGCAGTACAGCCTAGACCCCCACACTCCATGTGCTTGCACAAATTCTAGAGAAACAAAGGAGGGGTGGCAGCCGCTCAGACCATTTTATAACTAACCTGCACTCGCGGTTTTTGGGCAACCTCAGGTAAGCCTGCTCCCAATGTAACTATTGCATTGTATGTCCCAAATGGGGGCTCTAAGACATTAGAGTTAGGACTGCACCCCACAGAGGCACCTTGGCACTTGGTGGTGCAGCTTAAGCATACTTCTGCAGATGTGTGTGACCGAGTCATCTGTTTTTATCCAGATTTAGAGACAGATTTTAGGTTGATCTGCAAGCTAACGGGGTTCAGGGCTGTGGCTCCTTTAAGACTTTTGTATCCTAATTGCCCTGCTAACATGTACCCCCCAGGTTAGTTATAAAATGGTCTGAGAGGCTGCCACCAATCCTTTGTTTCTGTTTTAGAAACAGGTTGGTGCTTTGCTAACAGGCAATTTTCTTGGACACCTGGTTTGATAATTGGTATTCAACTTTGACATTACTTGCAATGACAAACTGACATTTTTTTTTACATACTAATTAAAATAGCTCGTTCAATGTTTTTATTATTTAAAATATTATGTTATTACTTAACCTGTTGTCATCATAGGCACATTTTTGCATAATTAGTAAATTGAAGCCATTAAAGTTTATGTGGTGACACTGAAAATCATATTGTTGGTGACAAAAAATATATAAGATGGAATATAGCTAACTTTGATTGACTCCTTTTGGTTCTCCCACCAAAGAAAATATGCAGAGAATTTTCAATAGCATAGCAACTCTTTAATAATCTTTTCAAGGGTACATACTGTATTTGGAAAATACATAACAAAATATTTCTCAGATGCTCTACTGGACTCATTATATAGTGTTGTGCTTAGTATAAAGATTTGTGAATCATTTGCATTTATATTTTATTTATCGCAAAGATCTCTTGTGGCAAGGTCTTTGCATACATCTTATCACAGCTGTAAGAAGAGGTGTCATATTGTTAACACTGACTTCTCATCGACAGAAACATATGCAAGAATCTACCCAAGGCTGTGTTAAAGTAGGGGCAGGAGGGAGCTAATTAAGCAACCAGATCAGCTTTAAACCATTTTTTGGGGAACTCATTCTATGTCTTAGAGGACAAGTCAGCAGACTGGACAATGTTTTTAGTCTCTTAATGTGAATCTCAATATTTTTATGTCCTTCCCAGGTGGGATGTCAACTGTCAGCATAGGGAAGCCATTCCTTTTTTCCTTTTAAGGCCATGGCTTGGATAAAATAATAATAATAGAGGTATTGAAAGGCTCTAAAATAAGCCTTTCCAGAATTGAGCATTCAATAGAGATACAATTATTTACAAATATGTTACAAAAAATCCATGAGAATTATGGGGGTTATTTAAGAAACGCTAACACCAGGTAGCAACACGTAGCGGCAGGTGTATTAGCGGCACTCACGCTGAAAACCATATTTATGACAGGCAAAACATCTAGCGCCTCTAATAGCGTCAGATAGCATTCTATTTAAGACTAGTGCCTGGTGTCATCAGAGTGCCAGCACTGTCTGTCCTGCAGCACCACATGTTATCAGATGCTCAGTGGTGTTCTCCCATAGACTTCCATTTCTTTTTTTAGTGATGTTAACTGTACAACTTCTACATAACTTTTTTTTTTCATTTTTTTACTACAATCAACTGACAGGGTATTCTCGGCGTGCTTGGAATGTATTTTACATGCTTAAATCTTAATTTTATTTTTTTCATAAACTAGCGTATTTGTTTCTGCCCTTCAAGTGACAGTAGCTTTGCATGTCCCCAATGTCAGCCCATGTATTTTCACTGGGATTGAGTGTCCTCTGGCTGTTTTGTAGTGTGTTTAAATGCTGCATCAGGCACTGTACACCTTAGCACCAATTTCTACAGTGCCCACGCTAGGCTCCAGCGCCAGCTTTCGGGCATTCTCGCACCGTGCAGCGTTCTTTCTAGGTTAAATGTGGCAGCTGCTTTCTAGAGTTCACACCTAATATCGTCGCTTTCATTGGTAAATGCTGTCATAGAAGCTCCGGTATGACTGGTCTGCTTTCGGTTTCACTTTGTGCACTTCAGGTTTGCCTCCGCAGAGATAAGATGGCCCCCCAAAATGCCGGCAAACCCGCAGTCCCAGCAGCACTTCCTGTGGGTCTGAGGTGAATTGCCCCCCCCCCCCCATAAGAAGTCCCGCCAGCACGTGGTCCCTCAGGTCAATGGCCGGGTTATTAAGTTAAATATATTTTGTGTGTTTGCTGCACCTGTTATGTTGCTATGAGTGTGTCTTTACTTCTGCTTCACTTTTCTCTATTTTATGTTCCTCCATTAAGCCTGTTTGTCATTGTACCTGTCATCTGCCGGTAATTTTGCTCTTTGTGTTCTTGTCCCTTCAACTTTAATCTTGACTCAGGCCTCTTGTGGTGACTGTAGTGTTTTTAATAGCAAATAAAGAATATTTAGCATTGTGTTTAGCGTTTTCACATGTATTATTCCAATTTTGGCATTGGTCTACCGGCTCTATGATGCCTATACCTCTAGTAAAGGAAGAATGTCAGACAACATTGGTTGATGTAGGGGCACAATCAAGGACTTGTCCTTAGTGGCTTTTCTTGTTTTGTGTCTTCACAGATATGTAGCCTCCCCTCCACAAGCATGGCTAAGAGGTTCTCCCCCACCCCCCTAACCCCGATCCCAATACATTTTGTAAGGTGGAGGATCCAGGGGAGGAAGGGGATGAGGCTGAGGGCATCCCAGAGGAGTCACTGTGAGGTGCGGGCTGTGTTGGTCATCAGCTCCTCCCATGAGGAAACACTGGAGTCTGGCTACTGGGAGGGACAGTCTCATGGGGGAATCCCGAGGTGGAGGAGGTGGTGTGCTCGCCACCACTCCATGAGGTGGCAGTAGAAGGAGTGGTGGAGTCTGGCCCCTCGGAGTTGGACTCAGGTAGTCCAAATTGGGGGAGTGAAGCCCACACTTCCTCCCCTCACAGCCTTACCTGGTTGGAGGCCAGAACCTCATCCCCTGGTGAGTAGGCTTGTGTATATTATTGTGTTGAGCTATTTTGGAAGTGACTAGTGAGTGCTTAATTGTTTTTTGGTCTAAATTCTTATTGTTTCAGGACATCATACACCGGTGATCTCCTCCACACACCTTCCCATTTTTTTTCTGAAGCCAATGTCGGTTAATAATGCCATGCGCCATGGCTAGCGCCAGCACAGGGCAACCATGGGCAATTGCCAGGGCCCCTGACATCTTCAGGGGCCCAATCAGGCTCACACTTGGCCATGGTATTATTTAACAGTGGACCAAACCACCGAATGCTGGGTGCTGTGTGCAGACCTGCTCATGGTTGACCTCAGCAACAGGGGATGATCAGCAAGCATGGAATGGAGGGCAATTGATGGAGGTGCAGAAAGATAGGAGAACCAGGTGACAGCTGACAAGGACTGGAGGGCGATCAGCAGCAGGAGAGCACCCATTTGTGGCAGCAGAGCTGAAAGGTGACATCATGTGACTCACTACTTTGGGGCCCACTAAGACTCCTTTGCCCAAGAGCCCCCACAAACCTGGAGCCGGCCCTGCCATGTGCAAACACACAGACACCTGCCTTGCTGATCTCTTATTTATTTTAGAAAATCTCTGACAGGAACATTTATTGCCCATTACCAATTATGTTGTTGTTATCCTCCCCCTTACTGTTGTTTGGTATAGCAACTCCACCATTCACATCTGGACCTGTGTTGTGTCCATCAGAAAGTGTGTGTGTTTTAAGCTAACAACATTGGGTTTTCATTTTTGGGATGTATACACATACATAACCATCAACATGTGCTGGCCCAGCTGGTATGTGGTTTCTGTGTTTCACATATATCTTGCTACCTTCAAAACAAACATTATTGGCCATTGACCAATGTTGTATTTAAAGCAGGATGCATTTAGAAGTCTAAAAACCACTGTACAAATCAAATAACCTATTTGGTCACATTTGACACCATTGTGTGTGGACCATTTGCCCATAAGATGCCTGTTGTGTATTTTAGCTGCTGATACCTTTCTTTGTCCCTTAGAGGAATTTTGTGTATCGTGTTTTGTTTGTAATCTGCTTCTTGTTGGACACTTGGCAATGTATTCTAAATTTTAGCTCTATACACTGTTATTTGGTAGGGACATGTTGTAGCTCCAATGTTTGAGTTAACGTTTGTTGAAATGTGGCTCATTGTTTTGTCAAACTGATTTAAAAATTGTTTTTTTCTCCACAGCTTGCATATGGGAGCATCACAGACTCTGGCAATACGTGCTCGAGTCACAAGCTATGCTGCTGGATGCTGGGTAGATGCTGGGTGGGGGCAAAAAAAAGATAGCTGCTGTGCACCCTTTTATATTAATGTTTAATGTTATTTTAATTTTTATACAATTTGGTATATTAAAATAATAAAAACCAAAAGAATTTACAACACCTTTCGACTTATGAGTTCTTATGTGACTTACCTTTATGGTCTTGTGTGAGTGTTGGGTCCTACTAAATACATTATTTTCATATTCCCATTTCCCATAAACAATTTAAACTGTCTTGATTGTGATATCTAAAATTGAGTTGTCAAATTATGCCCATAAATTTTTCAACGAACTACCTTACCATGCCCCATCACGCCCATTTGTAGTCTGACCATCATGGTTTCTACACCCAGGGATTGGCAGCCTGGATGAACAAGTGGTATTGTTGTGGTTGTAGTTTGGTCATTGTGTGCTGGTGAGTTGTATCCAGGCCTGGCTGCACCTGCTGGATGAGTACCTGCAGCAAACCTGCCATTTCTATCCACCACTCCTGTATTGCTGCTATTATAGGCATATGTAGTTCCTGTGCACATGCTGCCTGCAGTTGTAGCCCTGCCCATTGTTCCTGTGCCAGTGCTGTCTGTGGGACCAAGGGATTTCTTACAACTTGAATTTGATGGAGTCGACATGCAATGCCTTCAACTCTTTGGGTCATTTGCCTGTGACGTGGTTGCCTATTGTATGCATCCAGCATTTGTTTAACCAGCTAACATAGTTAAAATAATTGGACACTGCTGGGTGGCCTTTCTGGCTCCCAAGCTACCACCCATGGAGGGCGGAAACAGTACAAGAAAGGACAGTTACCCAAAGATAAAGAATCTAATTGAGCCTTATGTGAACGCATAATCTCCCCACACATGTTGTTTGCCATTTGTTTTAAGGTTTTGTCCTGATGCATGTAAGGGGTACCACACTTCTCTATCTGTGTCCAGTCCTATACTGAAGTGTGTTAATGATGACATGTGGTTTTTGTGAGATCTTAAGGTGTTCGACATGAGGGGGCACAAAGAGTCTTGGACTGCTACAGCAAGAATGTTTGTGTACCTAGCTAAAGCAGACTTAAAATGATGCTAAAATACTGTAGTTTAAAGACATACTGGTAACAATCAAAAATAGCTAGAGAACCCCTACAGAGTTGGTAAAGCCATAGACAGGTTCAATTAACAAAATTGAAACATAACGGTATTTTCCTTTGACTTCTAGGCACCACACAGTAGATACAGCACTTTCATTTTTATTATTGTTATTTATTTGTTGAAATTTGTTTTAGTTACAAAACATGGTTATTAAAAGAAAATAGCTAAACAATGACTGTGATCTGTATTGGTTGTTGTAGTAGTAGAGAACGCTGCTGTGAAATGGCAGAGACAAGATTTAACACAGGGAGTCCGCATCATGAGCACCCAGCGTTCATTACTTTTATCAAAGTCGGGCAGAGAAACGCAGCGCCACTTAGCAAAAAACACTAACTGGCAATAGCGACTTTTCCCGTTCTGTAGCGTTCCACCATGGGCGCTCTCAACACCTCTCCTTAACAGCAAAATTGGTGCTTGGTGGCACTAGCAATAAGTTACCCTCTCTGAGAAGAACTGTAACAGGGTACAATCTAGCACTAGGATATCCACAACTATTGAATACTAAATACAAAGTATGAAAGATGACAACTAGAGATGAGCAAACTTTTGATTTTGACCTTTGATTCGCCGAATTTTCCGACAAAAATAGTTTCGATCTGAATTTATTCGCGATGAATCGCTATTAAAAATGGCTATTTCTGAGCCTCCTAGAGCCTCAATAGGGTTGTAAACCATTCTGCCTTGCTGTAACACCCATAGGACGCATGCTGGGTTAGTGAAATAATACTGTAAATAATTATCACATGCAGATCGGAGGCATCGCTAATAGAATCGCAAAGCGGCACAATTGCAGAGAGTTGAGGTGGCATCACTATGAGGGGCCCCTATAGTGCCTGAAAAACACACCCTGGAGCTGGCAGCAGCAGGAGCACAAAAATTAGCTGAATAACACCCTGGAGTTGCAAGCAGCAGCAGCAGCTGCAGGAGCCCAAACATTGCTTTAAAGAGACACTGGAGTTGGCTGCAGGAGCCCAAAAATTGAATGAATCACACCCTGGAGTTGCAAGCAGCAGCAGCAGGAGCCCAAACATAGCTTTAAAGAGACACTGGATTTGGCTGCAGGAGCCCAAAAATTGGATGAATCACACCCCTGGAGTTGCAAGCAGTAGCAGCAGCCCAAACATAGCTTGAAAGAGACACTGGAATTGGCAGCAGGAGCCCAAAATTGGATGAATCACACCCTGGAGTTGCAAGCAGCAGCAGGAGCACAAACATTGCTTGAAAGAGACACGGGAGTTGGCTGCAGGAGCCCAAAATTGGATGAATCACACCCCGGAGTTGCAAGCAGCAGCAGCCCAAACATAGCTTGAAAGAGACACTGGAGTTGGCAGCAGGAGCCCAAAAATTGGATGAAACACACCCTGGAGTTGCAAGCAGCAGCAGGAGCCCAAACATAGCTTGAAAGAGACACTGGAGTTGGCAGCAGGAGCCCAAAATTGGATAAATCACACCCCAGGGTTGCAAGCAGCAGCAGCCCAAACATAGCTTGAAAGAGACACTGGAGTTGGCAGCAGGAGCCCAAAAATTGGATGAAACACACCCTGGAGTTGCAAGCAGCAGCAGGAGCCCAAACATAGGTTGAAAGAGACAGTGGAGTTGGCAGCAGGAGCCAATAATTGGATGAATCACACCCTGGAGTTGCAAGCAGCAGCAGGAGCCCAAACATAGCTTGAAAGACACAGTGGAGTGGGCAGCAGGAGCCCAACAATTGGCTAAATCACACCCTGGAGTTGCAAGCAGCAGCAGCAGGAGCCCAAACATAGCTTTAAAAAGACACTGGATTTGGCTGCAGGAGCCCAAAAATTGGATGAATCACACCCTGGAGTTGCAAGCAGCAGCCCAAACATAGCTTGAAAGAGACACTGGAGTTGGCAGCAGGAGCCCAAAAATTGGATGAATCACACCCTGGAGTTGCAAGCAGCAGCAGCAAGAGCACAAACATTGCTTTATAGAGACACTGGAGTTGGCTGCAGGAGCCCAAAATTGGATGAATCACACCCTGAAGTTGCAAGCAGCAGCAGCAGCCCAAACATAGCTTGAAAGAGACACTGGAATTGGCAGCAGGAGCCCAAAAATTGGATGAAACACACCCTGGAGTTGCAAGCAGCATCAGCAGCAGGAGCCCAAACATAGCTTGAAAGAGACACTGGAGCTGGCAGCAGGAGCCCCAAAATTGGATGAATCACACCCTGGAGTTGCAAGCAGCAGCAGCAGCAGCAGGAGCCCAAGCAAAGCTTGAAAGACACACTGGAGTTGGCTGCAGGAGCCCAAAAATTGGATGAATCAAATCCTGGGGTTGCAAGCAGCAGCAGCAGAAGCCCAAACATAGCTTTAAAGAGACACTGGATTTGGCTGCAGGAGCCCAAAAATTGGATGAATCACACCCTGGAGTTGCAAGCAGCAGCCCAAACATAGCTTGAAAGAGACACTGGAGTTGGCAGCAGGAGCCCAAAAATTGGAAGAATCACCCCTGGAGTTGCAAGCAGCAGCAGCAGCAGGAGTACAAACTTTGCTTTAAAGAGACACTGGAGTTGGCTGCAGGAGCCCAAAAATTGGATGAATCACACCCTGGAGTTGCAAGCAGCAGCAGCAGCAGCCCGAACATGGCTTGAAAGAGACACTGGAGTTGGCAGCAGGAGCCCAAAAATTGGATGAAACACACCCTGGAGTTGCAAGCAGCAGCAGCAGCAGCAGCAGCAGCAGCAGCAGGAGCCCAAACATAGCTTGAAAGAGACACTGGAGTTGGCAGCAGGAGCCCAAAAATTGGATGAATCACACCCTGGAGTTGCAAGCAGCAGCAGCAGGAGCCCAAACATGGCTTGAAAGACACACTGGAGTTGGCAGCAGGAGCCCAAAAAATGGATAATTCACACCCTGGAGTTGCAAGCAGCAGCAGCAGGAGCCCAAACCTAGCTTTAAAGAGACACTGGATTTGGCTGCAGGAGCCCAAAAATTGGATGAATCACACCCTGGAGTTGCAACCAGCAGCAGCAGCCCAAACATAGCATGAAAGAGACACTGGAGTTGGCAGCAGGAGCCCAAAAATTGGATGAAACACACCCTGGAGTTGCAAGCAGCAGAAGCAGCAGCAGGAGCACAAACATTGCTTTAAAGAGACACTGGAGTTGGCTGCAGGAGCCCAAAAAATGAATGAATCACACCCTGGAGTTGCAAGCAGCAGCAGGAGCCCAAACATAGCTTGAAAGAGACCCTGGAGTTGGCAGCGGGAGCCCAAGAATTCGCTGAATCACACCCTGGAGTTGGCAGCAGCAGCAGGAGCCCAAACATAGCTTGAAAGAGACACTGGAGTTGGCAGCAGGAGCCCAAAAATTGGATGAATCACACCCTGGAGTTACAAGCAGCAGCAGCAGCAGGAGCACAAACATTGCTCTGAAGAGACACTGGAGTTGGCTGCAGGAGCCCAAAAATTGGATGACTCACACCCTGGAGTTGCTAGCAGAAGCAGCAGGAGCCCAAACATAGCTTGAAAGAGACACTGGAGTTGGCAACAGGAGCCCAAAAATTGGCTGAATGACACCCTGGAGTTGCAAGCAGCAGCAGCAGGAGTTCAAACATAGCTTGAAAGAGACACTGGAGTTGGCTGCAGGAGCCCAAAAATTGGATGAATCACACCCTGGAGTTGCAAGCAGCAGCAGCAGCAGGAGTTTAAAATTGCCAGAAAGACACACCCTGGAGTTGGCAGCAGCATGAAGAGAACATATACAGATTTTCGGCACATTTATCTTATCCGAAGAATATTAATAAAATGTAAGAGTAACGTAAAGCATTTTCTCAATAATTACTTGTGGTCTGATGCGGAGGAATGTCTGTAACTGGAGAGCAGCGCCTTAAATCTTTTTTGCACGATCCATATTTCTTTAGTGTTGCTCTGGCCCCATCATCAATCTACTCTAATGCATCAGGCATTGGTGGGTGGAAATCTTGGCTGATCCATACCCGATTCATTTCCACGCAGGCCAGTCTCTCAAAAAAAGCATGGAGAGTGACAGATTAGTAACATATTAGTAACATAGTAACATATTAGTAACATAGTAACATATAAGGCCTCATTTCATCAAGCAGAGGTCTCTGCAGAATAGAGGTGAGTGGCAGCAGGAGTCTCAGTGAGAGGCCTGATCTCCCGGGATCAGCTAGCGGTCGTGTCTTGAACAGCAACCCATCTGCCATCATCCATTGGTTAACACGATCATCCACTGCATCACAAGTGACATCTGACACCCCCAGTCAACTGTCTGTTGTATGTTATGCTTTGGGTTCAGCTCCACTATTCAGTGAGGACGATCTGATAATCAGAAAAATCAGCAGCTACTGGCCAGCCAAGAAGTGGAGGAGACACTTGGCGCTTCTTCCACTAGGCGGGCAAGTAGTGATAAGGAGAGTGTTGTGGGAGGAGGTGTTGCAAGCGTTTTGGCTCCTTAAGCAGACACTGTTGAGGAACCTGAGGAGGACATCAGTGAGTTTTGAGGGCACTTTTAAAGGCTTGGAGTGATGGAGAGTGATAGATTTAATGGCCAGCATGGTGGCAGAAGGGGAAAGTATGGAGGCACATGTGCTCGGGGTAGACAACTCGCGTGGCAGGCTATCTTCCCAGGAGGTACTGGAAGAGGGTCCCTGGAGTAGGCAGCGGCAGCGGCAGCAGCATCAGTGAATTAGTGCGGACTGTTGGTAGGACAAATCAGCTACAAGCCCATGTTGCAGTTTTTCATCAAGCATCCGCAGGAGGTTAACATGGCTATGTGAAAGATGTGTAGGCAGAAGGTGAAGTGTGGCCAGGGTCCCAATGTTGGACCCACAGCCCTGCGTCAACATTTGCAGCGTCACCATAAAGCGGCCTGGGAGAGTTGGCTCCAAAGTGGTGGTCCAGCCTGCTGCATTACCCAGTGGCACACCGCTCTCTGTTCCAGCCAGCCAAGGCTCCACCACCTCCTGTGTGTCATACCCATCCTCTGTCGCTCCAGATGCTCCTCCTCCTCTTAATCCGAGTCAGTCATTCCGCCAGCAATCCATTGCCAAGCCATGTCCAAGAGACAACAGTATGTGCCCACTCATCCAACGTGCAGAAGCTAAATGTGCTCCTGTATAAGTTGCTGGTGCTGCAGTCCCTCCCATTTGAGTTGGTGGACCTTTCAGAGAACTGATGGCTTGTGCCGAGCCGGGGTGGAGAGTCCCATGCTGTCATTTATTTGCGAAGAAGGCAGTACCAGCCCTGTACAATTTTGATGAACAGAAGGTGGGGCACTCCTTTAGCCTGTTAGTGTGTACCAAAGTGCACAGCAGTGCCTACGTCTGGAGCTGTAACTATGGTCAGGGACAATAAATATCCTTTTAGGACCACTGGGTGATTGTGGTTCCTGCACAACCACAAAAGCAACTTGGACAGGTCCCTCCGCTGTGGCCTCCACGCTCCTAGGCCGTTGACAGGCTCCTGCCTGTGACAGTGCACTTGCACTTAGCAATAGTGTCACAGAGAAAAGTGGCAAATTGTCAATGACATATTATTAATAGTTAACATTTATCTTATTTGAACATATTTATAATAATAACATATAATAGCATATAACTTAGCAATAATAACATATAACATAATAACAGTAACATATAAAATGTAGTTATTTTTATAAAAATATTTATTTTTTATTTTTTTGTAATTTTTTTTTTCCCCAGTGCCCTTCCTGCCTACCATGTGTGCAGGACATGGCAGTTTCACGCTGTTCTTCACATGGTTTGCCTTGAACAACAGAGTCACACATGGGAGGAACTGCTAAAAATGAGAACTCAATACATGAAATCATGGCTTACTCCACGAAAACTGCAAATGGGACCGATGGTGACTGACACTGGGAAGAACATCTTGTCTGCTCTGCGACAAGGAAGCCTGAGCCATGCGTCCTGCCATGGCACACGAGTTCAATCCAGTTGTCAAGCGTTTTCTGAAGTCTTCCCCCCATCTGAAAGACATCCTAACAACGGGAAGGAAACTTTGCATGCACTTCAGGCACTCCTACACCACCAAGCACACCCTTCTTGAGCTTCAGCATCAGAACGGTATCCCCCAACATAGTCTGATTTGCGATGTTTCCACCCGTTGGAATTCCACCCTCCATATGCAGGATCGACTATAGGAACAGAGAAAAGCCATCACGGATTTCTTGATGATATAAATGGATAGGGGGACTCCCCTGTGTAACTTCAATGTAAACAAGTGGCAGCTCATACGTGACACCTGCCGTTTGCTCAGGCCCTTTGAGGAAGCCAATTATTAGTCAGTCGCCAGGACTATGAGATGAACAATGAGATTCCACTGCTTCATGTACTACAACACATGTTGGAAACCATGGCTGGTCAGGGCACTAGAGACATGGCGCATACATTTCACAGCCACATGAAGCTTGTGGGGGCTGAAGTGGAGGAGGAGGAGGGGGTGGGGCACAGCGAAGCACAGTTTAGGTTTGACAAAATGACCATTTTAGTCTAGTCTAGTCATCTGACAGGAGAGGAGGAGCAGGAGCAGCCAGAGGAGCTAGAGGGTTGTGAGGAAGGCGAGACAGAGGACCCAGACACCGTGGCAGTTTGCAGTGGAGATGGAGACAGGTAGTCCCTCCGAGTCACTTGCGCAAATGGCAGGAAGCATGCTCATGTGCTTGCGTAGTGACCACATAATTGTCTCCATTTGTCAGCGGGATGACTTCTGGCTCTCCACCTTATTGGACCCTCGCTTCCGGCACAAAATGGGGGCCTTTTTTACACCCACTGAGAGGGAGGACAAACTGACCTACTACACAGACATCCTAGGTAGTCAGTTGGGCGATGTCTATCTGCGCCATGGTCCATACTCTTGCAGGTCTGACTCGGGGGGAACTCTGCGCTCACCTTCCACTGCCATGGCTGCGGGGGGGGGGGTGGCAGGAGCAGCAGCTCCATCAGCAGCAGCCTCAGTCTTCAGTCGCTAGTGAGTAGCTTTCTACACCCGCATAGTGAGTCTACTCATGAGCAGCAGGAAGACCTGGAGATGGACCTCAAACAGCAGGTCATGTCATACTTTGACATGACCATGCCAACACACCTTGAGGATCCGTTGGACTTCTGGGAATCCAAACTTGACTTGTGGCCGCAACTAGCAGAGTTTGCCCTGGAAAAGCTGTCCTGCCCGGCCAGTAGTTGATTTAGATGGCGAATGGGCTGCTCTATATTATGCTGCAAAATGGCAAATTTACATCACAGTATAAGCTATTGCCCCTCAGATTTACACAGGGGCTGCTCTATATTATGCTGCAAAATGGCAAATTTACCTCACAATATAAGCTATTGCCCCTCAGATTTACACAGAGGCTGCTCTATATTATGCTGCAAAATGGCAAATTTACCTCACAGTATAAGCTATTGCTCCTCAGATTTACACAGGGGCTGCTCTATATTATGCTGCAAAATGGCAAATTTACCTCACAGTATAAGCTATTGCCCCTCAGATTGACACAGGAGATGCTCTATATAATGCTACAAAAAGGCAAATTTACCTCACAGTATAAGCTATTGCCCCTCAGATTTACACAGGGGCTGCTCTATATTATGCTGCAAAACCAAGAGCGGATTTAACTCACACAATATAACCTATTTCTCAGGTTTATATAGGGAATGCTCTATGTAATGGTGCAAAACCATGAATTTACCTACAATATAAACTATTGCTGCTCCATATAATGGTGCAAAACTGAATTTATCTCACAATATAAACTATTACTCCTCAGGTTTATATAGGGGCTGCTGTATATAACAGTGCAAAACCATGCATTTACCTCATAATATAAACTATTGCCCCTCAGATTTACACAGGGCCTGCTCTATATTATGCTGCAAAATGGCAAATTTACCTCACAGTTTAAGCTATTGCCCCTCAGATTTACACAGGAGCTGCTCTATAGAATGCTACAAAACCAGGAAGACGTGGAGCAGGACCTGAACCAGCAGGTCATGTCATATCTTGACATGACCATGCCAACACACCTTGAGGATCTGCTGGACTTCTGGGAAGCCAAACTTGACTTGTGGCCGCAACTAGCAGAGTTTGCCCTGGAAAAGCTGTCCTGCCCGGCCAGTAGTTGATTTAGATGGCAACTGGGCTGCTCTATATTATGCTGCAAAATGGCAAATTTACCTCACAGTATAAACTATTGCCCCTCAGATTTACACAGGGCCTGCTCTATATAATGCTGCAAAATGGCAAATTTACCTCACAGTATAAGCTATTGCCCCTCAGATTTACACAGGGGCTGCTCTATATTATGCTGTAAAATGGCAAATTTACCTCACAGTATAAGCTATTGCCCCTCAGATTGACACAGGAGCTGCTCTATATAATGCTACAAAATCAAGAGCAGATTTAACTCACACAATATAACCTATTTCTCAGGTTTATATAGGGAATGCTCTATGTAATGGCGCAAAACCATGACTTTACCTACAATATAAACTATTGCTGCTCCATATAATGGTGCAAAACTGAATTTATCTCACAATATAAACTATTACTCCTCAGGTTTATTTAGGGGCTGCTGTATATAACAGTGCAAAACCATGCATTTACCTCATAATATAAACTATTGCCCCTCAGATTTACACAGGGCCTGCCCTATATTATGCTGCAAAATGGCAAATTTACCTCACAGTATAAGCTATTGCCCCTCAGATTTACACAGGAGCTGCTCTATAGAATGCTACAAAACCAAGAGCCGATTTAACTCACACAATATAATATAACCTATTTCTCAGGTTTATATAGGGACTGCTCTATGTAATGGTTCAAAACCATGAATTTACCTCATAATATAAACTATTGCCCCCCAGATTTACTCATGGGCTGCTCCATATAATGGTGCAAAACAGGGCAAATGTATTGTCCAATATAAACTATTGCTGCTCTGATTTACACAGGAGGGCCACTCTA
Organism: Gastrophryne carolinensis; assembly: GCA_027917425.1. Lineage (NCBI taxonomy): Eukaryota > Metazoa > Chordata > Amphibia > Anura > Microhylidae > Gastrophryne > Gastrophryne carolinensis. Next base: position 101,751,184 of record CM051239.1, on the reverse strand, counting down.
AAGAATGGTGCAACAAGGCGAATTTAGCTCACAATATAACATAGATTGCAAAATGAGATTTTCAGACAGGGCCTGCTCTATAAAATGGCAACTTTACCTCACAATAGTAGCTATTGCTCCTCAGATTTACACAGGGGCTGCTCTATATTATGCTGCAAAATGGCAAATTTACCTCACAATATAAGCTATTGCCCCTCAGATTTACACAGGGCCTGCTCTATATTATGCTACAAAATGGAAAATTTACCTCACAGTATAAGCTATTGCCCCTCAGATTTACAGAGGGGCTGCTCTATATTATGCTGCAAAATGGCAAATCTACCTCACAATATAAGCTATTGCCCCTCAGATTTACACAGGGCCTGCTCTATATAATTCTGCAAAATGGCAAATTTACCTCACTATATAAGCTAATACCCCTCAGATTTACACAGGGGCTGCTCTATATTATGCTGCAAAATGGATAATTTACCTCACAATATAAGCTATTGCCCCTCAGAGTTACACAGGGCCTGCTCTATATTATGCTGCAAAATGGCAAATTTACCTCACAGTATAAGCTATTGCCCCTCAGATTTACACAGGGCCTGCTCTATATAATGCTGCAAAATGGCAAATTTACCTCACAGTATAAACTATTGCCCCTCAGATTTACACAGGGCTTGCTCTATATAATGCTGCAAAATGGCAAATTTACCTCACAGTATAAGCTATTGCCCCTCAGATTTACACAGGGGCTGCTCTATATAATGCTGCAAAATGGCAAATTTACCTCACAGTATAAGCTATTGCCCCTCAGATTGACACAGGAGATGCTCTATATAATGCTACAAAACCAAGAGCCGATTTAACTTACACAATATAACCTATTTCTCAGGTTTATATAGGGACTGCTCTATGTAATGGTGCAAAACCATGAATTTATCTACAATATAAACTATTGCTGCTCCATATAATGGTGCAAAACAGGGCAAATGTATTGTCCAATATAAACTATTGCTGCTCTGATTTACACAGGAGGGCCACTTTAAAGAATGGTGCAACATGGCGAATTTAGCTCACAATATAACGGGGATTGCAAAATGAGATTTTCAGACAGGGCCTGCTCTATAAAATGGCAATTTTACCTCACAATATAAACTATTGCTCCTCAGATTTACACAGGGATTTAGGTTGATATATATAATAGTGCAAAACAGCGAATTTACCTCACAATGCTGTATAAACTATTGCTCCTCAGATTTACACAGTGGGCTTCTCTATATAATGGTGCAAAATGGCGAATTTACCTCACTATATAATCTATTACAGCTCTATATATAAAAATAAATAAATAAATAAATAAATAAAAAAAAGGGCCTGTAGAAGCTTATTTAGTATAACAGATAGGAGGACATGTGCTGGTTTGGGATGCTCATGTGGGCTAGTATTTTGACAGCAGGACAAAAACCAATTCAAAATGCAATAGCTTAATAAAACTGAGGCTGAAAAAGCTTATTTAGTATAAAAGATAGGGTGACGTGCTGGTTTGAGATGCCCATGTGGGCTGGTGTTTTGACTGCAGGACAAAAACCAATTCAAATGCAATACTTTGATTCAGCTGAGGAAGGATCAACAAGCGTATTTAGTATAACAGATAGGCATCCTAGTGCAGGTTTGGGATGCCTTGCGGCCTGGTGTTTTTTTGTTAAAGGCAGACCAAAAACCAATTCAAAATGCAATACTTTGATTCAGCTGAGGAAGGATCAACAAGCGTATTTAGTATAACAGATAGGCTGCCTAAAGCAGGTTTGGGATTCCCTGCGGCCTGGTGTTTTTTTTGTTAAAGGCAGACCAAAAACCAATTCAAAATGCAATACTTTGATTCAGCTGAGGAAGGATCAACAAGCGTATTTAGTATAACAGATAGGCTGCCTAATGCAGGTTTGGGATGCCCTGCGGCCTGGTGTTTTTATGTTCAAGGCAGACCAAAAACCAATTCAAAATGCAATACTTTGATTCAGCTGAGGAAGGATCAACAAGCGTATTTAGTATAACAGATAGGCTGCCTAGTGCAGGTTTGGGATGCCCTGCGGCCTGGTGTTTTTTATGTTAAAGGCAGACCAAAAACCAATTCAAAATGCAATACTTTGATTCAGCTGAGGAAGGATCAACAAGCGTATTTAGTATAACAGATAGGCTGCTAAGTGCAGGTTTGGTATACCCAGGTGGGTTGGTGTTTTTTTGGTTAAAGGCAGACCAAAAAATATTTAAACTAATCCAGTTATATATTATGATAAAAGCTTGTGTGCAACAGATAGGGTTAAATAAGCCACTGCATAGATGGCATGCACAGTGGCTAATGAAATAAAAAAAATTTCACTGTCACTTCTAAGCTTTCCCTGGCTGGATGGTTCTGGTTTTTCCCTATCTTTCCCTATCTTTCCCTGGCTCTGTCTATCTCTCTGTCTGCCTCTCTGACTCTCCCTACCTATCTCTAACTCTCTGTCCCTGTCTCTAACTAGCTGTGCTCTGGCCGCAATGCAAGGCTGATATGCGCACAAGCAACATGGCCACCGCTTTATATAGCACGGTGACGTCACCGGGCTTCCTGGCTGCTGATAGGCTGCATGTGACTTACCCATGATACCTTGCCCCAGGGGGTATGTCTGGACATGTTCATCCACCATTTTAGAATGCCTGTAATTGAAATAAATGGAGTTTAAAGGAAAACTTCGATCGATCGAATCGCGGGGAAATTCGGATTAGTTCAGAATCGAATTTTCCATGATATTCGGAACGAATCCAGGTTCGTCCGGATCGATTCTACCATCCCTAATGACAACATCACAACTTAAATAGTTTGCAAAAATATATTGATCATACACATCAAGGTCTAGTCTTAAGAGGCACAATGTAGTGTGGCCCCAGGAGTATCATATACCTCTAATCTATCTTGGAGAGCAATAAGTATAATAAGTATAAGCTGTAAGTATTTAATACTAAATAGTTAAAAGGTTTTCCATGCCCAAGGGGTATTCTAAAGGTGTGACTCTCCTGCAGGCTGTGAAGCAAATATCTGTACCACAAGAATTAAGGAATATCACAAACATATGTAACACAAGATAAAAAATTGGACGTTATTTGTCAGCAACAACAATGTAAGCATCATCTCTATTTGCCATATGGTAAAAAAGTAGTAGCACACAGAACTGCATCACACTGTAGCATGATCATGACATGCATGGCTCATTTATATGTATAATTTTCATAGTACAAAAAAAGATAAAAAATGGTATACCCTCTTGGAGTGTGGAGATGATTGCTATAAAAGCCTACGTTTTGAGGCATCAAGCCCCTTGCTCAACGTAGAGATACCAAGGCCCTTATTCATCAAGCGATAGCGCCAGGTAGTGTCTGACGAGCGCCAGGTAGCGGCAGCTAACGGCGACTACCGACTCAAGTACGCCCGGCGGCGGTCACAATGACGCATTTATCAAGCAAAATGAGGCTAGCGCCGGCGAGAGCGACGGCTAGCGCGGCATTCATCATGAAGCCACCTGGACCGAACAGCGCCGCTGCAAATTCCCTCACAGCGCCAGGTATGAGCTGTCGCTCCCTGGCGATGTCCAATGCATTTCAATGGAGCAATCTATAATTAATCATAATTAATTGGTATTATTTTTTTTTTCTATTTCTTTAATGTCAAAAAATCGGAGACCACTTCTGCAATGTTAGGATTTATTTTTAAGTCAAAAAAAAAAATTAAAAAAATATGTGCAGAATTGATCTAACAGGTCTGAGATTAATGTATTCATATTACAAAATGATTCTAAAAACATGTATAATGTTACATTCAAAAAATATGGTTGTTTAGGGGTTAAAAACTAGTTAATACACATTGCCGCCAGCGCTCTGGGGTTTAAACAAGGAATGGACAGCGACAGCACATTCGGAGCGTGATTTGTTGATGAATATGAAGCTAGCCGTTCGCTCTGGCCATTCGTTGTCAGGCGCTCACATACAACGCTGGACCTGTGAAACAGCGACCCCCCAGCCCGTATTTAACATTACCGCACACCGACTGAGTCGCTGTCATCAAGCTAACGCCGGCCAAGCACAGCGAATGCTGGCTGGCGCTGAAAAAATCACGCTACAGTCGCTCATCTGTCGCTACCTGGCGCTATTAATGAATCGGCCTCCCCGTTTATAATGCCCAAGCCTCTGTGGAAGCCCCCATGTAACTAATGATGTCACTGGAGGGGAGAGATTTTGGGATTTCCTGTAGAATCTCCCTCCATGTCCCACCACTCCAGTGACGTAGTTATTCACATGGGGGGGGTCCTTCAGAGGCTTCTTCTCTGTGATATAAAGCTTGCTTCCCCTGGCATCCTGGGATGAGCTTGGAAGTTCGCCAAGGAAGGAGTGAACCCCCCCACCACTACAGATGCCGGAATCACAACATTAGCCCCCGTTGGACCAGGAGAGAGCCCCTGATCCAGCGTACCTGAATAGAGGATGTCAGTGGGAGAGAGGAGGAAGACGCAGATCGGTGAGTTCTTGTTTTGTTTGTTTTTTAATGTATTTATTTTTTAAATTAACAGTATGTAAACTGGTAAGGGGTCCAAGTGACTCCTATAACAGGTCACCTGTTGTGGCTGACATGCCACCTGCCAGAACCAGTGGGTGGCATGCCAGATAATTTGACCCAGATCTTGACAGTATCCAGGATGGGGCTAACTGGACCAAATCAGCAAGATCCGGATCAAATCTGACTTTTTTAACACAAAATTGATTTTGCGCATGTTTCATAACTTGTATTTAGTTACAAATCTGTTTAACAAAGTCTTAAGCCATCATCCAAAAAACTGTAAAAAATAGTGGTTAATATCAAACTACTTCTTTGGTGGCAGAGTATAGAAGCGAAATAAATTCCGCCACCCTGAATTGTTTGTATTCCCTGCACTTCTTTCACTATTGAAAAATAAAAATATTTTGAAAACGCTAAAAAAAAATCAGTTTATTTTGTTTTTGGCGCTTAAAGGAACAGGAAGAATATTTAGGGTTTTTGGTATGGAAAACACACAGGGCATTAATGACGAATGATGGCAAAATATACAAGTTCTAATTCCTTACTCTCATTATCTATTTCTCTCTAGTACTTGGTAGTGTGAGTTTACCAAGGTGTACTAAGGACCTAGGGCCTGATGCAGAGCCTCCCCTGAACTGACCTTAAAACCTTCCGATTGTCCGGGGCTCCCGTTTGAATCGTGGCTCAAATGTGATGCAGTATCTCCGTCGGAATGGCTCCCTAACTGATCCGTCAATTTGACTTCACTCGGGAAGTTTTTTTTGCTCTCTCGGGTGCCTTCAATTTGATCGGGGCTTCCGTTCCCGTTCACACGGGCGGCCCATTTTTCCCTTCTTTTTCCTTGGTTTTTGTACGTACCTGCTTGGTTTCCGTCGTATTTGACCTTCCATTTTGTTGTTTTTTCAAGTATACTTACATCTCCATGGATCTTCAGTTGCCAATCTGGCTACACGCAAGCGCACATCCCTAAACCTCCATTGGAATTGACATATGGCACCAACTGCCAATTTGACACATATATATATTGTCAAATATAATTTTTGGTGTCGCTTCTTCCTTGCCATTAATGCCTACCTTAATCTCCTTGGTGTCCCTTCTTCCTTGCCATTAATGCATACCTTAATCTCCTTGGTGTCCCTTCTTCCTTGCCATTAATGCATACCTTAATCTCCTTGGTGTCCCTTCCTCCTTGACATTAATGCATACCTTAATCTCCTTGGTGTCCCTTCTTCCTTGCCATTAATGCATACCTTAATCTCCTTGGTGTCCCTTCTTCCTTGCCTTTAATGCTTACCGTAATTGTTTGTGATTTTTTCGGTTTTATTGTCCCATATCTAAACCTTTTGTGTCATGTAAATGTGTGATGATGTTGTGTGATTGTACATTTGCAGGAAAGACAACTCACAAAATCTGTTTATGTTTTTTTTATTCCAACGTTGTATTTGTTTGGTTTTGATATTTTCATTTTTTTTTTTTTTTTAAATCAAAAATAAAAATGTTTAAACATTTTTTGGCAACAATAAAAACATTAGGCCTCGGGGTCTTGAGCCTGTGGTTTTCTGGGATCTGTTAAAGAAAAACAACATTAGTTTAGCACTGTTTTTATGGTTTGGTTGGGCGTGTTTTTTTTTGGGGCCCTTTTTAAACCGGACCTTCAGCGTGATTTAATGAAAAACACAAACTATAAAAAAACTATTCCGCAGCATCTAAAATTAATATATTGTAAGTTTTTAGTCACTAACTTATTATTCTTTCCCCCACTGGGCTGCAACTCTGTTCAGGAATTTAGGATACGGGCGCCGCCATCTGGACTCAGAAGCATCACACTTACTGATGAGAGGAGAGTGAGATAAGGTACAGGGGGTGGGTTATAGCTGTGCTTTGCTCAGAAAGAGCAGAGCTGTGCTCTTGAAAAGGTCAGCAATCCCAGAATGCAGAGCAGCACAGTTAGAAGGCACTTCCTGTTTGCAGGCTGCCTGATAAGATGGCGGCTTCCATAATCCGCCATTTTGGATGTTTAAAGGCTCAATCTGTGGCCAATCTGTATGTACAGGGTGTGGGAAACATATAAGATAGACTATTATTCAGAGTGAAGGTCCACTTTAAGGGCTTATTTTACAAATATTTTATTTTTGGTGTTTTTTTGGTTTATTTGGGCCAATGTAATTGTTTGTTCATTTACTTTTGTAAAAATAAACACCACTTACAATGTTTTTGGCGCACATTGCGCCGGGGGCGGAGTCTCCATTCTTCCTCCCTGGGTTGCTGCTGTGAATCTGTTTTGATGACAAACACACTGATATTAGAGACTGTTGTTGTATCATGAATATCATATTAAGTTAGGCTTCTAGGTATCAATCTACTCACCTTCCCCAGCCACCTCTTCCTCGTCGCCCCCTTCCTCGCTCATCGGTTGGGATGTCCCTGCGACGTCTGAATCTGCAACTAACAATAGTGCACATGAGTATCTGTATTTAATGCATGTATTTCAACATATCTAAATATTTGTCCCTTACCGGAGTCAGGTTGAGGGTCATTTAGGCTCGACTCCCTGCCGTCAGATTCCCCCCTCCCCTGCATGCTGAGGTCCAGTGGCTCCTCATAGTCACTTACAGAGGAGGGGGTGGCCGTTGACACTGGCGGTGGACCACCTACACCTTCACCTGTTTCGCCCAACACTGGGCTGCGTGTCCTGGTCCGGGTGGGGCGGAACCGCATATTCCATTCATGTGCTGAAATACAAACACAATCATAAAACCACGCCCAGGCGAGGCCAGGGTTATAGGTGCATTTACATTTTCCACACTTACATGGGAAATGTTTTGCGAAGTACCGCCTCACCCGGGGCTTATGCCTTCTTTTTAACCCTTTAACTGCCAGCCTACCTTGAGATTTTGTCACCCTTTGTTGCCAGACCATTTTGCACTATTTTGCGCTCCCCTTGTTCAACTGTGATTTTTGAAGGGATTTCCAGGGATTTCCCAGAAAAGTGATATATCGTTTTTTTCAGCAGAGTCTGAGCTTTAACATGAAATGTCTTGTTTGTCATTTTTTAGGTGTATTCTCAATATTTTTGGATGAAATATGTGCAAAAAAACCCCCCAAAAAACAATTTTTTACAATTTGTAGTATTTTTTGTAATAAAAAATGTAAGTTTGTCAATAAAATCTTATTGCGCGTGAAACCCCAATTTCTCCCGGTTACAGCGATACCACATATGTATAGGTAGACACCCTTTCCTGCCCAGGAGACTCCCCCAAACTGAAACAACTCTTTAGGAGATTTTCAGATAAAATACAACTATGCTACGTGCTAAGCGCACCTTGCAGTTTTTCAAGAAAAACAACCCTTTACATTTGAAATACCCCCAACAAACTATAGATTCTCTGGAAGTACACACCTCAGGCTTTCTAGGCGTACCAGGCTTGTTGACATGGGTGCAGTTTTCTGGAAGTAATCCCTCAATATATTCTTTGGTTGCACAGGGTTTCCCTAAAAAAAGTATAAAAAAGCAGAATCAAAACCACATTTTCCTAAAAAAAAACTATATGCAAACAAGAGAAAAACTGAAAATCTGAAAAAGCAACATGCCCCGAACAGAACAATACCCAGCATGCATAGCTACTGTCAAGGGAAGAGTTGCCAAACACACCAAAGTAAAGCATGTGCGTAACGGTAATTTTACTTCAAAATTTCAGCTCTGCATACAAAGTGCGCACCTTGTGCTTTTTCTACCAAAACAACCCTTTACATTTGGAATATCCCCCATAAACCATATATTCCCTGAAAGTACACATTTTAAGCTTTCTAAGCGTACCCAGCTTGTTGTCGTGGGCTCATCTTTCTGGAAGTAATCCCTTGAAGAATTCTTAGGTTGCACAGGGTTTCACAAAAAAATTTATAAAAAAGCAGAATAAAAAACACCTTTTCCTAAAATATCAATATGCAAATAAGAAAAAACAAGCTAAATCTGAAAGCGCAAGGTCCCCCAAGCAGAACAATACCCAACATGCATAGGTACTATTAACCCTTTTAATTGCCAGCCTACTTGAACTTTTGTCGCCCTCAGTTGGTCATTTTTCCCCATTTTGCGGCATGTTTAACCGTGATTTTTGTCGGAATTTCTTGGAAAATATATATATATTTTTGCAGCAGAATTTAGGCTTTAACATTAAATGTCTTGTTTGTAATTTTTCTACTGTTTTTTAAATATTTTTGCGTAAAAAAAACAAAAAAATAAATAAAATAATATTTTTTAAACAATTGTCTCCTTTATTTTAAATAAAACATTTTTTTAGTAATAAAAACCATATTGCATGTGATAGCCCCATTTCTCCCGATTACAACGGTACCACATATGTATCAATAGCCCCTCATTCTTGCCCAGGAGACCCCCCCAAACTTAAAAGAGCATTTTATAACATTTACAAATAAAATACTACTATCCACACTATAAACATAAGGGGTTAATTTAAAATGACATAGGGACCCCCTCCCAGGGGGGGACCCCAATTTTTTTTGACAATTTTTGGCTAAGCCTAACCCTAAAAATTAAAAAAAATAGTGCCCCCCCCCCCCCCCCGCGGGGGTGCCCCGCTGCATAAAACCCCAGAAAAAGGTATAAAAAACTCACCTCAGCCCGCTCCTACGGCGCATGCGCGAGCGCTCGTCCAATCAGAGCGCTCAGAGCCGCTGTGGTATGCACGGACAAGGGACGGACAACCACAGCGGCTCTGAGCGCGCTGCCAGCCGCATCTCGCGCTTCCCTCTAACAGGGAGTGTGCCCGCGTCGGCGATTCACAAACGACCGGCACGTGTGCGCGCCCTGATAGAGAGAAGCGCGAGATGCGGCCCGCGCATGCACCGTTGGAACGGGGATAAGGTAAGGCGATTGGGGCGTCCTGGGGGGGTTTCACACAGTGGGGCATCCCGATTTCGGATGCCCCGCAGGGAGGGATCTTATCCGGGCCGATCAGCCTGGGTGTTGGTCCACTTAAAAAAAAAAAGTAGGGGGGGACCCCATTTTTGGGGGGAATTTTAAGGGTTAGGGTTAGGCTAACCCTAACCGTTAAACATTTTTAAAAAAATTACGTAGGGACCCTCATTTTTGGGGGGAATTTTAAGGGTTAGGGTTAGGGTTAGCCTAACCCTAACCCTTAAAATTAAAAAAAAATGACATAGGGTCCCCCTCACAGGGTGGGGGACCTCATTTTTTTTTTTGCATTTTAAGGGTTAGGGTTAGGGTTAGGCTAACCCTAACCCTAACCCTTAAAATTAAAAAAAAAAATGACGTAGGGTCCCCCCTACCCGTCATAACCAGCCCGGGACCAGCTTTTGTGGCCCCCCCACCCTGCAGCCTACGAGCCCACATAGCCTAAGTGGGCACGGGCTCTTCTGCCCCCCCCTGGGCTTTGGGGAGGCAGGTAATTGGTGGTGCAGGGGTTAATGGCAAGTCACCCGCTAGGGCAGGTGACTTGCCAGACCCCAGCCTTGTGAACTGGTACAGGGGTCTCATGGACCCCTTACCAGTTCACAAAGGGTTAACAGTTAAATAAAAAAAAACACACAGAAAAAAATAATTTTATTAAAAAATAAAAAAATGTACTCTTTACTCACCTTCGATCGTCAGCTCCTGTGTCCCTCGCTGATCTGCTGTCAGATGCCGGTGATCGGCAGCCAGAGGAGGGGGGGAGGCAGGAGATCAGAGGATCTCCTGTCCCCTCCTTCTCTCACCACCGATCACCGGCATCTGAAAGCTGAGAGGCCTGGAGCTGTCAAGACGCCGGCCCGAGTGACGTCATAAGACCCGCCCCCAAAATGGCGGCGCCCGTCGGAGGAAGAGGGGAGAGAGCCTGACAGGCTCTCTCCTGAAGACAGATAGCCCTGGGGGGGGGATCGGAAGCCCCCCAGGTGAAGAGGAGGGCCGGCGCGATCGAGCGCACATGGAGGTGAGTAAATGTCATTTTGATTTTTTTTTTTTTTGCAGGAAAAGCCAGCGGCCGCAAAAATGGGGGGGGCTACTCCGGGCTCTCCCCTTCCTCCGGAGGAGCCCCGACAGGGGATCGGAGCCCCCCAGGGTGAAGAGGAGACCCGGCCGGTTCAAATGAGGGGTCAGGTAAGTGGTTTATTTTAAATTTTACCGGCGCTAGCAGGGGGCAAAGCCAGGCACGTACATTTTACGTGGCTGGCGTTTAACGGTTGGAGAGGCAGCCACGTAAAATTTACGTGGCTGGCAATAGAAGGGTTAAATCAGACCAGTGTTGGGCGATCTGGGTGAAGGTATAGGTGGTTTGTGTTCGTCGTGCGATCGCGTCCACCACCTCCAGGGCCAACGTCCGCTTCTCATAATCTGACGGCAGGAAGTCGTAGCGATTCCTCAGCATCATCTGTTAAAAAAAGATACAAGGACCCACCATTTATCCCCAAAATACATTAACATGTTTCCTGCCCTAAATAAAGTCACTTTATTAACCTCTTGCTGACTCACATTGCCCTAGTTCTGCTATCTGCATCTAGCCTAGTTTGTAGCTGCGTACATGTGTTAAACTAAGGTGGGCTTGTATTTAGCATGACAAACTAAGTTGTTCAAGACTATTCTTGCGCTTTGTTTTTTTTTCATTACAAGAAATGTGCGCGCGCACATAAACGCACGCTCGCCTACTCACATCCATGAGGATTTTGTCCTGCTCCTGTGTGAAGATGGCGGGCAACATCTTTGTTTTCTTTTCAAGGTTTATCAGTGACGAGCCCCCGCGGTGACGCGCACGCAGGCACCAAGGAACACGCCCACACGGGCCACATATTTAAAGCGCAAGGCCCTCAGCTCAGTGTTGTATACCATATCAATCTGGCCAGACCTAAAGGGAGCCAAAAAAGCCACCAAAGCCCCGAGCCACATAGCAGCTGCACACATGGCTCATCAAAAAAAAAAACAAAAGAGCAGACACAAGACACATGCCCCAACTAAAACAGTGGGTACTCCACAGCCACAGGAACATTCTAAAAAATGCAGGAGCAAAGATACCACAACACATTCTCCACCATCTGCCAAAAAAACCAGACCTCCAAAGGGTGCCAAATCGATTAAAACACTGCAGCATCCTCAACCGCAACACAGCAAGCATACACACAAAAGCAAACACGTCAGCAAGGGTAAGCGTAGTGCCAAACCCTCCACCCCACCAAGGTCACCCACCCCTCCACCTCAACCCTCTGGTTCTCCCAATTCAAGTACCTCAGAAACATCATCCAGCTCAACAGGTGAGAGCTCAACAGGAACCCATACATTAACCCACAGCAGCACACACACAACACATCACCATCCCCCATAAGCCCAAGACACACACACGACTCCCCAGATAGTCAACCATCAATTTCCACAGATACAGGGGACACAACACACCCATGTGGGCGACAACTACGCCGTGGCTCACTAACTGCACGATTTTTCGATGCTCAAAGCATGGCTGGTGCAAATGCAGTTTGTGAGCATTATGATGCCCTATTTGACCGGACCTCCAAATCAACCACTAAGCAGGCTAAGCTGGAGATCTTGACAAATATTTGGAGGCAAGTAAATAGTGTGGGATCTGTCCGGCGAGATATTCCACAAATCAAAAGGAAATTTGGGGACCTTAAATATTATAGACAAAAAAAATGGACATGCGCCGGCAGCAGAGGTAAAGCCCATTTTAAATGCCTTTATAGTTGCATTGATAACAGGATGTAACACTTATTAGGTGTGATTTAATCTTCCCCAGCCAGCAGACAGGGGGTGCCTTACCCACAAAAATAATCCTAACACCCGCCGAGGAACATGTCTATACATACATACACCCTGCCAGCGTCCAGGGGCCTGCAAGAGGCACACGACACAGACCGGAATGTAAGGTCCCAAGGTGAGTTTGAATTTTCCATGAGCTTTTAAAATGAGGGACAAAAGCCAGTGTTAGGCTAGACAACACACTCTACTTTGGGTTTAATATAATCTTACATTCTCAATTCCAAGGCCAAAGGCAACAGGACACACAAGGCCAAGCAACCCCTGCCTTAACCCCGAGGGAAAGGCCAAACCAGGATTCAACAGCACAAACCCAAAATGAGGATTTGGAGGAGGTAAGTCAATGGTCCTTTGTGTGTACTTTTAACTTTGAACTAGGATCGATTGGTGTGCCATAAAAAAACTAAAATGAAACTAGATTTATTTACAGCACAGAGTAAGCACACCCATAATAGAAGATATCCGAGATTTTGAGGAGGACACCCCACATCTGTTACCAACCACTACTGAGCCAGTGGCCGCAACGCAGTCAACACAGCCACAACTACCACATCCACAACCTCATTGCTAACCCGAACCAACCAACCAGCCCACTGCTAGAACCCATACCAGGCGCCAGATTAGCCAAAGAGTGCAACTGCAAATTATGGAGGAAGCGTGGCGCCAGGAAAACATAGCTTTTGCAGCTAGCACACAGCAATTCAATGCCACTGTGTGCACACAATTAACCAACATAAGTACCCAATTACAGGTATTAAACCGAAATGTGTCTGCCCTTACCAGCCATATGGGTGACCTAGTCCAACAGTGGCAGCACATTAATGAAAGCCTGGCACACATTGCTGCAAATATTGTTCCACACCGGCATTCATCTGCACCATCCTCCCACACATACAACTAAAGATTTTGGTTACAATATCTGTCCCCACGTGTAAGTTTCCTTTTTTAAAAAAATCAAGAAATGGAAAATAACAATTTGTTTAAGCACAATAAAAAGTAAGCCAAAAAAACACTTGTGTTCTATGCAAATACATTCTCAACAAGTTGCGCACGTATGGTTTGTGCGGTGCCACTTTGGCTGCCTGAGAAAGGAGGGGTGTGGTCTTCAGCAAGAAAGATATGATCGGCAGGCAGGTCAGAATATCTGGTAACCCTGCTACGAATGGCCAGGTTGTGTAGGATCCCGCAAGCGATTACAATTTGTATGACCTTGGCCGGCTTATATTGGAGTGCCCCCCCAGTCTGATCTAGACAGCGAAAACGCATCTTGAGCAAACCAAATGCTCGCTCAACCACCGAGCGAGTCCTCCTATGGGCAGTATTATAGCGCTCCTCTGCCTGGGAAGATGGGTGCAGGATGGGGGTCAGCAGCCAGGGGAGCAAAGGATAGCCAGAGTCACCTGCAAAAATGAACAAAAAAAAAAACATTTTATAACAACTCCCAAAGTTTAGGGGTGCATAGCAACATTATTAAAGAGGGACAAATAGGTGAGCGGGGTAGTGTTGTAGGAAAAGACATTTGGAATGAGGCTCCCTGCACATCCAACCTGGACACTCCTTAAAAATGTCTGTGGGATGGTACTTACATAAGAGGGCAACAACAGGACGCAATAGGGTACAATCACTTAACCCATTTAATTTGAAGCTCAATAATTAGCCTCAAAATATTCTACGAAAATAGTTACAAAATAGTGTGTTAAGGGAAAAAACACAGTCAGAGAGGGTGGGCAACCAATACAAGTTTCATACACATACCCAGTAGCCAGCCACCAAAAAGTTCGCCAGATTTGAATCGCTCATCTAGGCAGGAATTCCTCAAGATGTGCGCATCATGCGTTGAGCAGGAAAAGCCAGCAAAACTACTCCCAAAAACAATTCAGGGCCAGCCACTGCCTGCACATTTATGCAATGTCCCATCTTCCAGTTCCTGCACACAGGCAATAAAAGATAAATTAGGTAAACCCTGTAAAAAGGACCCCCAAAAAAAACACCAAAAATATAACAAATACTCATGCCATCGATGTCTAAAGGCGTGCGGTGCAGCCTGGTTTCAGACATACTCAGCAGGACAAGACCGCGGAGCTGGCGCCGCTGATGTGCTCCAACAGAGGACTGCATATTATTGCCCGAGTGCAAATACGGCTGCTCTGACTGGCTGTAAGTGAAGGCTCGGCGGCCCCGTTTTATTAGGGTGATATCAATCGGAAATCAAGGCTCTGCATCACTGAAAAAAACGGACCAGTGAACGAGGCGTCCGTTTTCCCGGGAAACAGCCTCGTGCGAGCCGACAATCGGAAAGGCGGCTGAGCGCACACCTGAGCGTATAAACGCACACTAAAATCAACGTAGCACCCTTTCCTGACCCGATCAAAGCCCAAAACCAACGGGAAAAAACCTGGGATAGCTGAACGGGGAGGCTTTGCATCAAGCCACTAGTGTCTGTGGCACACATTAGCATAATATTATCTTTACCTATAAGCTCCACCCCCAATTTACAACATTTAAAGTAGACGAATTTCAAATCAATAAGTTTGCCCTAGGGGGGATTCCCCTAGGGGCAGCCTGATTTTGGAATCCCTTGCAGTGTGAAACCCCCTGCTTTCTCCATATACTCATTCTCACTGCCTCTGGTCCTCATGACTCCGCCAGCAGACATTTAAGTCTGCCTGGTGTGGGAAGCAGACAGAGTAGAAATGCACTGTGGGAGCGACGATCGAGGTGAGTATATGGGAAACCAAGCGGGTTCACACTATGAGGCATCCCAAATAATTTCCTTTATGGATGGATTTAAACAGGAACACCACCCAGGATTTTCACTCTCCCAGGTATTGTTCTGTTTGCAGGGGGGCTGGGTTTATTCTTTAAGATAGGCTATAGTCTCTGGTCCAAGATTTGGTCCACTTTAAGTAAAGAAACCAATGTTGTTGGTTCAGTTGCAGAAGAGGAGTTTCTAAACAAGCTTCCTTAGCTGATAAGGAAAAAAAATCCCCCCACCCACCTTATGGTGCTGCTGCTTCCCTATGTGTGGAGGGATCAGAGACCTGGCATATGGCCAACAGTGGCCCAGAAGTATCTGTGGAAAACAGTATGGCTGCAATTAAGGTGCTAACTCCATTTTTGGCCGTCCTCATAATCTCAGTAGCAAGTATTCACTAAAACCCTGGTTAGCTCCACCTCAACACACAATAAAGTGCAAACAATGTATATAGATATAAAAATAGGAATTATGACATATCCCCATACTCTGAGGTATTTAATGAAGTGTGAAAAGCTTTCCAAGCTTTTCATATAAGCTGACAAGCTCTGCCATATTATATGGAGGGTTGACAGCATTTTAGGTAATCATTCTTGATTTTTCTCCCTTAGAAAGGACTCTGGCTTACCTGTCACATAACATCCACATTCTAGCTTCTAAAAGTTAGTTGTACTTAGTTAGTTTGGTACTTAAAGCGTCAAGGCCCCTCCCCAGCCTGGAGCTGGAGCCCCCTGCACATAACCTGCCAGAACACCCGTAAATCTAAACTTAACCTCGCTCCCCTGCCGAGAATCCAGCACGCACGTGAGTAGCCAGTGCTGACATTGTTACGGTTGTCGGAATGTGCTGCCCATGGAAGCGTCAACGGCCAATCACGGCACTGGATTCCGTGCAGGGGAGTGAGGTTAAGGTGAGATTTATGAGATTTATGGGTGTTCTAGAGGGTTATGTGTGGAGGGGGCTCCAGCATTCTGGATGCTTCCCCCTCAGCCTGTCATACAGTGGTAGGGACCAACACTTGCACTGTGCAGATGTTGGCACACTTTAATACTGCAAAGACAAAAAAATGTTGTGCTGGGTGCTAGCTCTTAAGTATATTTGATGATAACATCTAGACCGATACAGAAATTTTATAGGGAGCTTTAATTTAATACGATGACTTTTTCACTGAACTTGTGCTGACATGGCTGGCTGTTGTCATTTACAGCTCAGTTTAATTTAATCTGTTCATTTTGTGGTGCCATGCAGTCTGAACATTTCTTGTTTCTTCTTTCTTTACTGCAGCATCACTATGAACAAAAATTAGGAAGAGGTGGTACTAACTC
Organism: Gastrophryne carolinensis; assembly: GCA_027917425.1. Classification (NCBI taxonomy): domain Eukaryota; kingdom Metazoa; phylum Chordata; class Amphibia; order Anura; family Microhylidae; genus Gastrophryne; species Gastrophryne carolinensis. The sequence continues at coordinate 101,734,754 of CM051239.1, read as the reverse complement.
TTTAATTAAATATCAACTGAATCATTCAAAATTAAGCCCTCAGCTGTATATTTTATGTCCAAGTTCATTCATCACCGAAACTAAGGGCTTTCTGGTGGCTATAGCGCCAGTTTAGGAGTGCCTTTGTCTTTTTTGCTGCTGCGACTTTCACTACAATGCCTCTAGAAATAGCAGCACCCGATGCTAACTAATTTGCTTTGATGTTGCATTAGGTATTGGCCAGCCTATGTCCTCATCTATTGGACCTGACAAACAATTATTCTTGTGCCAGTGTGCGTCACATTGTGACACATACAGGAAAAAATAAAATAAAATTTGGCCACATGTTCTGCATTTCCATTATTGACAAGTTCTGTGCCAAATATGTGTGTAATATTAATACTAATATTAATATTAAATAAACATAAACACTTCAATCCAGTTATGCCCATTGCACCCTATAGGATCTTGACCTACAGGGCCGCTATAAACTGGTGCTGCATCAACCAAGCCTGGCGCTTCAACCTTTTTGGTGCTACTGTTAAATTAGACGCAAGGGGGTGGCCGTATTACCAGTCACTGATGCTTCATACATCAGGCTCCCTGAGTCTTGATGATAACGACTTCTGTGTGACTTGTCTATTCATGCTACTAACTTAACGCCTGGAACCTTCATCTTATACAGAATTTATCTTAAGAAGAAGCAGCCCTCATGTCGCAGTCACATTACCGCAGTTCATTTTATATACTAAGAGGCTGATTTACTACTTACGCCAAGTATTGTCTGATGAGCTTCTGTATAGCGGCACTTAGAACGATAGCTAGTAGACACTGTAAGCGGGTATTGGGTGCTGTAATAGAGTGTCTCGTTTGCTGTAGTAACCTGGCCGGCATTGATGAATGTGATGTATGTTGGGCGCTCTAACACCAGTACAGCGCTTCAGGGAGGGAGAGGTAGTGCGGCCGACCCTCGGCACTCCACACCATACTTATCAGAAAAGAACACACACTGTGCCAGGGCTTTAAATCTGGTCGCTATAGCATAGAGCGCCAAACGTTGTGTGATTAAAGTTTGTTTTTGAACACATATACACCAGTAACAAAGCGAAAACCCATGGAATTACATTGTTTTAACACTGTGATAATAACACTTTATGCCAGACCTGTAAATCGAATTCTGCATAAAAAAACTAATAAAAGTGTTTGTTTGCAAACAATGATTTGAGCAAAAAAAAAAAATTAATTTGGCAAACACTTATTATATATACAACTAATAAAACTCCATTGAAATGTATGGGAGAGCGCTACAGAGCAACAGGTACTACATGGCGCTCCTGAGCCTAGAGTGCCGGCGCTATACACTGAGCCACCTGGATTAATACATACATACGTACACGCTACATGGCGCTGTTAGAGGCGCTCGCCAGATTCGCTTTCTTAAATGTGGTTTTGCGTACAGCGCCTGCCGTTCACCAGACACTGCCTTCCGCTACGAAGCACTACCTGCCGCTATCCGTTCTTAAATAACCCCCATATATATTTTTTTTAGGAATGAGGGTGGATTTTATTCCTACCAGGAAAAGAGAACCACAATCTTTGCTGGAATCTTATTCAGTTTGGGTGAATAAGTAACCCCTCCTCTCATTAGCAAATGCATTTTCAATATTACACTATTTTATGTTACACTACTGTCCTGACTGCCATCTACAAGTGAGATGCCCATATTATGTAGATAGCTACAAAAAAAAGGGACTCCAAAAAAAATTCTTTTGTTGAGTACTGTACCAAAGTTTCCTTTTTGATGTGGAGAGAAAGTTTCTCATTTCTGGTATAAGAGTATAAGTAAAGGATTTTACATTTCTTACAATGCTTTATTTTAACGAACCATTATTTTGAGATGCCATAAAACATAACTCAACTGAGTTATGTTAAAAGCATATCCCAAACAAGAGAGGCCCAAGCAAGAGCATGATGCATTTTGGGGGACCAAAGCATCCCTTAGTCATGTACTCTCAGCAATGCTACCTATTCTTGTAAATACCTCTGCCCAGCCCTACGTCGCATTGTGTGGGCTTCCAACCAGAGCCATTTGCTGTGCATATAGCTCTGTTTACATGCAGAGTTTTAGCAATTGGAAATGCAGTGGCCGCATCCCCAACAGTGCGTGTGCAGCAGGTGACTGTTGCCACATCCTGGGGGGTTTCACACAGTGGGTCACCCTGATTTGGAATGCGCCAGGGGAGGTTGTGCCACAAAGTTTTTTTGTGCCTTAACCAACACACACACAGCATCACATAGAAACACGCACAGTGGCCCCGCCCCTAACCCCCTGTCATTGAAAGGAGCTCTGAGGGTTAGGGGGCGAGAACGCTGCACCACCATCCTGCTTCCAACTGATGACCCACAACTCCACCCCTGGCTGCTAACCCAAAGCTTTCACTGAACCCCCCAGCTGCTGATCCCCCTCCCTGGGTGCTACTTGTCACCGTTCACCTACCTACCCCCCCCAATGCTCTTAGTGGTTTTGGATGGCGCTCTGCTTATAAATGTTTGGGTCAGGGGACAGTATTCGCTTCCACTTTGTGAACTGAACTTTGTATAACTTAGGGCTTTATTCATCCAGGGATAGCGACAGGTAGTGCCTTGTAAGCGACAGGGAGCGGTAGGTGAACGCCGGCTGCGGCACGCAATATCACATTTATGAAGCCGATTTTGGTGAGCGACTGGAACAATGCCATGTAGCGTCCGATTCATCATTACCCAAGGCTCAGCATAGCGCGCCGGCGTGCAAGCTTCCAGAGCGCCAGGTATTACCTGTCGCTACCTGTCGCTCCCCCATACATTTCAATGGCCGTTCCTTCTAATCCCTTTCCTGATACCATTTTTTTTACTCTCCTGATATTTCTCCTGGCCTTGAAAAATATATTTTTGACATTTTTTTTTTCAAATTTTATGCAGAAATGATTTTACGTGTCTGGCACTAAAGTGTTAATGTCACACTACTCCAACAATGTCATTCCATGGTTTTTCGCTTGGTTATTGTTGGTAATGTTTTCAAAAAATCACTTTAATCACACAGCATCTGGCGCTCTATGCCACAGCGACCCAAATATGAGCACCGACGCTGTGTCATTGTGATTTTTTGTTGAACATGGTGTGTAGCGCTGAGGGCCAGTCGCTCTGAGCAGTCGCTACCTGTCGCTAACTATCGCACTTTTGATAGATGTGTTGTAGGCTTTACTGCTATTGTTTCTAACAACGCCTTAGGTGTAGGTATTACAGAATATGCAGTCAATAGTTTAACAGTTAGGAGCGTATTATTGCAGTAACTGTAAAACATTGTTAAAGTTAAATTACAAACATTATTTGTTTCTCAATATAACACATTGTAACCCTTAACATAAACCAATGTGTAAATGTATTTGTTAACTATTGTTGATGTTAATTAACCTACACATATATACACATATCTATAGCTACACACATGAATACACATGTATGTTCTATTGATGTGTTAAAGTAGAGCAAACACATGTTTCATTTTTAATAACCAAAATAAAATTAAATAGTCATAATCTGACTAATATAATAATTAAATTAAATAAAAAAAAATTACTCCTCTTGTTGGGGCTCAGAGGGGCCGGCCGTAGGGACCATGTTGGGGTCCAACAGTGCAGCACAAAAATATTCTGCTGTTGTATAAGCTGATGTAACAACAACATGGTCTGGTCCTGTCGGTCAATAGAGCGGTTCATAGCTTCTAACAGTTCAGCATATTGATCTTGTGTTTGTTGAGTTTGGTGGTGCCTTACTTCCTGTAGTTGTTGACGAAATGGGAGAAAATTACCACGCTACTATTACACGAAACTTTTTTAAAACACAACAAAAACAAAATATGTTAAGAATTGCTCAATTGCTAAATCTGAGTTGCATATATGGCACTCCCCTCATTATGCATTATGAATGAAGGTAATTCGGTACTACCCTTGATGTGAAATCCACTGCGGGCCAGCTTAAAGTGGACCTCCACCCTGAATAAGAGCATAATTTATATGTTTCCCCCACCCTGTACATACAGATTGCCCACATTAAAAATCAGCCTACCTGCAGCTACTGCATGTTATGAGCCTTTAAACATCCAAGATGGCGGCTCATGGGGCATCAGGCAGCCTGCAAACAGGAAGTGTCTTCTGACTGTGTTGCTCTGCATTCTGGGATTGCTGTCCTTTCCCTGACCTCAGTTCTGCTCTGTCTGTGCAAAGCACAGCTATAACTCACCCCCTGTACTTTATCCCACTCTCCTCAGTATGTGATGCTTCTGAGTCAAGATGGCAGCGCCCGTATCCTAGAGTCCTGAACAGAGTTGCAGCCTATTGGGGAAAGAATAATAAATAAGTGACTAAAAACTTAAAATATATTAATTTTAGATGCTGGGGAATAGTTTTATAAGGGTTTGGGCTTTTCATTAACCCTTTCGCTGCCAGCCTACCTGGAGTTTTTGTCACCCTTGGTGCCAGACCATTTTGCACTATTTTGCGCTCCTCATGTTCAAATGTGATTTTTGAAGGGGTTTCCAGGGATTTCCCAGGAAAATAATATATTGTTTTTTTCAGCAGAGTCTGAGCTTTAACATGAAATGTCTTGTTTGTCATTTTTAGGTGTATTCTCAATATTCTTTGGCAAAATATTTGCAGAAAAATAAAAAAAATCTATTTTTTACAATTTGTAGTGTTTTTTTGTAATAAAAATGTAAGTTTGTCAATAAAATCTTATTGCGTGTGAAATCCCAATTTCTTCCGATCACAGCGGTACCACATATGTATAGGTAGACACCCTTTCCTGCCCAGGAGACTCCCCCAAACTGAAACAGAGCTTTAGGGGATTTTCAGAAAAAATACAACTGTAATATGCGCTATGCGCACCTTGCAATTTTTCCAGAAAAACAACCCTTTACATTTGAAATACCCCCCAAAAACTATATATTCTCTGGAAGTACACACCTCAGGCTTTCTATTTGTACCAGGCTTGTTGATGTGGCCACAGTTTTCTGGAAGTAATCCCTCAATGTATTCTTTGGTTGCAAAGAGTTTCCCTAAAAAAAGGATAAAAAAACAGAATCAAAGCCACATTTTCCTAAAAAAACTATATACAAACAAGAAAAAACAAGTATAATCTGAAAAAGCAACATCTCCCGAACAGAACGATACCCAACATGCATAGGTTCTGTCAAGGGAAGAGTTGCCAAACACCCCAAAGTAAAGCATGTGCGTAACGGTAATTTTACTTGAAAATTTCAGCTCTGCAGACAAAGTGCGCACCTTGCGATTTTTCAACCAAAACAACCCTTTACATTTGGAATATCCCCCATAAACCGTATATATTCCCTGAAAGTACACATGTTAAGCTTTCTAAGCGTACCCAGCTTGTTGTAGTGGGCTCATCTTTCTGGAGTTGATCCCTCAAAGAATTCTTTGGTTGCGCAGGGTTTCCCTAAAAAATGTATAAAAAAGCTGAATAAAAAACACCTTTTCCTAAAATATAAATATGCAAACAAGAAAAAAACAAGCTAAGTCTGAAAGCGCAAGGTCCCCCAAACAGAACAATACCCAACATGCAGAGGTACTATTAACCCTTTTAATTGCCAGCCTACTTGAGATTTTGTCAGCCTCTGTTGACAGGTCATTTTTCCCCATTTTGCGCCATGTTTTGCGACATTTTTGCTGGAATTTTCAGGAGAATTATATATATATTTTTTGCAGCAGAGTTTAGGCTTTAACATGAAATGTCTTGTTTGTAAATTTTATTTATTATTCATTTTATTTATTATTAAGTTAAAAAAAAAAAAATTTTTTTTTAGAAAATTGCCTCCTTTATTTTAAATAAAAAAATGTATTTTATTAAGGAAAACCATATTGCATGTGAAAGCCCCATTTCTACCGATTAGAACGGTACCACATATTTATCGGTAGCCCCCTGTTCCTGCCCAGGAACCCTCCTAACTGAAACAAGTAATTTTTAACATTTACAAATAAAATACAACTACCATCCACACTACAAAGGGTTAAATCGAGAAAAAAAATGACATAGGGTCCCCCCTCCCACCCTTAAAAATCAAAAAAAAAATGACATGGGGCCCCCCTTACCCAAAGTAACCAGCCCGGGACCAGCTATGCAGGGCTTGTAGGAACAGGGCGCAGGGGCCAGCTTTTGTGGCCCCTGGCCCTGCAGGCTACATGCCTTCATACCCCATGGGCCCGGGCTCTTCTGCCCCCCCCTGGGCTTTGGAGAGGCAGGTAATGGGGGTTCCGGGGATTAATGGCAAGTCACCCGCTAGTCACAGGTGACTTGCCACCCCCCCAGCCTTGTGAACTGGTATAGGGGTCATGGACCCCTTACCAGTTCACAAGGGGTTAAAAACAAAAACAAAGAGAAAAAATTATTTAATTAATTTTTTTTTTTTAATACTTACCTCCCATCCATCCTGGAGCACTTTGTCCCTCGGCGATCACTGGTTTCTGCTCACTTGCTAGAAGCCTTTTATAGCTGCTGGATGACAGAACACAAAAGGGTTAATTAAAAAAGAATGACATAGGGTCCCCCCTCCCAGGGAGGGGGACCCCATTTTTTTTTGGAATTTTAAGGGTTAAAAACCCTTAAAAATAAAAAAAAAATGACGTAGGGTCCCCCCTACCCAGCATTACCGACCCGGGCCAGCTATGGGGGCTTGTAGAACAGGGCGCAGGGGCCAGCGGGTAATACCTTACTTCATTTCACTAGTCACCACCCTCTCCCACTCCTGCGCGGGATACCCCTTGGACAGTTCCTGCGGATACGCAGGAACTGTAGTTCTGAGCGTGATTACGTGCGGGAGGCTAGGGAACTATCAGGCCGGTTTAGGGAGAGGGGGTATCCACATAGACTTATTCGCACCTGCTTTAAGAGGGCCCTTGATGTGGACCGCAGGGACCTATTGAGAAAGGATAACCAACAGAAGAAGCGGGGAAAAGAGGTAGGAGACCAACCAGTGAGACTAATCACACATTTCGGTACCCATTGGGAGAGCTTTAGGACAATTTTACAGTCCCATTGGCATATTTTGCAACTGGATCCAAAAATAGCTCGATGTGTAGGCCCACGCCCCTTACTTACAGCTCGGCGAGCGACAAATATGAGGGACAGATTGGTCCACAGGGATTTGGTCAGGCCCATGATGACATCGGGTGTAGACAATCTTGAAGGGTGTTTTAGATGTGGACACTGTAAAATCTGCCCCTTTATAGAAAAGACCAGCACTTATGCTGGCACAAGAGGAGGCCCATCGAGAAAAATAAAGGGTTTCATCAACTGTGGGACCACTTATGTGGTGTACATGCTCACCTGCCCGTGCGGCAGGAAGTATGTTGGCAAGACCAAGCGTGAACTGCGCACGCGGGTAGGTGAGCATGTACGGGACATCAGAACGGGGAATGAAAAAAGTCCTGTCTCAGACCACTTCAAAATCTGTCACCAAGGGAACCCTAAGGGTCTTAGGGCCTGTGGAATTTTTGCTTTGAGGAAGGGTGGTAGACGGGGATTCCTGGACCAACGATTGATGCAGCAGGAGGCGAGATTGATTTTTGAACTGGGAACGATGTCCCCCGATGGATTAAATACTGATTCTGGTCTGGGGGCCTTTTTGTAGGATGGTATGAAGGTGGTGTCCCCTGTCCTGTCTGTTTTGTGTGTGGGTGATGATGCTATGTTAATATGTACATATGTAAATAGTTTGGTAAGTAACCCGGTTGGTGTGCGGGGGATGAAGTCAATTGATATGTAAATATCTAAATAAACAAATAGGGTCTTGGGGAGTATGGGTGTCATATCTAGGTATGATGGGATGGATACAGGACCTGGCACCTTTATAAGAATCCCTGGACTAAAGGTCTTTACCCCCGAGATGGATCTTAACAACGTGCCCCTTAGTCATATGGGCCCAATGTAGTAGTAATATTGATCCAGATATCTGTCATATGGGCCCGCTACAGCAGCAAGACTGACCTTGACATATGCGGCATCCTGATATGGAAATGATGACATGGACAATATAACATTGATGCGCTATCAAATATTATATATATAATGTGGCAATAGATGAACTGATAATTGTGCTGGAGGCCTTCCTAACACATACACACCCACATCCCTATGAGAAATATATGTGGCAGATGGGATAGAGAGTCCCGCTGTATGTCCCTCAGGTGGCCGGATAAATATGTGCTGTTGACAGCTGCGTGTGTATTTGACAGCATATGCATTTGACAACTGTGCGTTTGTCACACTATGTGCAGGCTGGAATAATGAGAATGACGCGGAATGCGTCTCTACAGGAAGCACATGAGTGATTGACTATTGGGTCCGTCTGGAATATGTGAATGACGCAGAACACGTCACTACAAGCAGCACGCACGCGATTGGCTATCGTGAACCGGTAGGAGGGAATTCATGTATATAATGGGGATATGGAGGGCCGCCCACCACCCTGACGAAGCTCCGGTGGGCGGAGCGAAACGCGCGTCGGCGGACGGCCGGCCCCCTCCACGTGCAAGCCACCCCGCTTTCAGCTCTGCTCCAGCCTACAGCTCTTCCAATCTAAGTGTTGCGCAACACCGACATCACGGCGGCAGCGATCAGTGAAGACCACCGGCGTACTACAGCTAAGTACTTGCCTATGCGAGGCGTTCCCATAAAGTGACTGTATTGCTCACCCGAGCCCCCAAAGAGATATATACGCAGTGCCACTTGGCAATTGATATAGCGCTGATGTAAGATATACAGCATATCGTCGATTTGAGCGCAAGCTGCTATTGGGCTCCGGGACACTTGGCATTCCAAGATATCTGAACAAATGGTGGGACTACCATATGGCCACTATGATTCTAGCCGCATATCATAATGGAGGTAGCACTTTCAGTGAGGAGATATGCCACTGACTCCTGTAGCTAACTTAGCCTGTATGTTCATACAAACAATGAGCAGTGTGTCATACTGTTTTTTAGGCGGAATATAGCAGCGCTGCTAGCGGGGTGTGCTGTATGAGTGCGTGGTAGTGTGTGTTTTGTGCACGGTGGGCCCCCGTGGTTTTAGAGCACTGTATGTTTATATTTTTATCTGTCAGAATTGTCCCATGTGTGTGCTGAGATAGGTGCAATAAAATTTTGTTTGCTCAGCAAACCATTGTCTCTAGCATTTTGCCAGGCCTACACTTAACCAGATGTGTTGTATGTCCCTTTTGAGTATATTCTTGTGGTGGTTAGTAGGACGCCGCGGACTTTGCGGCAGTGCATATGCCTTGACATTTAAACTCTCTCCAGCCATTTTAACTGGTATTTGTTGAGACTCCTGGAGGCCTGCTACACAGGAAGTGGGGTCCAACGATGGAGGTGGGAGTTGGCCTACAAATATAACAAATACAACCTATAAATAAAAAAAAAAAAAATCAAATCAATAACAATACATACAATAATGCATACACTTCCAAAAAACATGTCGAATCAGGAATCCATGCTGAGGGTTTTCTGACAAAAAATGCAAACAAAATTTACCCTTTGCTATTCTAAACTAAAAAAAAGCATAAAAAATGTTACAAACAATGCATAATAAACTGCCTCTTTACCATCTACATATGGCTGTGTTGAAGTGGTGGCTGGGGGAAGGGCAGTGCTGGCCGAGGCCTCAGGCTCGGATTCTTCAGATGCGCCCGGGGAATCTGGGAAAAAATGAAATAAAGGTAACACAACATATCTTTTATATGAAGCTTAACCTGAGGGAAAATACAGTTGGTATTATTGTAGAATGTAATATTCTAGAACATTATATTTTCAAACATTAATAATAAAAAATTAAAAAATACCTTCACCCCAGGCTGTGGTGTCATCCCCAGCATCCACACCCTGCAGCCGACAAAGGGGAATCTTGCTCTTCAACATCTCCTCATATGGCCGATATGTGCTCTTTCGAGCCTGCTTTCTTCCACTATCCACCATAAGGTCAGACTCCATCTTTTTCATAAGGGCCCTTCTCAATGTGTAGAAGCATTTTCTGCAGACTATGCCAGTACGTGGATATTGAACTGAGCTGGTAAGCTCCTCCGCAATGGCATCCCACAATTTGCTCCTTTCTTGTTTGCCCAAGCACTGACTTTGTGAGCCATATAAAAAAGATCACTTAGTCAGGGTCAGCCTCACAAGAGTATTATTATACACCACATTAAATTCTGGCTCCCTCTTAGCATAAGGACGCTTAGCCTGTGGTGCTGCCCCACCAACAGGCTGAATCCTCTTCCTTAAGGATGCAGCCCACTGGTACTGGGGGCCCCAGGGGACCCACCAGTGTCAGTCAGATTTCCAGAATTTGGCTCCATCCTGTAGCTGCAAACACCACCAACCACAACACACACAAGGAAGCATGCAAATTATAGAATGGCAACAATTGCTGTATGTGTAGTGTAGTTTTAAGTGCTAGGTGATGAAAGAAGGGGCATCCCTTTTGTGTGAGGGTGTGTAGGTACAAAGTAACAAAATGGCTACTGCATGGCTTATGCTTAAGGGGATTGCTTTAAGATTCAAGGGTGAGAATAACGGAGTAACCGTTATCTCTGGGAATGGAATGTGCCGACAGCAGAACATAACAATCTGTTTTCTGTGAAATGTCCATGGGTAGGTGAATGTCTGGAAAATCCCATGACACAATGGGGTGATGTACAGCCACCCCCAGCACACACCCCGGACAGCAAGGTGTTGATACAACTACTTCAATTAAAAAGCAAATTCTCACTTTAGAACCTTATTTGGAACAGCATCTTGATGCTTTCCCGCCTTTCCCCGCCTATGCCTTATCATGCTTTATATACTAAAAATCGTGATGTAATAAACAGTTCACACCGAGAATACAGTTCACACCGAGGCGGGAGCGTGTTCAAGAGGAGGCGGAGGCGAGCCTTATTCCCGCCGACGGGGCATGACTGTCACTGCCCGGTTCATCACACCGTGAGCGGGGGAGGGGGCACTGTCGTCCGCTTCCGTCGGCACCCGAGGATGTGTCTGAACGAGCCAACTATATGGACATATTATCACAGGTATTTCCTGCACATTATATATGTAGCAAGTATATCGGTTCTTTGCTTTCCCCATATCTTAAACAGCCAATGGCTGCAATATTAAGTACTCATACTCCTTCTAATTAATGGAATATATATTTCTCATAAAGGAATAAGAGAAACCCTGTATGGAGCATTTTGGCTATCTCACACATCCAACCTCTGAGACAACTGTGGGCCACGTATGTGGCCATGGGTGACTATGGTGAAGGTGATTTTTCTCCTTTTGGAAGATTGAGGCATATAATATATGGCGGATATACACTTTCTTTACAGGTTATAATCATAAGCCTTATTGATAGGAACTTTTTCCAACTACATGTCATTAACCCTTGCAACCCTGATTTGCTCAGAATCTTAGACTGCTCCAAAGCAGCTGCCCCGCACCTCTAGGTAATTATTTTTCATATATGGTACATTTAATGCTTTTTTGGCGTTTTTCATCTATTGGTGCAAATGCTATAATTATGACTTCTTTTCTGTATATTAGACTTTTGCGGATAAATAAGGCCAAGCAGACACAGAGGAAGCTGACAAACAGCGAAACTAGTCTGTCCTGCAAGGCTAAGTCTAATTTCTGCCACCAATTGGAAAGATCAAATGTTTAATGTTTTAATGTACTATTTTTTGTCTTAAATATGTTATCTGGCCTGTGCTTCGGCCGGAGCACAGACTGGGAAATTGTACTGTGCTTGTAATTGAATGTTGTTGACTTATTAATCAATTAAATACTTTTTTATTATATTGTAATAGTTTACTATATATTATTTAAGGCGTGGTCATTTTCCCATGAGCCCTGTCCTAATTTTTACCTAACTGGGGAGAGGGTCTACTATACCCCAGGGAGGGATTTTTCTTCTCTTCAATTTAAAGGGCCACTGAGAATTAAGATTACACCAGCTACAGTTTTGCTCACATTTCCAGAGACCTACAGTTCAAATTTGGTTCAAGTGGTGGGTTAAGCAAACCCGGGTTAAACCCCAATTCTCAGGGGTGGACCCAGATATTTGAGTGTTATGTGTCTTTCTTGCGCTTGGTGTGGGCTCCGGACGTCTGAAGTGTGAAGGTAACTCTGGTCTACAGACAAATAAGGTAATCCCAGGTAGAGGACTCAGCGGGAGTCGCTCTTAGGTATCTGCCGGGAAATAGGGGCAGATTTTTTTTCAGTGGTGGAGAATCCTACGATGCTTTGTTAGGATCCACATAAGATTGGGCTAATATGAAATTATTTTAGAGACATTCCATGCTGTGTGACAGTGTATGGGTTAAAAGCACGCAAGCTGGCAAGAATGGAATGTGTGTGTGTGTGTGGGGAGAGACAGAGATAATACGCGCTGAGAGTAGCAGATTTCAGCAGCACAAGCAATGGAGATAAATACACCGCCCTTACTAATTTCTGACCCCCTTCAGGCTAAACAGGGAATCATACATACCGTAGTTTCACAATAAAACTTAACAAGAAAGGTTGTATGTAGACTTAAACCAGATAAGCCCCTGGATATGGGATTTTATTACCAGAATATTTTTTTTAAAAAAAGCCACATTGAAACCATGAGATGTGTCTAAGATCTCAGGGACATACATTGTTTAAAAATGCCAACTGCTCCTTTAGTGCCTGTCTGCCATCTCTTCTCACCTCGTGACACGGGCTGGTATAGCAACATTGATTTAAGAAATAGTTTTTTTCAGCGTCCCAGTGGACGAGGAGACACAGCCCCTAGTCTTATGTGTATTGGTAAATAGTTTTTTTTTTGTGTAATGGTGCAATGGTCCTGCTCTTAAAGCCTGGACACCCAGCCATGGTTCTGTCCTACTGCAGACAGTTTTCTCCTCTGCAGTTTTGATCGGGAGGCCACCCTGTGGGACGAGAGGGGTCATTTGAATTGTCTTTTTACAAGTGATTATAAAGTGTCTAAAGAAAAGTTGTAATGGTGTCAGGAAAATGTTGAATACCTGGGTTTTGTGCTTTCCCAGGGACAAAGAGAAATAAGCTATAAGAGAATAGCTGCTGTCGTGGGTCTGCCCTGCCCACTTACCAGGAAGGACATGCTAACCTTCCTTGGTATGATTGGTTGCTGCTGCCAGTGGATTCTAGATTGTTCATGTTATGACAGCATATCGAGAGCTGAAATGTATGTTGATAAACCTGACACCCTGAAATGGTTAAATGAAATGTGTAATGTGCAATGTTTTGTGTATTTGAGAAATGATATGGTGACAGCCCCAGGGTTAGGTTTTCCCGATTATGACAAGATGTCACTTAGTTGCCAGGATTTGTACAACCATGTGCAGGGACCCAGCATAACAGCATGGAGGTGCCCTGTTTTTTTCCCAAAGGTGGTCCCTGGGCAGGTACAGGGCATGCCTGTGTGTCTCATAGCCCTGGCCTTGTGTGTAGTGGACGGTACTACTACTACTACTATTTGTTTTTCCTTCTTAAGAACATACACGCAAACAGCAAACATGCAAATGCCCATGCTAACCAGACATACCCCTCCCTGACCAGACTTTGACTGACTTACAAAAATATGCTAGTACAATGGAAAGGGAGGATTGGAGAAAGGTAGGAGTGCACAAATGTCCATTGTGCAAAGAGGGAAAAGATAGAGAAACAACTGCAGCTGCTAGTAGTGCATATCTTTTTAACCCACAGAAAGCAAGAAATGAGCACCTGACATTTCAACAACCTTGTTCACACATCTGCAGATTGACTTTACTCACATGCTTAGTTTAGGGAAAAGACAGGAGCAATTTTTGTGACAGTGGATATGTTCCCAAGGTGGGTTGAACTTTTTGTGACGACGAGGGAAGATGCCAGGATTGTGGTAAGAATTCTCACACAAGAGAATATTCCTAAATGGGGATGCACCTTTGTGGGTAAATCCAAATAGGCTATCCCTCACTGTGAAGGTATGTCAGGATTTAGTAGAAAACCCTTAGGATAGAGTGGAAGGTTCACATACCTTACCACCCTCAGAGCCCAGGAGTATAAAATAAATTGGACCAGAGAGGATAAATTAAGCCACAGGAGGGAACTTATGCTAAATGTAAAAGGATACTTCCAGGAGTAGGATTGGTAGGAATTAGAATGACCCCTCCTAGGGTCACTGGGTATTCATCATTTGAGGTTTTAATGGGACGACCATTCCCTACCCCCTGGGCTAGGGTGCCCCTTTATGTTAGAAAGAGGGGACCTAGACCTGATATAGGAAGAATATGGGAGGAAGCTGATTAAAACTTTGGAAAATGTTGAAAGAAATATGGCTTGCACCTCTCTGTCTTGTATCTCTCTTTTTCTTCACAGATGTCCCTCATCCATCTATTCATCCTTCTTAAGTAGGTGCCATGGTTGTGATCCAGTAGCTGAATCGCAGAAAGAAGCAAGGCTGCCACGGTGATTGCAGTGACCAGAACCAGTCCTAGTGGAGGATTGCCAGTCATGGGTGCCGAGTGAAGAAATGCCCAAGCAAGAAGCAGACACCGCTACCTAGAGCGGAGGACAATCAGACCGTGCTACCTAGAGCACAGGAAAAGCATGAAGATGATGACTAATGCGGGGGATCTAGGGTCCCCGAAGAAGGAAGAACAGATGAAGCCCCATTTGCTGGACTCTGGGGCTGAAATAGCTAAACTTTTGATACTTGCTTTTATTCTTTTTGTGATAATATATGTGCTTACTTTGGGCATTTATGACCCACAGGTGTTTGGCCCCACTCAAGGTGTATGTGGGAAAAGTAAAATTTGAGAAATTAGGTAAAAGAGGGACAAGTGAAGGTGACCTCCTAAGATGCTACTTCTAAAGTTCATAGATGCCTACACAAGTCCAGTGTTGGATCTGTAGTAAATTACACCCTGAAATATTACAGGTCATTTGATATCTATCAAAAGATTTGGGAAAGATTACCACGCTAAAATTTGTTATAGTGTTGGCAGACAAGTATTGTTATGTTTAACAAAGGAGAACTGCTCAACGTGCTATGACTCAAATATCCCAGTAGGTCCAAGGTTAACATATAGTGATGTGGCACAGAGCAAAATAAGAATAGGCCCCTTAGAGCCCTGCTTCAGATATAACACCTACAACCCAGACTGCTGGTTTTAAGTTTGGGAAATCTAATAGGGAAGTGAAAATCCCATTCTTAGTTTAATATTTCTAAGCCAGCTGAGAGCAATGCCCAGTACAACGCAACTGGCTGGAATTTCATTTTGATTAATCTGTATGTGCCTAACTGAATTTCTTAAAATGTTTTGATGGAGGAGAATATAAAGGAAGTTTAGAAATAGGAGCATAACACAAGGCATGAGCTTGTGTAATAACATTTACATTTGTTGTGGGGAAAGTGTGTTACCCCTGGTTCCCACTAGAGCTGAAAGGATGGTGCTATATGGCTGTCCTAATCCCTGTAAAAGGTCTTGTTAAAGATCAGGAGTAGAGATGAGCGAACTTTTGAAAAATTCGATTCGACTGATTCGCCGAATTTTCCGACAAAAATCGTTTCGACCCGAATTTATTCGCGACGAATCGCTATTAAAAACGGCTATTTCTGAGCCTCCTAGAGCCTCAATAGGGTTGTAAACCATTCTGCCTTGCTGTAACACACATAGGATGCGTGCTGGGTTAGTTAAATAATACTTTAAATAAATATCACATGCAGATCAGAGGCATCGCTAATAGAATCGCAGAGCGGCACAATTGCAGAGAGTTGAAGTGGCATCACTATGAGGGGCAGGAGCCCAAACATTGCTTTAAAGAGACACTGGAGTTGGCAGCAGCAGGAGCCCAAAAATTGGATGAATCACACCCTGGAGTTGCAAGCAGCAGCAGGAGCCCAAATATTGGCTGAAAGAGACACTGGAGTTGGCAGCAGCAGGAGCCCAAAAATTGACTGACACACCCTGGAGTTTCAAGCAGCAGCAGGAGCCCAAACATAGCTTGAAAGAGACACTGGAGTTGGCTGCAGGAGCCCAAAGATTGGATGAATCACACCCTGGAGTTGCAAGCAGTAGCAGCAGGAGCCCAAATATTACTTTAAAGAGACACTGGATTTGGCAGCAGGAGCCCAAAATTGGATGAATCACACCCTGGAGTTGGCAGCAGCAGCAGCAGCAGGAGCCCAAACATTACTTTAAAGAGACACTGGGGATGGCTTCAGGAGCCCAAAAATTGGATGAATCACACCCTAGAGTTGGCAGCAGCAGCAGGAGCCCAAACATTACTTTAAAGAGACACTGGGGTTGGCTTCAGGAGCCCAAAAATTGGATGAATCACACCCTGGAGTTGGCAGCAGCAGCAGGAGCCCAAACATTACTTTAAAGAGACACTGGGGTTGGCTTCAGGAGCCCAAAAATTGAAAGAATCACACCCTGGAGTTGGCAGCAGCAGGAGCCCAAACATTACTTTAAAGAGACACTGGGGTTGGCTTCAGGAGCCCAAAAATTGGATGAATCACACCCTGGAGTTGGCCGCAGCAGGAGCCCAAACATAACTTTAAAGAGACACTGGAGTTGGCAGCAGGAGCCCAAAAATTGGATGAATCACACCCTGGAGTTGGCAGCAGCAGCAGCAGGAGCCCAAACATTACTTTAAAGAGACACTGGGGTTGGCTTCAGGAGCCCAAAAATTGGATGAATCACACCCTGGAGTTGGCAGCAGCAGCAGCAGCAGGAGCCCAAACATTACTTTAAAGAGACACTGGGGTTGGCTTCAGGAGCCCAAAAATTGGATGAATCACACCCTGGAGTTGGCAGCAGCAGCAGCAGGAGCCCAAACATTACTTTAAAGAGACACTGGGGTTGGCTTCAGGAGCCCAAAAATTGGATGAATCACACCCTGGAGTTGGCAGCAGCAGCAGGAGCCCAAACATTACTTTAAAGAGACACTGGGGTTGGCTTCAGGAGCCCAAAAATTGAAAGAATCACACCCTGGAGTTGGCAGCAGCAGCAGCAGGAGCCCAAACATTACTTTAAATAGACACTGGGGTTGGCTTCAGGAGCCCAAAAATTGGATGAATCACACCCTGGAGTTGGCAGCAGCAGGAGCCCAAACATAACTTTAAAGAGACACTGGAGTTGGCAGCAGGAGCCCAAAAATTGGATGAATCACACCCTGGAGTTGGCAGCAGCAGCAGCAGCAGCAGCAGCAGGAGCCCAAACATTACTTTAAAGAGACACTGGGGTTGGCTTCAGGAGCCCAAAAATTGGATGAATCACACCCTGGAGTTGGCAGCAGCAGCAGCAGGAGCCCAAACATTACTTTAAAGAGACACTGGGGTTGGCTTCAGGAGCCCAAAAATTGGATGAATCACACCCTGGAGTTGGCAGCAGCAGCAGGAGCCCAAACATTACTTTAAAGAGACACAAGCCTCGATTCAGAGAGACAAAAAAAACTTCCGTTTTAGTTCCGATCTGTTTTTTTTTGTGAAATGTTTCCGTTCTCGTATGAGCGTACGAGCGATTCAATGCATGCAATGAAAACCTTCTGTAAAGTTTCCGTCCGTTCGTTCGGCAGATTACGAATTACGAGGATGTCATTTTCCATCCAGACTTTTCCGTTTCATTTTCACATATTACAACGTAGGCTTTCGTTTTTGCCCTTTTCCCATCGTATCCTCCAACGAATCCTTTACGTTTCCCGTTCGATTCTGTTTCCCTTTTTCAATAAATAATCGTCCAGACGGAAATCCTTACCATCTTGCGCCTGCGCACTACAAACTTAACTCATTAAAGTGCTCGCCTACACATTTGCCACCCTCACTTCTACTACAATGTTTAGCTAAATCACTTAGCACTGTCCTCCATCTTCCCTTTTTGACCCTTAAAGCTCACCCAAACCACTTAGCACTATCCTCCATCTTCCCTTTTGGACCCTTAAAGCTCACCCAAACCACTTCTTGGTTAGGTTCTTCTTCCATTTTAGCCCCCTAAAACTTACCCAAATCACTTCTCGGTCATGTGAATATTCATCTTTAAATATTTCTGGGCCCATTAGTTTTGTGTTAATGTATTTTGTAAATGAAATGACAATGTACATTTTTTTTTATTCCATCATAAAATATAAAATTGTTAACAATTTTGAAAATTTCAAATTTTAACAACTATAAAAAACAAAATGCATAGCAATGGCAGGCCACTGAACATTATTCTTCATCTGTGGTCCCCAACGAGTTGCGCAGCTCCTGCATCTCGCCCACCAACTGAAGGACCCTGACACTCAGTTGTGCCACTCTGGCACGTGTGGTCCCTGTTAAAAAACGTAAATTAAAATATTGGTATAACCTTGTTGGGGTCAAGCTGCAGTGCCCCCCCCCCCCCTGTATGGTCCAAACACCTAAATCTGGACTTCAAAAGCCAGAGGGCCCTCGCCACCACGGGCCGGGTTTTGCATAGTGCCCGATTAGAAAACCCCTGGCCCGCATTCTGCAGGCAAAGAACCGGCATCAGGAGCAAGGGCGAGTGGCACATCTTGCAGTTTCTGCAACCAAATATAAAATAATTACACAAAGCAAAGGTAACCAACTAAAACAATAACTCCTACCACAAATTAAGATTCAAGTTCAACAATCCAAATATAATTCAGAAAGGACATAAGTCTAAAAAAAATAGCAATTATATGGATGTGTGGGAAAATAAATGTTTACATGCTAAGAACTAATTAAGGTCAGCATTAAAATGCTTCTATAAGGCATACATGAAATGTATTGATTTAGGTATGCATTGCTATACAATTTATGGCCTCGGCCATGCTGATACATGCAATGCCTTGGTGCTAAAGGCGCGCAGACTCCTCCAAACATGTTCAACAATAGCAATTCGAGCCCTCAAAGGTCTCGTAAGTGGATCGGAAATGAAACGGATTTATAGGGTGGTGATCCGTCGGAAATCAGCTCTCTGAATCAGACGGAAACTCTCTGAATCAATGGAAGTTTTCTGAACGAACGGAAAATTTCCAATTTTGTTTGGAAAATGATCCGAAGTAACGGAAATGTTCCGATTTGCTTCCGATCATCGGAAGCGCATTCCCGAACGTTCGTGCGAGTAGAAAATGGATGAAAAAAAGCAAAAAAATGACAAACACCCACCAAAACTTTTACAGACAGCTACGGAAGTCCGGACGAATGTGTCTCTGAATCGAGGCTACTGGGGTTGGCTTCAGGAGCCCAAAATTGGATGAATCACACCCTGGAGTTGGCAGCAGCAGCAGCAGCAGGAGCCCAAACATTACTTTAAAGAGACACTGGGGTTGGCTTCAGGAGCCCAAAAGTTGGACGAATCACACCCTGGAGTTGGCAGCAGCAGGAGCCCAAGCATTACTTAAAAGAGATACTGGGGTTGGCTTCAGGAGCCCAAAAATTGGATGAATCACACCCTGGAGTTGGCAGCAGCAGCAGCAGCAGGAGCCCAAATATTACTTTAAAGAGACACTGGATTTGGCAGCAGGAGCCCAAAATTGGATGAATCACACCCTGGAGTTGGCAGCAGCAGCAGCAGCAGCAGGAGCCCAAACATTACTTTAAAGAGACACTGGGGATGGCTTCAGGAGCCCAAAAATTGGATGAATCACACCCTGGAGTTGGCAGCAGCAGCAGCAGGAGCCCAAACATTACTTTAAAGAGACACTGGGGTTGGCTTCAGGAGCCCAAAAATTGGATGAATCACACCCTGGAGTTGGCAGCAGCAGCAGGAGCCCAAACATTACTTTAAAGAGACACTGGGGTTGGCTTCAGGAGACCAAAAATTGAAAGAATCACACCCTGGAGTTGGCAGCAGCAGGAGCCCAAACATTACTTTAAAGAGACACTGGGGTTGGCTTCAGGAGCCCAAAAATTGAATGAATCACACCCTGGAGTTGGCAGCAGCAGCAGCAGGAGCCCAAACATAACTTTAAAGAGACACTGGAGTTGGCAGCAAGAGCCCAAAAATTGGATGAATCACACCCTGGAGTTGGCAGCAGCAGCAGCAGGAGCCCAAACATTACTTTAAAGAGACACTGGGGTTGGCTTCAGGAGCCCAAAAATTGGATGAATCACACCCTGGAGTTGGCAGCAGCAGCAGCAGGAGCCCAAACATTACTTAAAAGAGACACTGGGGTTGGCTTCAGGAGCCCAAGAATTGGATGAATCACACCCTGGAATTGGCAGCAGCAGCAGCAGGAGCCCAAACATTACTTTAAATAGACACTGGGGTTGGCTTCAGGAGCCCAAAAATTGGATGAATCACACCCTGGAGTTGGCAGCAGCAGCAGCAGGAGCCCAAACATTACTTTAAAGAGACACTGGGGTTGGCTTCAGGAGCCCAAAAATTGGATGAATCACACCCTGGAGTTGGCAGCAGCAGGAGCCCAAACATTACTTTAAAGAGACACTGAGGTTGGCTTCAGGAGCCCAAAAATTGGATGAATCACACCCTGGAGTTGGCAGCAGCAGCAGGAGCCCAAACATTACTTTAAAGAGACACAAGCCTCGATTCAGAGAGACAAAAAAAACTTCCGTTTTAGTTCCGATCTGTTTTTTTTTGTGAAATGTTTCCGTTCTCGTATGAGTGTACGAGCGATTCAATGCATGCAATAAAAACCTTCTGTAAATTTTCCGTCCGTTCGTACGGCAGATTTCGAATTACGAGGATGTCATTTTCCATCCAGACTTTTCCGTTTCATTTTCACATGTTACAACGTAGGCTTTCGTTTTTGCCCTTTTCCCATCGTATCCTCCAACGAATCCTTTACGTTTCCCGTTCGATTCTGTTTCCCTTTTTCAATAAATAATCGTCCAGACGGAAATCCTTACCATCTTGCGCCTGCGCACTACAAACTTAACTCATTAAAGTGCTCGCCTACACATTTGCCACCCTCACTTCTACTACAATGTTTAGCTAAATCACTTAGCACTGTCCTCCATCTTCCCTTTTTGACCCTTAAAGCTCACCCAAACCACTTAGCACTATCCTCCATCTTCCCTTTTGGACCCTTAAAGCTCACCCAAACCACTTCTTGGTTAGGTTCTTCTTCCATTTTAGCCCCCTAAAACTTACCCAAATCACTTCTCGGTCATGTGAATATTCATCTTTAAATATTTCTGGGCCCATTAGTTTTGTGTTAATGTATTTTGTAAATGACATGACAATGTACATTTTTTTTTTATTCCATCATAAAATATAAAATTGTTAACAATTTTGAAAATTTCAAATTTTAACAACTATAAAAAACAAAATGCATAGCAATGGCAGGCCACTGAACATTATTCTTCATCTGTGGTCCCCAATGAGTTGCGCAGCTCCTGCATCTCGCCCACCAACTGAAGGACCCTGACACTCAGTTGTGCCACTCTGGCACGTGTGGTCCCTGTTAAAAAACGTAAATTAAAATATTGGTATAACCTTGTTGGGGTCAAGCTGCAGTCCCCCCCCCCCTGTATGGTCCAAACACCTAAATCTGGACTTCAAAAGCCAGAGGGCCCTCGCCACCACGGGCCGGGTTTTGCATAGTGCCCGATTAGAAAACCCCTGGCCCGCATTCTGCAGGCAAAGAACGGGCATCAGGAGCAAGGGCGAGTGGCACATCTTGCAGTTTCTGCAACCAAATATAAAATAATTACACAAAGCAAAGGTAACCAACTAAAACAATAACTCCTACCACAAATTAAGATTCAAGTTCAACAATCCAAATATAATTCACAAAGGACATAAGTCTAAAAAAAATAGCAATTATATGGATGTGTGGGAAAATAAATGTTTACATGCTAAGAACTAATTAAGGTCAGCATTAAAATGCTTCTATAAGGCATACATGAAATGTATTGATTTAGGTATGCATTGCTATACAATTTATGGCCTCGGCCATGCTGATACATGCAATGCCTTGGTGCTAAAGGCGCGCAGACTCCTCCAAACATGTTCAACAATAGCAATTCGAGCCCTCAAAGGTCTCGTAAGTGGATCGGAAATGAAACGGATTTATAGGGTGGTGATCTGTCGGAAATCAGCTCTCTGAATCAGACGGAAGCTCTCTGAATCAATGGAAGTTTTCTGAACGAACGGAAAATTTCCAATTTTGTTTGGAAAATGATCCGAACTAACGGAAATGTTCCGATTTGCTTCCGATCATCAGAAGCGCATTCCCGAACGTTCGTGCGAGTAGAAAATGGATGAAAAAAAGCAAAAAAATGACAAACACCCACCAAAACTTTCACAGACAGCTACGGAAGTCCGGACGAATGTGTCTCTGAATCGAGGCTACTGGGGTTGGCTTCAGGAGCCCAAAATTGGATGAATCACACCCTGGAGTTGGCAGCAGCAGCAGGAGCCCAAACATTACTTTAAAGAGACACTGGGGTTGGCTTCAGGAGCCCAAAAGTTGGACGAATCACACCCTGGAGTTGGCAGCAGCAGGAGCCCAAGCATTACTTTAAAGAGACACTGGGGTTGGCTTCAGGAGCCCAAAAATTGGATGAATCACACCCTGGAGTTGGCAGCAGCAGCAGCAGGAGCCCAAACATTACTTTAAAGAGACACTGGGGTTGGCTTCAGGAGCCCAAAAATTGGATGAATCACACCCTGGAGTTGGCAGCAGCAGCAGCAGGAGCCCAAACATAACTTTAAAGAGACACTGGAGTTGGCAGCAGGAGCCCAAAAATTGGATGAATCACACCCCGGAGTTGGCAGCAGCAGCAGCAGCGGGAGCCCAAACATTACTTTAAAGAGACACTGGGGTTGGCTTCAGGAGCCTAAAAATTGGATGAATCACACCCTGGAGTTGCAAGCAGCAGCAGGAGGCCAAACATTGGCTGAAAGGCACACCCTGAAGTTGGCATCAGCAGGAGGCCAAAAATTGGTCGGAAGGCACACCCTGAAGTTGGCATCAGCAGGAGCCCAAAAATTGGCCTAAAGACATAAATGTTTTGCACCATTTGGAAAGTGTTAAACGTGGCACCATGCTGAATCTAGTCGCATGCATCAGGCATTGGTGGGTGGAAATTCTGGCTGATCCATCCCTGATTCATTTTGACAAAGGTGAGTCTCTCCACATTTTTAGTTGACAGACGAGTTCTCCTCGCCGTAACTATGGCCCCCGCCGCACTAAACACCCGCTCAGATGGCACGCTACTTTCCGGGCAGGACAGCTTTTCCAGGGCAAACTCTGCTAGTTGCGGCCACAAATCAAGTTTGGCTGCCCAGAAGTCCACCGGATCCTCAAGGTGTGTTGGCATGGTCATGTCAAGGTATGACATGACCTGCTGGTTCAGGTCTTGCTCCAGGTCTTCCTGCTGCTCATGAGTAGCCTCACTATGTGGGTGTAGAAAGCTACTCATTAGCGACTGAAGACTGAGGCTGCTGCTGATGGAGCTGCTGCTGCTGCTCCTGCCAACCCCCCGAGCAGCCATGGCAGTGGAAGGTGAGCGCAGACGTCCCCTCGAGTCAGACCTGCGAGAGTATGGACCATGGTGCAGATAGGCATCGGCCAACTGACTACGTAGAATGTCTTTGTAGTAGTTCAGTTTGTCCTCCCTCTCGGCGGGTTTAAAAAATGCCCCCATTTTGTGCCGGAAGTGAGGGTCCAATAAGGTGGACAGCCAGAAGTCATCCCGCCGACAAATGGAAACAATTCTGGGGTCACTACGCAAGCACGTGAGCATGCTTCCTGCCATTTGCGCAAGTGACTCGGATGGACTACCTGTCTCCATCTCCACTGCATACTGCCACGGTGTGTCCGGGTCCTCTGTCTCGCCTTCCTCAAAACCCTCTAGCTCCTCTGGCTGCTCCTGCTCCAAGCCATTTCGCCAAGCCTAAACTGTGCTTCACTGTGCCCCTCCTCCTCCTCCTCCTCCTCCTCCAGTTCAGCTCCAACGGGGTTCATGTGGCCGTAAGATGTAGACGCCATGTCTCCAGTGCCCTGACCAGCCATGGTTTCCAACATGTGCTGTAGTACATGAAGCAGTGGAATCACGTCGTTCATTCCGTAATCCTGCCGACTGACAAATAAAGTGGCTTCCTCAAAGGGCCTGAGCAAACGACAGGTGTCACGTATGAGCTGCCACTGGTTGACATTGAAGTTACACAGGGGAGTCCCCCTATCCGCTTGGATCATCAGGAAATCCGTGATGGCTTTTCTCTGTTCATATAATCGGTCCAACATGTGAAGGGTAGAATTCCAACGGGTGGAAATATCGCAAATCAGACTATGTTGGGGGATACCGTTCTGACGCTGTAGCTCAAGAAGGGTGTGTTTGGCGGTGTATGAGTGGCTGAAGTGCATGCAAAGTTTCCTTGAAGTTGTTAGGATGTCTTGCAGATCAGGGGAGCACTTCAGAAACTGCTTGACAACCAGATTGAAGACGTGAGCCATGCAGGGGGCATGGGTCAGCCTTCCTTGGTGCAGCGCAGACAAAATGTTCTTCCCATTGTCGGTAACCATGATTCCCATTTTAAGTTTTCTTGGAGTAAGCCATGTTTGGATTTCCTGATGAATAAATTTAAGCAGTTCCTCCCCTGTGTGACTCCGTTCGCCAAGACAAACCATGTGAAGCACTGCGTGACACCTCCATGCCCAGCACACATGGTAGACTGGAGGGGCACTGAGACTTGAGCCTACAGTGGAGGGTGAGGAGATGGCGGAGGATGAGGAGGCCGAGTCGCACAGTGTCACAAGCCCAACGGGCAGGGAGTGCGGAGGCCGAAGCGGCGTGACCTGTCCAAGTTGCTGCTGCTGCTGCTGCAAAGGGACCACATTCACCCAGTGGGCCGTAAACGACATGTACTGTCCCTGACCGTAGTTACAGCTCCATGCACTTTGCTACACACCGACAGGCTCAAGGACTGGCCCACCTTCTGTTCAACAAAAGTGTGCAGCGCTGGTACTGCCTTCTTGGCTTGGGACTCTCCATTTTGGCTCGGCACAAGCCATCAGTTCTCTGAAAGGTGCAGAGTCCACCACATGAAAAGGGAGCGACTGCAGCACCAGCAACTGGGACAAGAGCACATTCAGCTTCTGCGCCGTAGGATGAGTGGGCGCATACTGCTGTCTCTTGGACATGGCTTCACTGATGGATTGCTGGCGGGATGCATGACTTGGAGGAGGAGGAGGAGGAGCAGGAGCGACAGAGGATGGGTATGACGCACAGCTGCCTTCGGCTGAGGTGCTGGAGCCTTGGCTGGCAGAAATTGGGAGCGGCGTGCCACTTGGTGAGGAAGCAGACTGGACCACCCCTTGGGAGCCTCGGTTCTCCCAGGTCGCTTTATGGTGACGTATCATATGTTGACGCAGGGCCGTGGTGCCAACATTTGGGCCCTGGCCACGCTTCACCTTCTGCCTACATATCTTGCATGTGGCCATGTTACCCTCCTGCGGATGCTTCAGGAAAAACTGCCACACTACCGAGTAGCTACTTTTCCCACCAACAGGCCTCACTGATTCGCTGCTATTGTCGCCAACTCCAGGAACCCCTGCCCCACTACCTCCCGATAAGGTAGCCTGCCGCACAGCAGGTGCTCTACCCCGGCCCCGGCCCCGTTTGGCTCCAGGCTTTACAATTGTGCCCCCATGCTGCCTGCCAACCATGCTGCTAACACCTTGCTGCCTGAGCTGCTGACTCAGGCAACCTGCGCCCCTCTTCTCCTGATGATGACAATGAAGCCCCTTCATCACCCGGCTCCCAAGTGCGATCGGCTTCATCGTCATCATCATTATCACCGAGTTGTGGCTGTACGTCACTGATGTTCGTGGATTCGTCAACAGTGTCTGGCACAGGAGCTGGAACGCTCGCAGCACCCACGACACTGTCCACATCACTATTTGTCTGCCTAGCTAAAGAAGCCACCTCCATTTCTTGGCTGGGCAGTAGCTGCTGACTGTCCTCTATCTGATCATCCTCCTCACTAAATAGTGGAGCTGAACCCAAAGCATAGGATATGTCGCTGGGGGAGGGAACGGCGTAGGACAGAGGCAATGGGAGGACAGGGACTGCTCTCGGGGCATGCCAACTCAGGGTTGTGTCAGAGGAACCTACCGACCCTAGACTGGGGGTCTCAGACGTAAGTTGTGATGATGTTGTTGATGAGCGCGTTAACCAATCTACCACGGCAGATGCGTTACTGGTGGAGACACGACCACTAGCAGATACTGGCAGACCAGGTCTCTCACCGTGACTCCTGCTGCCACTCGCCCCTAGTCTGCTGCGACCTCTGCCTGCTGAATCTTGGCCTCTGCCACTCCTCTTTGAACATCCTGGCACTTGTCTGCCTGACATTTTTATGTATTACCTTATTTAGTATAAACAGATATGGTTCAATGTGCAGTTTTGCGGTGCCCTGCGGCCTGGTTTATTAAAAGCAGTCAAAAACAAATGGGATGCGCCCACAGCAGACCTGAGATCAGTATATATGCACAGCAACAGTGTCTAAGCAGGCTCCAACAGGCCAAATTACTTTAAATAACTGTGCAGCTTAGAGTAAATACAGAGGCTAATGTGATGTTACAGAATGGGATGCCCCCAAGCAGGCTTTATAACAGTATATATGCACAGCAACAGTGGATAAGCAGGCTCAAACAGGCCAAATTACTTTAAATAACTGTGCAGCTTAGAGTAAATACAGAGGCTAATGGGATGTTACAGAATGGGATGCCCCACAGCAGACTTGAGATCAGTATATATGCACAGCAACAGTGTCTAAGCAGGCTCAAACAGGCCAAATTACTTTAAATAACTATGCAGCTTAGAGTAAATACAGAGGCTAATAGGATGTTACAGAATGGGATGCCCCACAGCAGACTTGAGATCAGTATATATGCACAGCAACAGTGTCTAAGCAGGCTCAAACAGGCCAAATTACTTTAAATAAGTTTGCTGCTTAAAGTAAATACAGAGGCTAATGGGGTGTTACAGAATAGGATGCCCCACAGCAGACTTGAGATCAGTATATATGCACAGCAACAGTGTCTAAGCAGGCTCAAACAGGCCAAATTACTTTAAATAACTGTGCAGCTTACAGTAAATACAGATGCTAATGTGATGTTACAGAATGGGATGCCCCACAGCAGACTTGAGATCAGTATATATGCACAGCAACAGTGTCTAAGCAGGCTCGAACAGGCCAAATTACTTTAAATAACTGTGCAGCTTACAGTAAATACAGAGGCTAATGTGATGTTACAGAATGGGATGCCCCACAGCAGACTTGAGATCAGTATATATGCACAGCAACAGTGTCTAAGCAGGCTCAAACAGGCCAAATTACTTTAAATAATTTTTCTGCTTAGAGTAAATACAGAGGCTAATGTGATGTTACAGAATGGGATGCCCCACAGCAGACTTGAGATCAGTATATATGCACAGCAACAGTGTCTAAGCAGGCTCAAACAGGCCAAATTACTTTAAATAACTGTGCAGCTTACAGTAAATACAGAGGCTAATGTGATGTTACAGAATGGGATGCCCCACAGCAGACTTGAGATCAGTATATATGCACAGCAACAGTGTCTAAGCAGGCTCAAACAGGCCAAATTACTTTAAATAAGTTTTCTGCTTAGAGTAAATACAGAGGCTAATGTGATGTTACAGAATGGGATGCCCCACAGCAGACTTGAGATCAGTATATATGCACAGCAACAGTGTCTAAGCAGGCTCAAACAGGCCAAATTACTTTAAATAAGTTTTCTGCTTAGAGTAAATACAGAGGCTAATGTGATGTTACAGAATGGGATGCCACACAGCAGACTTGAGATCAGTATATATGCACAGCAACAGTGTCTAAGCAGGCTCAAACAGGCCAAATTACTTTAAATAACTGTGCAGCTTACAGTAAATACAGAGGCTAATGTGATGTTACAGAATGGGATGCCCCACAGCAAACTTGAGATCAGTATATATGCACAGCAACAGTGTCTAAGCAGGCTCAAACAGGCCAAATTACTTTAAATAAGTTTTCTGCTTAGAGTAAATACAGAGGCTAATGTGATGTTACAGAATGGGATGCCCCACAGCAGATTTGAGATCAGTATATATGCGCAGCAACAGTGTCTAAGCAGGCTCAAACAGGCCAAATTACTTTAAATAAGTTTGCAGCTTAGAGTAAATACAGAGGCTAATGTGATGTTACAGAATGGGATGCCCCAAGCAGGCTTTAGAACAGTATATATGCACAGTAAAAGTGTCTAAGCAGGCTCAAAGAGGCCACATTAATTTAAATAAGTTTGCTGCTTAGAGTAAATACAGAGGCTAATGTGATGTTACAGAATGGGATGCCCCACAGCAGACTTGAGATCAGTATATATGCACAGCAACAGTGTCTAAGCAGGCTCAAACAGGCCAAATTACTTTAAATAAGTTTTCTGCTTAGAGTAAATACAGAGGCTAATGTGATGTTACAGAATGGGATGCCCCACAGCAGACTTGAGATCAGTATATATGCACAGCAACAGTTTCTAGGCAGGCTCAAACAGGCCAAATTACTTTAAATAACTGTGCAGCTTACAGTAAATACAGAGGCTAATGTGATGTTACAGAATGGGATGCCCCACAGCAGACTTGAGATCAGTATATATGCACAGCAACAGTGTCTAAGCAGGCTCAAACAGGCCAAATTCTTTAAATAAGTTTGCAGCTTAGAGTAAATACAGAGGCTAATGTGATGTTACAGAATGGGATGCCCCCAAGCAGGCTTTATAAACAGTATATATGCAAAGCAACAGTGGATAAGCAGGCTCCAACAGGCCAAATTACTTTAAATAAGTGTGCAGCTTAGAGTAAATACAGAGGCTAATGTGCTGTTACAGAATGGGATGCCGCACAGCAGACTTGAGATCAGTATATATGCACAGCAACAGTGTCTAAGCAGGCTCAAACAGGCCAAATTACTTTAAATAAGTTTGCTGCTTAGAGTAAATACAGAGGCTAATGTGATGTTACAGAATGGGATGCCCCACAGCAGACTTGAGATCAGTATAAATGCACATCAACAGTTTCTAAGCAGGCTCAAACAGGCCAAATTACTTTAAATAAGTGTGCAGCTTAGAGGAAATACAGAGGCTAATGTGATGTTACAGAATGGGATGCCCCACAGCAGACTTGAGATCAGTATATATGCCCAGCAACAGTGTCTAAGCAGGCTCAAACAGGCCAAATTACTTTAAATAAGTTTGCAGCTTAGAGTAAATACAGAGGCTAATGTGATGTTACAGAATGGGATGCCCCCAAGCAGGCTTTAGAACAGTATATATGCACAGTAAAAGTGTATAAGCAGGCTCCAAGAGGCCACATTACTTTAAATAAGTTTGCTGCTTAGAGTAAATACAGAGGCTAATGTGATGTTACAGAATGGGATGCCCCCAAGCAGGCTTTATAAACAGTATATATGCACAGCAACAGTGGATAAGCAGGCTCCAACAGGCCAAATTACTTTAAATAAGTGTGCAGCTTAGAGGAAATACAGAGGCTAATGGGATGTTACAGAATGGGATGCCCCACAGCAGACTTGAGATCATTATGTATGCACAGCAACAGTGTCTAAGCAGGCTCAACCAGGCCAAATTACTTTAAATAAGTGTGCAGCTTAGAGGAAATACAGAGGCTAATGGGATGTTACAGAATGGGATGCCATACAGCAGACTTGAGATCAGTATATATGCACAGCAACAGTGTCTAAGCAGGCTCAAACATGCCAAATTACATTAAATAAGTTTGCTGTTTAGAGTAAATACAGAGGCTAATGGGATGTTACAGAATGGGATGCCCCACAGCAGACTTGAGATCAGTATATATGCACAGCAACAGTGTCTAAGCAGGCTCAACCAGGCCAAATTACTTTAAATAAGTGTGCAGCTTAGAGTAAATACAGAGGCTAATGGGATGTTACAGAATGGGATGCCACACAGCAGACTTGAGATCAGTATTTATGCACAGCAACAGTGTCTAAGCAGGCTCAAACATGCCAAATTACATTAAATAAGTTTGCTGCTTAGAGTAAATACAGAGGCTAATGGGATGTTACAGAATGGGATGCCCCACAGCAGACTTGAGATCAGTATATATGCACAGCAACAGTGTCTAAGCAGGCTCAAACAGGCCAAATTACTATAAATAAGAGTGCAGCTTAGAGTAAATACAGAGGCTAATGGGATGTTACAGAATGGGATGCCCCACAGCAGACTTGAGATCAGTATATATGCACAGCAACAGTGTCTAAGCAGGCTCAAACAGGCCAAATTACTTTAAATAAGTTTGCTGCTTAGAGTAAATACAGAGGCTAATGGGATGTTACAGAATGGGATGCCCCACAGCAGACTTGAGATCAGTATATATGCACAGCAACAGTGTCTATGCAGGCTCAAACAGGCCAAATGACTTTAAATAACTGTGCAGCTTAC
This sequence comes from Gastrophryne carolinensis, assembly GCA_027917425.1. Lineage (NCBI taxonomy): Eukaryota > Metazoa > Chordata > Amphibia > Anura > Microhylidae > Gastrophryne > Gastrophryne carolinensis. Next base: position 101,704,290 of record CM051239.1, on the reverse strand, counting down.
AGTAAATAAAGAGGCTAATGTGATGTTACAGAATGGGATGCCCCACAGCAGACTTGAGATCAGTATATATGCACAGCAACAGTGTCTAACCAGGCTCAAACAGGCCAAATTACTTTCAATTAGTTTGCTGCTTAGAGTAAATACAGAGGCTAATGTGATGTTACAGAATGGGATGCCCCCAAGCAGGCTTTATAAATAGTATATATGCACAGCAACAGTGGATAAGCAGGCTCCAACAGGCCAAATTACTTTAAATAAGTGAGCAGCTTAGAGTAAATAAAGAGGCTAATGTGATGTTACAGAATGGGATGCCCCACAGCAGACTTGAGATCAGTATATATGCACAGCGACAGTGTCTAAGCAGGCTCAAACAGGCCAAATGACTTTAAATAACTGTGCAGCTTAGAGTAAATACAGAGGCTAATGTGATGTTACAGAATGGGATGCCCCACAGCAGACTTGAGATCAGTATTTATGCACAGCAACAGTGTCTAAGCAGGCTCAAACAGGCCAAATTACTTTATATAAGTTTGCTGCTTAGAGTAAATACAGAGGCTAATGGGATGTTACAGAAAGGGATGCCCCACAGCAGACTTGAGATCAGTATATATGCACAGCAACAGTGTCTAAGCAGGCTCAAACAGGCCAAATTACTTTAAATAAGTGTGCAGCTTAGAGTAAATACAGAGGCTAATGGGATGTTACAGAATGGGATGCCCCACAGCAGACTTGAGATCAGTATATATGCACAGCAACAGTGTCTAAGCAGGCTCAAACAGGCCAAATTACTTTAAATTAGTTTGCTGCTTAGAGTAAATACAGAGGCTAATGTGATGTTACAGAATGGGATGCCCCCAAGCAGGCTTTATAAACAGTATATATGCACAGCAACAGTGGATAAGCAGGCTCCAACAGGCCAAATTACTTTAAATAAGTGTGCATCTTAGAGTAAATACAGAGGCTAATGTGATGTTACAGAATGGGATGCCCCACAGCAGACTTGAGATCAGTATATATGCACAGCAACAGTGTCTAAGCAGGCTCAAACAGGCCAAATTACTTTAAATAAGTTTGCTGCTTAGAGTAAATACAGAGGCTAATGTGATGTTACAGAATGGGATGCCCCACAGCAGACTTGAGATCAGTATATATGCACAGCAACAGTGTCTAAGCAGGCTCAAACAGGCCAAATTACTTTAAATAAGTTTGCTGCTTAGAGTAAATACAGAGGCTAATGGGATGTTACAGAATGGGATGCCCCACAGCAGACTTGAGATTAGTATATATGCACAGCAACAGTGTCTAAGCAGGCTCAAACAGGCCAAATTACTTTAAATAAGTGTGCAGCTTAGAGGAAATACAGAGGCTAATGGGATGTTACAGAATGGGATACCCCACAGCAGACTTGAGATCATTATATATGCACAGCAAAAGTGTCTAAGCAGGCTCAACCAGGCCAAATTACTTTAAATAAGTGTGCAGCTTAGAGTAAATACAGAGGCTAATGGGATGTTACAGAATGGGATGCCATACAGCAGACTTGAGATCAGTATATATGCACAGCAACAGTGTCTAAGCAGGCTCAAACATGCCAAATTACATTAAATAAGTTTGCTGTTTAGAGTAAATACAGAGGCTAATGGGATGTTACAGAATGGGATGCCCCACAGCAGACTTGAGATCAGTATATATGCACAGCAACAGTGTCTAAGCAGGCTCAAACAGGCCAAATTACTTTAAATAAGTGTGCAGCTTAGAGTGAATACAGAGGCTAATGAGATGTTACAGAATGGGATGCCCCACAGCAGACTTGAGATCAGTATATATGCACAGCAACAGTGTCTAAGCAGGCTCAAACAGGCCAAATTACTTTAAATAAGTGTGCAGATTAGAGTAAATACAGAGGCTAATGTGATGTTACAGAATGGGATGCCCCCAAGCAGGCTTTAGAACAGTATATATGCACAGTAAAAGTGTATAAGCAGGCTCCAAGAGGCCACATTACTTTATATAAGTTTGCTGCTTAGAGTAAATACAGAGGCTAATGTGATGTTACAGAATGGGATGCCCCCAAGCAGGCTTTATAAACAGTATATATGCACAGCAAAAGTGGATAAGCAGGCTCCAACAGGCCAAATTACTTTAAATAAGTGTGCAGCTTAGAGTAAATACAGAGGCTAATGTGATGTTACAGAATGGGATGCCCCACAGCAGACTTGAGATCAGTATATATGCACAGCAACAGTGTCTAAGCAGGCTCAAACAGGCCAAATTACTTTAAATAAGTTTGCTGCTTAGAGTAAATACAGAGGCTAATGTGATGTTACAGAATGGGATGCCCCACAGCAGACTTGAGATCAGTATATATGCACAGCAACAGTGTCTAAGCAGGCTCAAACAGGCCAAATTACTTTAAATAAGTTTGCTGCTTAGAGTAAATACAGAGGCTAATGGGATGTTACAGAATGAGATGCCCCACAGCAGACTTGAGATTAGTATATATGCACAGCAACAGTGTCTAAGCAGGCTCAAACAGGCCAAATTACTTTAAATAAGTGTGCAGCTTAGAGTAAATACAGAGGCTAATGGGATGTTACAGAATGGGATGCCCCACAGCAGACTTGAGATCAGTATATATGCACAGCAACAGTGTCTAAGCAGGCTCAAACAGGCCAAATTACTTTAAATAAGTGTGCAGCTTAGAGTAAATACAGAGGCTAATGGGATGTTACAGAATGGGATGCCCCACAGCAGACTTGAGATCAGTATATATGCACAGCAACAGTGTCTAAGCAGGCTCAAACAGGCCAAATTACTTTAAATAAGTTTGCTGCTTAGAGTAAATACAGAGGCTAATGTGATGTTACAGAATGGGATGCCCCACAGCAGACTTGAGATCAGTATATATGCACAGCAACAGTGTCTAAGCAGACTCAAACAGGCCAAATTACTTTAAATAAGTGTGCAGCTGAGAGTAAATACAGAGGCTAATGGGATGTTACAGAATGGGATGCCCCACAGCAGACTTGAGATCAGTATATATGAACAGCAACAATGTCTAAGCAGGCTCAAACAGGCCAAATTACTTTAAATAAGTGTGCTGCTTAGAGTAAATACAGAGGCTAATGGGATGTTACAGAATGGGATGCCCCACAGCAGACTTGAGATCAGTATATATGAACAGCAACAGTGTCTAAGCAGGCTCAAACAGGCCAAATTACTTTAAATAAGTGTGCAGCTTAGAGTAAATACAGAGGCTAATGGGATGTTACAGAATGGGATGCCCCACAGCAGACTTGAGATCAGTATATATGCACAGCAACAGTGTCTAAGAAGGCTCAAACAGGCCAAAGTACTTTAAATAAGTGTGCAGCTTAGAGTAAATACAGAGGCTAATGGGATGTTACAGAATGGGATGCCCCACAGCAGACTTGAGATCAGTATATATGCACAGCAACAGTGTCTAAGCAGGCTCAAACAGGCCAAATTACTTTAAATAACTGTGCAGCTTACTGTAAATACAGAGGCTAATGTGATGTTACAGAATGGGATGCCCCACAGCAGACTTGAGATCAGTATATATGCACAGCAACAGTGTCTAAGCAGGCTCAAACAGGCCAAATTACTTTAAATAAGTTTGCTGCTTAGAGTAAATACAGAGGCTAATGTGATGTTACAGAATGGGATGCCCCACGGCAGACTTGAGATCAGTATATATGCACAGCAACAGTGTCTAAGCAGGCTCAAACAGGCCAAATTACTTTAAATAACTGTGCAGCATACAGTAAATACAGAGGCTAATGTGATGTTACAGAATGGGATGCCCCACAGCAGACTTGAGATCAGTATATATGCACAGCAACAGTGTCTAAGCAGGCTCAAACAGGCCAAATTACTTTAAATAAGTTTGCTGCTTAGAGTAAATACAGAGGCTAATGTGATGTTACAGAATGGAATGCCCCACAGCAGACTTGAGATCAGTATATATGCACAGCAACAGTGTCTAAGCAGGCTCAAACAGGCCAAATTACTTTAAATACGTGTGCAGCTTAGAGTAAATACAGAGGCTAATGGGATGTTACAGAATGGGATGCCCCACAGCAGACTTGAGATCAGTATATATGCACAGCAACAGTATCTAAGCAGGCTCAAACAGGTCAAATTACTTTAAATAAGTGTGCAGCTTAGAGTAAATACAGAGGCTAATGGGATGTTACAGAATGGGATGCCCCACAGCAGACTTGAGATCAGTATATATGCACAGCAACAGTGTCTAAGCAGGCTCAAACAGGCCAAATTACTTTAAATAAGTTTGCTGCTTAGAGTAAATACAGAGGCTAATGGAATGTTACATAATGGGATGCCCCACAGCAGACTTGAGATCAGTATATATGCACAGCAACAGTGTCTAAGCAGGCTCAAACAGGCCAAATTACTTTAAATAAGTTTGCTGCTTAGAGTAAATACAGAGGCTAATGGGATGTTACAGAATGGGATGCCCCACAGCAGACTTGAGATCAGTATATATGCACAGCAACAGTGTCTAAGCAGACTCAAACAGGCCAAATTACTTTTAAATAACTGTGCAGCTTACAGTAAATACAGAGGCTAATGGGATGTTACAGAATGGGATGCCCCACAGCAGACTTGAGATCAGTATATATGAACAGCAACAATGTCTAAGCAGGCTCAAACAGGCCAAATTACTTTAAATAAGTTTGCTGCTTAGAGTAAATACAGAGGCTAATGTGATGTTACAGAATGGGATGCCCCACAGCAGACTTGAGATCAGTATATATGCACAGCAACAGTGTCTAAGCAGGCTCAAACAGGCCAAATTACTTTAAATAAGTTTGCTGCTTAGAGTAAATACAGAGGCTAATGGGATGTTACAGAATGGGATGCCCCACAGCAGACTTGAGATCAGTATATATGCACAGCAACAGTGTCTAAGCAGGCTCAAACAGGCCAAATTACTTTAAATAACTGTGCAGCTTACAGTAAATACAGAGGCTAATGTGATGTTACAGAATGGGATGCCCCGCAGCAGACTTGAGATCAGTATATATGCACAGCAACAGTGTCTAAGCAGGCTCAAACAGGCCAAATTACTTTAAATAACTGTGCAGCTTAGAGTAAATACAGAGGCTAATGAGATTTTACAAAATGGTAATGTTCCCACAGCAGACTTGAGATCAGTTCAGTATATATGCATCAAAAGTGTATAAGCAGCCTGAAACCGCTAAAAAATCCAGTCAGCCAGCAACCGCTAAAAAATCCAGTCAGCCAGCCAGTAACACTCAGGCTGGATGAAAAAAAAAAAATCTCCCTGTGACTGCCTCCGATTTTTCCTAACTTTCCCTGCTTCTCGCTGACTTCCTGCCTGTCTCCTGTCTGTCCCTGTCTGTCCCTGGCTCTCTAACTGTCTCTCTCTGACTACAGCAGCGTCCTGTCTCTCACGAATGCAATAGAGAAATGAGGAAAAGCAAGATGGCCGCCGCCTTAAATAGCGCTGTGACGTCACCGGGCTTGCTGGCTGCTGATAGGCTGCATGTGACTGCCCCAGCATGCACTGGAGTGGGGTAGATGTCTGGACATGTCCCGTCCGCCATCTTAGAATGCCTGTAATGTAAATGAATGGATATTAAAGGAAAACTTCGAGCGATCGAAGCACGGGAAAATTCGGATTCGATCCGAATCGAATTTTTCATGAAATTCGGATCGAATCCGCGTTCGTCCGGATCGATTCGCTCATCCCTAATCATGAGGGAAAGTGTTATTTTGAAATTAGTCAATATCAATATTAGTCAATACTTTTAATAATTCTGCTTTTATATTTGCTGTTTAAAATGTTTATGTGTATAATAGGGATAAATAAGGATAGGGTCCCCACCCCACACATCTGCCGCCTCCAGGCCAGGCCTCCCTGCTCAACTTTTACCCTCACTATAGAAAATCCTTCCCCCTCAGACAATGGGACCTATTGGTTTTTTTTTCCTGTGGTGGCTGCTCAGATTGGGGAAGAAGGTTTTACGCCCGGGATATGTCCAGTTTTAGGGGTAAGCCCCGAGCCCCAACACTTCCCCCAAATGACCCCTTGGATAAGAAAATTGTCACTGCAAGAGGTCCAAGTCATGACCAACCCTTCCCCTGAGGATACTTTTGCCTCTGAGACAGGGTTTGACAGTAACACCAATTTATGGGTTAAATTGGCTCATTATACGGCACAGAGCCAGAACAGAACAGATTGCTATGTTTGTGCAGCTGTCCGTCCTCATCTGGGCCCTGTACCTTTGTCCCTGCCCCTGGAGGAGGAGGGGTGTTTCCTTAGCATATACAGCAATAGGACCTAAGAGGGGGAATGTGAAATCTGGAAAAGAAACTGTCCCGTACTGGCCCGGGCTGTGTCCCCGGGACCTGGAATAGAAGTTTACCCCGGTACCTACACCTGTTATTCCCTGTCTAGTGGCACTGTGAATGTAGGCATTTTCAGTCCAGGTTTTTGTGCTAATAATGGTAGTTCCATCATCCCTGACTCTTATTTTATTTGTTTAATCAGTCACATAGTGTGGGAGATGTTCTGGCTATGTGGAGATGGAAAAATAAGACATAAACTTCGACAATCATGGAAAGGCCAATGTACCTTGGTGAAAATTATAATGCCTTTCAATATCACCCCCTCCAATAGCGTGACAGAGCAGGTACATTTCCCCTTGCTGACCGAGGGTAGACGAAAGAGAGGCCTAGGGGGAAATTTCGACCCCCACGTGTACCTGGATGCCATAGGAGTCCCAAGAGGGGTTCCTGATGAGTTTAAGGCCCGGGATCCTGTTAAGACAGGATTTGAGTCTATTATTCCCCTTATCACTGCCAATAAAAATGCTGATTGGATAAACTACCTCTACTACAACCAGCAGCATTTTGACAGAATAGAATGGCCTTAGACATGCTCTTAGCAGAAAACGGGGGTGTATGCAAATTAATAGGTGAAACCTGCTGCACTTACATCCCTGATAATTTGGGACCTAATGGAAAGACCACGGTGGCAATTAACAAATTTGACTCCTTGGCTAAGGAGATGAAGCAGAATGCTGGAGTCACTGACCCCTGGGACCAATACTTCCTAAATATGTTCTCAGGATGGAAGGGATTACTGGCACAAATAGGTACCATTATCCTTTTTATTCTTACTTTGTATGTGCTTTTCAAGCTCCTTCTGCGTGTCATTTCCTCCCAGCGGAAGGGACCTTACACGCGATATTTAAGGGAACGGGGAAACCCATAAATGAATCATTATTAATAAAAAATGATTCATAAGAGGGGATTGATGGGATGTGATATTTATCCAGATATATACTAATATCCAGCTATATACTAATTTACTAATTTCCAGCTATATACCAAGACTAAGGCTTGCTTGAATCAGTTTGCTCAGGCTTAGAATAAAGGTGAAAGTTTCACTTTAAGACACTTACATATCCATGTAATCATTTAGCAGAAACTGGACATTTCATTATTATTATTATAACCTAGCTAACGAGATGTGCCCTATCTATTGTCAGTCTTTACGCTTCAGGAGACAGCATCAAGGCCGCCTCTAATTCCTTCTCTTGTTTAGGAACTTACTGTATTGTTTATGTTTATGCCTACGTGCAAAATGTCCCGTTAATAGTTGCTCCCTGAAGGGAGGGGTAAGGAGCAATTCTGTATACTGCTCTATATATTCTCTGCTGTGTCAAAAAAAAAGTAAAAGGAGTCTGTGAGCCAATAGGGCTGAGTCCCCTGCCCATGACCGTTGACACCCCCAGACACCTACCAGGGAATGGAACCCCAGTTCCTGGAAGGGAGAAGAGAAGCCCTAGGACTGGAGTCGAGACCCAGGTTCCATGGGAAGACGGTGCCCCTATACTTTATTTCAATACCTTATCCCATGTAGTGACGTATATTTTTGATTTATGCGATTTGGTCAATTGTACTAGTCAGTCACACTCTCGACTCTTAGGGGATTATCGTTCACAATACTACATGTGTGTAACTGATAATTATTGGGGTAAAACGTGTGACTACTGGGGGGCAGTGGGATGGAACACTGATAAGGGAGGATTACCGGGGAACTGGGGCTATAGACCCCAAAGTGCTCTGGATAGAAAAGATAGCAGTGGGAAAGCCCTTCTTTCACGTATGACGTTGCTTAGAAAGGGGAGGGGTATGTAAAATGGTAGGTGAGAAGTGTTGCACCTACATCTCAGATAACACTGGACCAATGGGAAGGTGACTAAGGCAATAGAACGTCTGGAAACCCTGTCAGTGGAGATGAACACAAATGCTGGCTCGGAGAAAGACTGGGGAAATTGGTTTAAAGATTTTTTCTCCAGCTGGAAGGGAATTTTAACTCAGTTTATTATTATCATTATGCTCATCATAATTGCAGTAGTAGCTTGTAAGATTATAATGTGTGTAATTGCCATGCGTGCTAGCAAAGCCCAAGGTATTTATGCTGCTTATCTAGCTCACAACCAAGAGGAATATGAGAAGGCGATGGGCGAGTCAGCGACTTAGCAGTCATTGACTCAAAGAAGGGGCTGAAAGAAGGGGCATCCCTTTTGTGTGAGGGTGTGTAGGTACAAAGTAACAAAATGGCTACTGCATGGCTTATGCTTAAGGGGATTGCTTTAAGATTCAAGGGTGAGAATAACGGAGTAACCGTTATCTCTGGGAATGGAATGTGCCGACAGCAGAACATAACAATCTGTTTTCTGTGAAATGTCCATGGGTAGGTGAATGTCTGGAAAATCCCATAACACAATGGGATGATGTACAGCCACCCCCAGCACACACCCCGGACAGCAAGGTGTTGATACAACTGCTCCAATTAAAAAGCCAATGCTCACTTTAGAACCTTATTTGGAACAGCATCTTGTTGTTTTCCCGCCTTTCCCCGCCTATGCCTTATCATGCTTTATATACTAAAAATTGTAATGTAATAAACAGTTCACACCGAGCTGTTAGCTCGCGATAGTTAGCACACGATAGCTGTTATGTGTCTTTCTTGCGCTTGGTGTGGGCTCTGGACGTCTGAAGTGTGAAGGTAACTCTGGTCTACAGACAAATAAGGTAATCCCAGGTAGAGGACTCAGCGGGAGTCGCTCTTAGGTATCTTCCGGGAAATAGGGGCAGGTTTTTTTTCAGGTGAACCAATCACAAACAGGCCATGTTAATTGATGCTGAGATTTTATACAGGTGTGTGTGCATATAGAGAACCTTACAACAATAATTGATTTAAATACAACACATGCTTCATATAATTCTTTAAAACAGCTAGCTTGTTAACCAATGTAAAACTCATGATTACTTACATCTGCCAATATATGAGAACACACTCCCAAACGCTGAAAGGCTAACGGCTATTGGAATTTCTACAACAATTCTATGATTGGCCCATAGAGTTAGCTATGTGACCATAGACACAAAATTAAGCAACAACTGATACGCAAGGCATATCCACCACACCTGCGGATCGCTAATTACAGACCGGAAACAGCAATGAAACGCATGCGGCTGTAAAGCGTACGATACATTGGGATAAGTTAAGTATAAATAAGGCTTTCTGTTTAATGTATCATGTTTGGACGCTGTGGCAAAGGCTGTAGTGTATTTTTGTTGTGCATATTACATAAGAGCCAGGCACTGGCAGTCTGTGTAGCATTACTACTGTCTGTGGTCTGTGCAGCATCTCCCTTCTTGGCTGTGCCAAACTTTGAAAGCATACTTTCAGCAAGCTGATGCTGGTTTTCACTATACATCTTGTTTTGTGTTGAGCTGCATTTGTGTTGGTGCAAGAGGGTTTTGATTGCTTGTTTGTGTTGATTGGTTGTGTGTGTGGGTTGGTTGATTATTTTCTTTTGTGAGTGTATGAGCTATGGCGAGTGGTGATGGTGATTTTGGTGTTATGAAAATAAATAAACACAGAGCAAACTTATAACAATCGTGGTTAAAGTCCAAGGCAATAGATCATCCACTGTCTGTTCTCTAACAGTGTAATGTCAAAAGGCTTCCATCTAAGTCCAAAGTGGGTATCCCAAAATGCATGCACTGGTACTGTGCTGTTGGTAGTAGCTACAATTACTCCACTTCAATTTTCCACCACGTGCCCACCACCTGTTTAAATTACTCTTACCAGATGGTATGCGGAGTAAAATACTCCAAATGAAGCTTTGGTTCTGCTGCTGTGTAGATTTCCTTCTTTCCACAACATTTTATCCTTATCCAGCAATATTGCTCCCAAACGTGGTTAGTGTAAGAATATCAAGGCGTATTGCCATAAAAATAAAAGCATAAAGGATATCTAGTGTAACACCGTTTTAATATATTTTCTTAAAAAGTTGTTAAAAGTGTGCACTCACATTTCAGTTGATTAAAATACAGCTTCTATTCAGTGTTTAGGCAACAGCCTTCATCCTGCTCCCTTTGCATCCTGGCCAGTGATGCTATATGGGGGGGAAGAGGCTGTCCGCTGACACTGTTTAAAAGAAGATTGCTGCAATGATAAAACCGCCCAGCCACAGATCGCAATGGCTATGTCCCTTCAACGAGTTGCCATCATCCAACCTGGTCGAAAGCCATCCCTAAGGTCCAGTTCATGCGCCTAAGACGCAACTGTACCTCACTGACAGATTATGACGTTCAATCTAATACATTGGCCCAAAGGTTTATAGATAAAGGGTATGAACAAGGGGAAATAGAAGCCCAAAAAATGGAAATATGAGCAAGAGAGAGATCGTCTCTATTAGGGCCAAACACCAACAAAGGAAAAAATAGCTCAAGTACAGAATTCTCATTCATAATGAACTATAACCTTCAACATAGGGATATAAAAAAACTCCTTTACAAACATTGGCATATACTCAGAAGTGACAATATATTGGGACCAGCATTACCAGAACATCCAAGAGTAATTTACCGTAAGGCTCCTAATCTGAAGGATAAATTAACAATGAATTATTTAGACCATCCAAAGAAGGTAACTTTAGTTAATAATCCCTTACAAGGATTCTATAGATGTGGGATATGCATGGGATGTAGGACATGCAACCCCATAGAAAAACCAAAAAGGACCTTCACAGATATAACATGTACTATGGAATTTAAAATTTCTACGTCCATTACATGTAATACAGAAGGGGTGGTTTACCTTATTTGGTGCCCATGTGGCCTACAGTACATAGGTAGAACCACTCGTCCACTCAAAGTACGCATACGGGAACATCTTTATAATATAAGAAAGGGTCTAGAAACACACAGCCTTTCTGCACATTTCAAATACAGTCACTCGCAAGACCCCAAATGTTTATCATTTATGGCGATAGAACGAGTTGTCCGCCATTGGCGAGGATCCAATCTAACCAGGCAATTATCACAAAGGGAAAGTTATTGGATATACACGTTGAACACTCTCACACCTCATGGCCTAAATGTTGAGTTTGATCTCAACTGTTTTATAGACACGTCCTAATTATTTTTATCATTTCAGCACTATATTGAGTTAGCCTTAGCCCCTCCCTCATTATTTCCTATACACTATTTTATATTTTTTTTCTTCACATTTATTCTTACACCAAGGGTAAGGCTAACATTAGGATTGTTAGTTCACCACATCACATTTCAATTATGACCTCTAATATCCCTTTAATGAGGGATGTTTGTCACTAACAGCTCACATCACACAAATAGGATTGAACACATAATGGTTGGGGTACCCCTTTATTCTTATACCACCACTGCAGTATTATCCCTACACCTGTTAACTTCGTGCAGGATGACATATATGTTTAGTCTCTTAATTACCAGTAAGGCTGGAGTTGTCATTAAAGCCATTAAGGGCTAGATATCTTCAAGCATATATATCAAACCATCTTAGTTAGAGACCTTGTGTATTAAACCAGTATAGTATACTGCTTATTAACGTGAATGGGCACAGCCTTTATCCTAATCCTTTAAAACACAACCCTCAGGGCATCTTGGCTATAATATAGCCACATCTGACCCTGATGGCTAAAAGCACACTGCTGAATTTGAAATAATATATATACCACTGTACTACTTTATAGTGCACTCGATGACATTGATGTGCAGTGAGTGTACACATGTCCGGAGCAGTGGGCTGCCCTAATAATGGCACCCGGGGAGCAGTTGGGGGGTTAGGTGCCTTGCTCAGGAGCAGTTCAGTCATGTTCCAGGACCGGGATTCGAACCTGCCACCCTCTGGTTGCAAGTCTGCTCCCTTACCTCTAGGCCACAACTGCCCCTTCCTGTGCAGGCTCCTGCCGGTGTAAGCTTCAGCGTGGGCCTTGGCCAGTGTATTCACCTTTCCTATTGACAGCTTACTGCTATGTGTTCAATACAGGCTCTCTTCAGCCTATCATCAAGCGGTTTGTGTACCGCCACCAATAGCAGAGCCTGAATTACTGGTCTATGATAGGCTCTTAAACTGATGACGCCTGTAGTAAACAAAGTAGCTGATAGGCTAACTGATACAGCCATCGTCAGAAGGATTTCCTGCTGTGGCCGCCCCGCCCAAACCGCATATTATAAAGAGCGGCTTTCACCGCCGCGCCGCCAGTCTTGAAAAAGTTGCTGATAGCAATGAAACGTTGACGGCGGCTGGGCGGTTTTATCATTGCAGCAATCTTCTTTTAAACAGTGTCAGCGGACAGCCTCTTCCCCCCCATATAGCATCACTGGCCAGGACGCAAAGGGAGCAGGATGAAGGCTGTTGCTAGAGATGAGCGAACTTTTGAAAAATTCGATTCGACTGATTCGCCGAATTTTCCGACAAAAATCGTTTCGACCCGAATAAATTCGCGACGAATCGCTATTAAAAACGGCTATTTCTGAGCCTCCTACAGCCTCAATAGGGTTGTAAACCATTCAGCCTTGCTGTAACACGCACAGGATGCGTGCTGGGTTAGTTAAATAATACTTTTAAGAAATATCACATGCAGATCAGAGGCATCGCTAATAGAATCGCAGAGCGGCACAATTGCAGAGAGTTGAAGTGGCATCACTATGAGGGGCAGAAGGAGCCCAAATATACACTGGAGTTGGCTTCAGGAGCCCAAAAATTGGATGAATCACACCCTGGAGTTGGCAGGAGTTGACAGTAGCAGCAGCAGGAGCCCAAATATACACTGGAGTTGGCTTCAGGAGCCCAAAAATTGGATGAATCACACCCTGGAGTTGGCAGGAGTTGACAGCAGCAGCAGCAGGAGCCCAAATATACACTGGAGTTGGCTTCAGGAGCCCAAAAATTGGATGAATCACACCCTGGAGTTGGCAGGAGTTGACAGCAGCAGCAGCAGGAGCCCAAATATACACTGGAGATGGCTTCAGGAGCCCAAAAATTGGATGAATCACACCCTGGAGTTGGCAGAAGTTGGCAGCAGCAGCAGCAGGAGCCCAAATATACACTGGAGTTGGCTTCAGGAGCCCAAAAATTGGATGAATCACACCCTGGAGTTGGCAGAAGTTGGCAGCAGCAGCAGCAGGAGCCCAAATATACACTGGAGTTGGCTTCAGGAGCCCAAAAATTGGATGAATCACACCCTGGAGTTGGCAGAAGTTGGCAGCAGCAGCAGCAGGAGCCCAAATATACACTGGAGTTGGCTTCAGGAGCCCAAAAATTGGATGAATCACACCCTGGAGTTGGCAGGAGTTGACAGCAGCAGCAGCAGGAGCCCAAATATACACTGGAGTTGGCTTCAGGAGCCCAAAAATTGGATGAATCACACCCTGGAGTTGGCAGGAGTTGACAGCAGCAGCAGCAGGAGCCCAAATATACACTGGAGTTGGCTTCAGGAGCCCAAAAATTGGATGAATCACACCCTGGAGTTGGCAGGAGTTGACAGCAGCAGCAGCAGGAGCCCAAATATACACTGGAGTTGGCTTCAGGAGCCCAAAAATTGGATGAATCACACCCTGGAGTTGGCAGAAGTTGGCAGCAGCAGCAGCAGGAGCCCAAATATACACTGGAGTTGGCTTCAGGAGCCCAAAAATTGGATGAATCACACCCTGGAGTTGGCAGAAGTTGGCAGCAGCAGCAGCAGGAGCCCAAATATACACTGGAGTTGGCTTCAGGAGCCCAAAAATTGGATGAATCACACCCTGGAGTTGGCAGAAGTTGGCAGCAGCAGCAGCAGGAGCCCAAATATACACTGGAGTTGGCTTCAGGAGCCCAAAAATTGGATGAATCACACCCTGGAGTTGGCAGGAGTTGACAGCAGCAGCAGCAGGAGCCCAAATATACACTGGAGTTGGCTTCAGGAGCCCAAAAATTGGATGAATCACACCCTGGAGTTGGCAGGAGTTGACAGCAGCAGCAGCAGGAGCCCAAATATACACTGGAGTTGGCTTCAGGAGCCCAAAAATTGGATGAATCACACCCTGGAGTTGGCAGAAGTTGGCAGCAGCAGCAGCAGGAGCCCAAATATACACTGGAGTTGGCTTCAGGAGCCCAAAAATTGGATGAATCACACCCTGGAGTTGGCAGAAGTTGGCAGCAGCAGCAGCAGGAGCCCAAATATACACTGGAGTTGGCTTCAGGAGCCCAAAAATTGGATGAATCACACCCTGGAGTTGGCAGGAGTTGACAGTAGCAGCAGCAGGAGCCCAAATATACACTGGAGTTGGCTTCAGGAGCCCAAAAATTGGATGAATCACACCCTGGAGTTGGCAGAAGTTGGCAGCAGCAGCAGCAGGAGCCCAAATATACACTGGAGTTGGCTTCAGGAGCCCAAAAATTGGATGAATCACACCCTGGAGTTGGCAGAAGTTGGCAGCAGCAGCAGCAGGAGCCCAAATATACACTGGAGTTGGCTTCAGGAGCCCAAAAATTGGATGAATCACACCCTGGAGTTGGCAGGAGTTGACAGCAGCAGCAGCAGGAGCCCAAATATACACTGGAGTTGGCTTCAGGAGCCCAAAAATTGGATGAATCACACCCTGGAGTTGGCAGGAGTTGACAGCAGCAGCAGCAG
Organism: Gastrophryne carolinensis; assembly: GCA_027917425.1. Classification (NCBI taxonomy): domain Eukaryota; kingdom Metazoa; phylum Chordata; class Amphibia; order Anura; family Microhylidae; genus Gastrophryne; species Gastrophryne carolinensis. Next base: position 101,689,258 of record CM051239.1, on the reverse strand, counting down.
GAGCCCAAATATACACTGGAGTTGGCTTCAGGAGCCCAAAAATTGGATGAATCACACCCTGGAGTTGGCAGAAGTTGGCAGCAGCAGCAGCAGGAGCCCAAATATACACTGGAGTTGGCTTCAGGAGCCCAAAAATTGGATGAATCACACCCTGGAGTTGGCAGAAGTTGGCAGCAGCAGCAGCAGGAGCCCAAATATACACTGGAGTTGGCTTCAGGAGCCCAAAAATTGGATGAATCACACCCTGGAGTTGGCAGAAGTTGGCAGCAGCAGCAGCAGGAGCCCAAATATACACTGGAGTTGGCTTCAGGAGCCCAAAAATTGGATGAATCACACCCTGGAGTTGGCAGGAGTTGACAGCAGCAGCAGCAGGAGCCCAAATATACACTGGAGTTGGCTTCAGGAGCCCAAAAATTGGATGAATCACACCCTGGAGTTGGCAGGAGTTGACAGCAGCAGCAGCAGGAGCCCAAATATACACTGGAGTTGGCTTCAGGAGCCCAAAAATTGGATGAATCACACCCTGGAGTTGGCAGGAGTTGACAGCAGCAGCAGCAGGAGCCCAAATATACACTGGAGTTGGCTTCAGGAGCCCAAAAATTGGATGAATCACACCCTGGAGTTGGCAGAAGTTGGCAGCAGCAGCAGCAGGAGCCCAAATATACACTGGAGTTGGCTTCAGGAGCCCAAAAATTGGATGAATCACACCCTGGAGTTGGCAGAAGTTGGCAGCAGCAGCAGCAGGAGCCCAAATATACACTGGAGTTGGCTTCAGGAGCCCAAAAATTGGATGAATCACACCCTGGAGTTGGCAGAAGTTGGCAGCAGCAGCAGCAGGAGCCCAAATATACACTGGAGTTGGCTTCAGGAGCCCAAAAATTGGATGAATCACACCCTGGAGTTGGCAGGAGTTGACAGCAGCAGCAGCAGGAGCCCAAATATACACTGGAGTTGGCTTCAGGAGCCCAAAAATTGGATGAATCACACCCTGGAGTTGGCAGAAGTTGGCAGCAGCAGCAGCAGGAGCCCAAATATACACTGGAGTTGGCTTCAGGAGCCCAAAAATTGGATGAATCACACCCTGGAGTTGGCAGAAGTTGGCAGCAGCAGCAGCAGGAGCCCAAATATACACTGGAGTTGGCTTCAGGAGCCCAAAAATTGGATGAATCACACCCTGGAGTTGGCAGGAGTTGACAGCAGCAGCAGCAGGAGCCCAAATATACACTGGAGTTGGCTTCAGGAGCCCAAAAATTGGATGAATCACACCCTGGAGTTGGCAGGAGTTGACAGCAGCAGCAGCAGGAGCCCAAATATACACTGGAGTTGGCTTCAGGAGCCCAAACATTGGATGAATCACACCCTGGAGTTGGCAGAAGTTGGCAGCAGCAGCAGCAGGAGCCCAAATATACACTGGAGTTGGCTTCAGGAGCCCAAAAATTGGATGAATCACACCCTGGAGTTGGCAGAAGTTGGCAGCAGCAGCAGCAGGAGCCCAAATATACACTGGAGTTGGCTTCAGGAGCCCAAAAATTGGATGAATCACACCCTGGAGTTGGCAGGAGTTGACAGCAGCAGCAGCAGGAGCCCAAATATACACTGGAGTTGGCTTCAGGAGCCCAAAAATTGGATGAATCACACCCTGGAGTTGGCAGGAGTTGACAGCAGCAGCAGCAGGAGCCCAAATATACACTGGAGTTGGCTTCAGGAGCCCAAAAATTGGATGAATCACACCCTGGAGTTGGCAGAAGTTGGCAGCAGCAGCAGCAGGAGCCCAAATATACACTGGAGTTGGCTTCAGGAGCCCAAAAATTGGATGAATCACACCCTGGAGTTGGCAGGAGTTGACAGCAGCAGCAGCAGGAGCCCAAATATACACTGGAGTTGGCTTCAGGAGCCCAAAAATTGGATGAATCACACCCTGGAGTTGGCAGAAGTTGGCAGCAGCAGCAGCAGGAGCCCAAATATACACTGGAGTTGGCTTCAGGAGCCCAAAAATTGGATGAATCACACCCTGGAGTTGGCAGAAGTTGGCAGCAGCAGCAGCAGGAGCCCAAATATACACTGGAGTTGGCTTCAGGAGCCCAAAAATTGGATGAATCACACCCTGGAGTTGGCAGGAGTTGACAGTAGCAGCAGCAGGAGCCCAAAAAATGGCCTAAAGACATAAATATGTTTTGCACCATTTGGAAAGTGTAAAACGTGGCACCATGCTGAATCTAGTCGCATGCATCAGGCATTGGTGGGTGGAAATCCTGGCTGATCCATCCCTGATTCATTTTGACAAAGGTGAGTCTCTCCACATTTTTAGTTGACAGACGAGTTCTCCTCGCCGTAACTATGGCCCCCGCCGCACTAAACACCCGCTCAGATGGCACGCTACTTGCCGGGCAGGACAGCTTTTCCAGGGCAAACTCTGCTAGTTGCGGCCACAAATCAAGTTTGGCTGCCCAGAAGTCCAGCGGATCCTCAAGGTGTGTTGGCATGGTCATGTCAAAGTATGACATGACCTGCTGGTTCAGGTCCTGCTCCAGGTCTTCCTGCTGCTCATGAGTAGCCTCACTATGCGGGTGTAGAAAGCTACTCATTAGCGACTGAAGACTGAGGCTGCTGCTGCTGATGGAGCTTCTGCTGCTGCTGCTGCCAACCCCCCCAGCGGCCATGGCAGTGGAAGGTGAGCGCAGAGGTCCCCTCGAGTCAGACCTGCGAGAGTATGGACCATGGCGCAGATAGGCATCGGCCAACTGCCTACGTAGAATGTCTTTGTAGTAGTTGAGTTTGTCCTCCCTCTCGGTGGGTTTAAAAAATGCCCCCATTTTGTGCCGGAAGCGAGGGTCCAATAAGGTGGACAGCCAGAAGTCATCCCGCCGACAGATGGAAACAATTCTGGGGTCACTACGCAAGCACGTGAGCATGCTTCGTGCCATTTGCGCAAGTGACTCGGATGGACTACCTGTCTCCATCTCCACTGCATACTGCCACGGTGTGCCCGGGTCCTCTGTCTCTCCTTCCTCAAAAACCTCTAGCTCCTCTGGCTGCTCCTGCTCCTCCTCTCCTGTCCGCTGACTAGATAAACCAGCCATTTCGCCAAGCCTAAACTGTGTTTCGCTGGGCAACTCCTCCTCCTCCTCTTCCTCCTCCTCCTCCTCCAGTTCAGCTCCAAGGGGGTTCATGTGGCCGTAAGATGTAAACGCCATGTCTCCAGTGCCCTGACCAGCCATGGTTTCCAACATGTGCTGCAGTACATGAAGCAGTGGAATCACGTCGTTCATCCCGTAATCCTGCCGACTGACAAATAAAGTGGCTTCCTCAAAGGGCCTGAGCAAACGGCAGGTGTCACGTATGAGCTGCCACTGGTTGACATTGAAGTTACACAGGGGAGTCCCCCTATCTGCTTGGATCATCAGGAAATCCGTGATGGCTTTTCTCTGTTCATATAATCGGTCCAACATGTGAAGGGTGGAATTCCAACGGGTGGAAACATCGCAAATCAGACTATGTTGGGGGATACCATTCTGACGCTGTAGCTCAAGAAGGGTGTGTTTGGCAGTGTAGGAGTGGCTGAAGTGCATGCAAAGTTTCCGTGAAGTTGTTAGGATGTCCTGCAGATGGGGGGAACACTTCAGAAACCGCTTGACAACCAGATTGAAGACGTGAGCCATGCAGGGGGCATGGGTCAGGCTTCCTTGGCGCAGCGCAGACAAAATGTTCTTCCCATTGTCGGTAACCATGATTCCCATTTTAAGTTTTCTCGGAGTAAGCCATGTTTGGATTTCCTGATGAATACATTTAAGCAGTTCCTCCCCTGTGTGACTCCGTTCGCCAAGACAAACCATGTGAAGCACTGCGTGACACCTCCGTGCCCTGCACACATGGTAGACTGGAGGGGCACTGAGACTTGAGCCTACAGTGGAGGGTGAGGAGATGGCGGAGGATGAGGAGGCCGAGTCGCACGGTGTCACAGGCCCAATGGGCAGAGAGCGCGGAGGCCGAAGCGGCGTGACCTGTCCAAGTTGCTGCTGCAAAGGGACCACATTCACCCAGTGGGCCGTAAACGACATGTACTGCCCCTGACCGTAGTTACAGCTCCAGATGTCGGCGCTGCCATGTATTTTGCTACACACCGACAGGCTCAAGGACTGGCCCACCTTCTGTTCAACAAAAGTGTGCAGCGCTGGTACTGCCTTCTTGGCAAAGAAATGACGGCTTGGGACTCTCCACCTCGGCTCGGCACAAGCCATCAGTTCTCTGAAAGGTGCAGATTCCACCACCTGAAAAGGGAGCGACTGCAGCACCAGCAACTTGGACAGGAGCACATTCAGCTTCTGCGCCGTAGGATGAGTGGGCGCATACTGCTGTCTCTTGGACATGGCTTCGCTGATGGATTGCTGGCGGGATGCATGACTTGGAGGAGGAGGAGGAGGAGCAGGAGCGACAGAGGATGGGTATGACGCACAGCTGCCTTCGGCTGAGGTGCTGGAGCCTTGGCTGGCAGAAATTGGGAGCTCACTTGGTGAGGAAGCAGACTGGACCACCCCTTGGGAGCCTCGGTTCTCCCAGGTCGTTTTATGGTGACGCATCATATGTTGACGCAGGGCCGTGGTGCCAACATTTGGACCCTGGCCACGCTTCACCTTTTGCCTACATATCTTGCATGTGGCCATGTTACCCTCCTGCGGATGCCTCAGGAAAAACTGCCACACTGCCGAGTAGCTACTTTTCCCACCCCCTGGCCTCACTGATTCACTGCTGCTGTTGCCAACTCCAGGAACCCCTGCTCCACTACCTCCCGATAAGGTAGACTGCCGCACAGCAGGTGCTCTACCCCGGCCCCGGCCCCGGCCGGCTCCAGCCTTTGGAATTGTGCCCCCATGCTGACTGCTACCACTTTGCTGCCTCAGCTGCTGACTCCGGGGCAACCTGCACCCCTCTTCTCCTGATGATGACGATGAAGCCCCTTCATCACCCGGCTCCCAAGTGCGATCGGCTTCATCGTCATCATCATCATCATCACCGGGTTGTGGCTGTACGTCACTGATGTTCGTGGATTCGTCAACAGTGTCTGGCGCAGGAGCTGGAACGCTCGCAGCACCCACGACACTGTCCACATCACTATTTGTCTGCCTAGCTAAAGAAGCCACCTCCATTTCTTGGCTGGGCAGTAGCTGCTGACTGTCCTCTATCTGATGGTCCTCCTCACTAAAGAGTGGAGCTGAACCCAAAGCATAGGATACGTCGCTGGGGGAGGGAACGGCGTAGGCCAGAGGCAATGGGAGGACAGGGACTGCTCTCGGGGCATGCCAACTCAGGGTTGTGTCAGAGGAACCTACCGACCCTAGACTGGGGGTCTCAGACGTAAGTTGTGATGATGTTGTTGATGAGCGCGTCAACCAATCTACCACGGCAGATGCGTTACTGGTGGAGACCCGACCGCTAGCAGATACTGGCAGATTAGGTCTCTCAGCGTGACTCCTGCTGCTACTGGCCCCCAGTCTGATGCGAGCTCTTCCTGCGGAATCTTGGCCTCTGCCACTCCTCTTTTCACTTCCAGGCACTTGTCTGCCCGACATAGTCTAACTGGCGTGGTAGTAGGTGATATTTAAAAAAACCCCGGGCAGCGGTGGGTCTATATGAAACAGAATATAATGCACACCAAAAGTGAGCAGTAACACTCAGCCTCCAACAGGCCTGCTTAGTGTAAATAAGAGAGCTGCTTAGTGTAAATAAAGAGGGGTATGCTATGTTACAGAATGGGATGCCTCAACAGAAGTGCACCTGGCAGGCAGCAGTAAGCCTATGCCCAGCAAAAGTGTCTTATAATATAAATATAATAAGAGCAAATGCTTATATGGTCTTAAACAGAGGCTGCTTTAGTCACAGAATGGGATGCCCCGGGCAGGAATCGAGCTGCCAGGGTACAGTAGTGCTTTGGCCAGCAAAAGTGTCTTTATCAGGCCTAATTTCAAATATGATAAGAGCAAATGCTTATATGGTCTTAAACAGAGGCTGCTTTAGTCACAGAATGGGATGCCCCGGGCAGGAATCGAGCTGCCAGGGTACAGTAGTGCTTTGGCCAGCAAAAGTGTCTTTATCAGGCCTAATTTCAAATATGATTAGAGCAAATGGTTATATGGTCTTAAACAGAGGCTGCTTTAGTCACAGAATGGGATGCCCCGGGCAGGAATCGAGCTGCCAGGGTACAGTAGTGCTTTGGCCAGCAAAAGTGTCTTTATCAGGCCTAATTTCAAATATGATTAGAGCAAATGCTTATATGGTCTTAAACAGAGGCTGCTTTAGTCACAGAATGGGATGCCCCGGGCAGGAATCGAGCTGCCAGGGTACAGTAGTGCTTTGGCCAGCAAAAGTGTCTTTATCAGGCCTAATTTCAAATATGATTAGAGCAAATGGTTATATGGTCTTAAACAGAGGCTGCTTTAGTCACAGAATGGGATGCCCCGGGCAGGAATCGAGCTGCCAGGGTACAGTAGTGCTTTGGCCAGCAAAAGTGTCTTTATCAGGCCTAATTTCAAATATGATTAGAGCAAATGCTTATATGGTCTTAAACAGAGGCTGCTTTAGTCACAGAATGGGATGCCCCGGGCAGGAATCGAGCTGCCAGGGTACAGTAGTGCTTTGGCCAGCAAAAGTGTCTTTATCAGGCCTAATTTCAAATATGATTAGAGCAAATGCTTATATGGTCTTAAACAGAGGCTGCTTTAGTCACAGAATGGGATGCCCCGGGCAGGAATCGAGCTGCCAGGGTACAGTAGTGCTTTGGCCAGCAAAAGTGTCTTTATCAGGCCTAATTTCAAATATGATTAGAGCAAATGGTTATATGGTCTTAAACAGAGGCTGCTTTAGTCACAGAATGGGATGCCCCGGGCAGGAATCGAGCTGCCAGGGTACAGTAGTGCTTTGGCCAGCAAAAGTGTCTTTATCAGGCCTAATTTCAAATATGATTAGAGCAAATGGTTATATGGTCTTAAACAGAGGCTGCTTTAGTCACAGAATGGGATGCCCCGGGCAGGAATCGAGCTGCCAGGGTACAGTAGTGCTTTGGCCAGCAAAAGTGTCTTTATCAGGCCTAATTTCAAATATGATTAGAGCAAATGGTTATATGGTCTTAAACAGAGGCTGCTTTAGTCACAGAATGGGATGCCCCGGGCAGGAATCGAGCTGCCAGGGTACAGTAGTGCTTTGGCCAGCAAAAGTGTCTTTATCAGGCCTAATTTCAAATATGATTAGAGCAAATGGTTATATGGTCTTAAACAGAGGCTGCTTTAGTCACAGAATGGGATGCCCCGGGCAGGAATCGAGCTGCCAGGGTACAGTAGTGCTTTGGCCAGCAAAAGTGTCTTTATCAGGCCTAATTTCAAATATGATTAGAGCAAATGCTTATATGGTCTTAAACAGAGGCTGCTTTAGTCACAGAATGGGATGCCCCGGGCAGGAATCGAGCTGCCAGGGTACAGTAGTGCTTTGGCCAGCAAAAGTGTCTTTATCAGGCCTAATTTCAAATATGATTAGAGCAAATGGTTATATGGTCTTAAACAGAGGCTGCTTTAGTCACAGAATGGGATGCCCCGGGCAGGAATCGAGCTGCCAGGGTACAGTAGTGCTTTGGCCAGCAAAAGTGTCTTTATCAGGCCTAATTTCAAATATGATTAGAGCAAATGCTTATATGGTCTTAAACAGAGGCTGCTTTAGTCACAGAATGGGATGCCCCGGGCAGGAATCGAGCTGCCAGGGTACAGTAGTGCTTTGGCCAGCAAAAGTGTCTTTATCAGGCCTAATTTCAAATATGATTAGAGCAAATGCTTATATGGTCTTAAACAGAGGCTGCTTTAGTCACAGAATGGGATGCCCCGGGCAGGAATCGAGCTGCCAGGGTACAGTAGTGCTTTGGCCAGCAAAAGTGTCTTTATCAGGCCTAATTTCAAATATGATTAGAGCAAATGGTTATATGGTCTTAAACAGAGGCTGCTTTAGTCACAGAATGGGATGCCCCGGGCAGGAATCGAGCTGCCAGGGTACAGTAGTGCTTTGGCCAGCAAAAGTGTCTTTATCAGGCCTAATTTCAAATATGATTAGAGCAAATGCTTATATGGTCTTAAACAGAGGCTGCTTTAGTCACAGAATGGGATGCCCCGGGCAGGAATCGAGCTGCCAGGGTACAGTAGTGCTTTGGCCAGCAAAAGTGTCTTTATCAGGCCTAATTTCAAATATGATTAGAGCAAATGGTTATATGGTCTTAAACAGAGGCTGCTTTAGTCACAGAATGGGATGCCCCGGGCAGGAATCGAGCTGCCAGGGTACAGTAGTGCTTTGGCCAGCAAAAGTGTCTTTATCAGGCCTAATTTCAAATATGATTAGAGCAAATGCTTATATGGTCTTAAACAGAGGCTGCTTTAGTCACAGAAAGGGATGCCCCGGGCAGGAATCGAGCTGCCAGGGTACAGTAGTGCTTTGGCCAGCAAAAGTGTCTTTATCAGGCCTAATTTCAAATATGATTAGAGCAAATGGTTATATGGTCTTAAACAGAGGCTGCTTTAGTCACAGAATGGGATGCCCCGGGCAGGAATCGAGCTGCCAGGGTACAGTAGTGCTTTGGCCAGCAAAAGTGTCTTTATCAGGCCTAATTTCAAATATGATTAGAGCAAATGCTTATATGGTCTTAAACAGAGGCTGCTTTAGTCACAGAATGGGATGCCCCGGGCAGGAATCGAGCTGCCAGGGTACAGTAGTGCTTTGGCCAGCAAAAGTGTCTTTATCAGGCCTAATTTCAAATATGATTAGAGCAAATGCTTATATGGTCTTAAACAGAGGCTGCTTTAGTCACAGAATGGGATGCCCCGGGCAGGAATCGAGCTGCCAGGGTACAGTAGTGCTTTGGCCAGCAAAAGTGTCCTTTATCAGGCCTAATTTCAAATATGATAAGAGCAAATGCTTATATGGTCTTAAACAGAGGCTGCTTTAGTCACAGAATGGGATGCCCCGGGCAGGAATCGAGCTGCCAGGGTACAGTAGTGCTTTGGCCAGCAAAAAGTCTTTATCAGGCCTAATTTCAAATATGATTAGAGCAAATGCTTATATGGTCTTAAACAGAGGCTGCTTTAGTCACAGAATGGGATGCCCCGGGCAGGAATCGAGCTGCCAGGGTACAGTAGTGCTTTGGCCAGCAAAAGTGTCTTTATCAGGCCTAATTTCAAATATGATAAGAGCAAATGCTTATATGGTCTTAAACAGAGGCTGCTTTAGTCACAGAATGGGATGCCCCGGGCAGGAATCGAGCTGCCAGGGTACAGTAGTGCTTTGGCCAGCAAAAGTGTCTTTATCAGGCCTAATTTCAAATATGATAAGAGCAAATGCTTATATGGTCTTAAACAGAGGCTGCTTTAGTCACAGAATGGGATGCCCCGGGCAGGAATCGAGCTGCCAGGGTACAGTAGTGCTTTGGCCAGCAAAAGTGTCTTTATCAGGCCTAATTTCAAATATGATAAGAGCAAATGGTTATATGGTCTTAAACAGAGGCTGCTTTAGTCACAGAATGGGATGCCCCGGGCAGGAATCGAGCTGCCAGGGTACAGTAGTGCTTTGGCCAGCAAAAGTGTCTTTATCAGGCCTAATTTCAAATATGATAAGAGCAAATGCTTATATGGTCTTAAACAGAGGCTGCTTTAGTCACAGAATGGGATGCCCCGGGCAGGAATCGAGCTGCCAGGGTACAGTAGTGCTTTGGCCAGCAAAAGTGTCTTTATCAGGCCTAATTTCAAATATGATTAGAGCAAATGCTTATATGGTCTTAAACAGAGGCTGCTTTAGTCACAGAATGGGATGCCCCGGGCAGGAATCGAGCTGCCAGGGTACAGTAGTGCTTTGGCCAGCAAAAGTGTCTTTATCAGGCCTAATTTCAAATATGATTAGAGCAAATGGTTATATGGTCTTAAACAGAGGCTGCTTTAGTCACAGAATGGGATGCCCCGGGCAGGAATCGAGCTGCCAGGGTACAGTAGTGCTTTGGCCAGCAAAAGTGTCTTTATCAGGCCTAATTTCAAATATGATTAGAGCAAATGGTTATATGGTCTTAAACAGAGGCTGCTTTAGTCACAGAATGGGATGCCCCGGGCAGGAATCGAGCTGCCAGGGTACAGTAGTGCTTTGGCCAGCAAAAGTGTCTTTATCAGGCCTAATTTCAAATATGATTAGAGCAAATGCTTATATGGTCTTAAACAGAGGCTGCTTTAGTCACAGAATGGGATGCCCCGGGCAGGAATCGAGCTGCCAGGGTACAGTAGTGCTTTGGCCAGCAAAAGTGTCTTTATCAGGCCTAATTTCAAATATGATTAGAGCAAATGGTTATATGGTCTTAAACAGAGGCTGCTTTAGTCACAGAATGGGATGCCCCGGGCAGGAATCGAGCTGCCAGGGTACAGTAGTGCTTTGGCCAGCAAAAGTGTCTTTATCAGGCCTAATTTCAAATATGATTAGAGCAAATGCTTATATGGTCTTAAACAGAGGCTGCTTTAGTCACAGAATGGGATGCCCCGGGCAGGAATCGAGCTGCCAGGGTACAGTAGTGCTTTGGCCAGCAAAAGTGTCTTTATCAGGCCTAATTTCAAATATGATTAGAGCAAATGGTTATATGGTCTTAAACAGAGGCTGCTTTAGTCACAGAATGGGATGCCCCGGGCAGGAATCGAGCTGCCAGGGTACAGTAGTGCTTTGGCCAGCAAAAGTGTCTTTATCAGGCCTAATTTCAAATATGATTAGAGCAAATGCTTATATGGTCTTAAACAGAGGCTGCTTTAGTCACAGAATGGGATGCCCGGGCAGGAATCGAGCTGCCAGGGTACAGTAGTGCTTTGGCCAGCAAAAGTGTCTTTATCAGGCCTAATTTCAAATATGATTAGAGCAAATGCTTATATGGTCTTAAACAGAGGCTGCTTTAGTCACAGAATGGGATGCCCCGGGCAGGAATCGAGCTGCCAGGGTACAGTAGTGCTTTGGCCAGCAAAAGTGTCTTTATCAGGCCTAATTTCAAATATGATTAGAGCAAATGGTTATATGGTCTTAAACAGAGGCTGCTTTAGTCACAGAATGGGATGCCCCGGGCAGGAATCGAGCTGCCAGGGTACAGTAGTGCTTTGGCCAGCAAAAGTGTCTTTATCAGGCCTAATTTCAAATATGATTAGAGCAAATGCTTATATGGTCTTAAACAGAGGCTGCTTTAGTCACAGAATGGGATGCCCCGGGCAGGAATCGAGCTGCCAGGGTACAGTAGTGCTTTGGCCAGCAAAAGTGTCTTTATCAGGCCTAATTTCAAATATGATTAGAGCAAATGCTTATATGGTCTTAAACAGAGGCTGCTTTAGTCACAGAATGGGATGCCCCGGGCAGGAATCGAGCTGCCAGGGTACAGTAGTGCTTTGGCCAGCAAAAGTGTCTTTATCAGGCCTAATTTCAAATATGATTAGAGCAAATGGTTATATGGTCTTAAACAGAGGCTGCTTTAGTCACAGAATGGGATGCCCCGGGCAGGAATCGAGCTGCCAGGGTACAGTAGTGCTTTGGCCAGCAAAAGTGTCTTTATCAGGCCTAATTTCAAATATGATTAGAGCAAATGCTTATATGGTCTTAAACAGAGGCTGCTTTAGTCACAGAATGGGATGCCCCGGGCAGGAATCGAGCTGCCAGGGTACAGTAGTGCTTTGGCCAGCAAAAGTGTCTTTATCAGGCCTAATTTCAAATATGATTAGAGCAAATGCTTATATGGTCTTAAACAGAGGCTGCTTTAGTCACAGAATGGGATGCCCCGGGCAGGAATCGAGCTGCCAGGGTACAGTAGTGCTTTGGCCAGCAAAAGTGTCTTTATCAGGCCTAATTTCAAATATGATTAGAGCAAATGGTTATATGGTCTTAAACAGAGGCTGCTTTAGTCACAGAATGGGATGCCCCGGGCAGGAATCGAGCTGCCAGGGTACAGTAGTGCTTTGGCCAGCAAAAGTGTCTTTATCAGGCCTAATTTCAAATATGATTAGAGCAAATGGTTATATGGTCTTAAACAGAGGCTGCTTTAGTCACAGAATGGGATGCCCCGGGCAGGAATCGAGCTGCCAGGGTACAGTAGTGCTTTGGCCAGCAAAAGTGTCTTTATCAGGCCTAATTTCAAATATGATTAGAGCAAATGGTTATATGGTCTTAAACAGAGGCTGCTTTAGTCACAGAATGGGATGCCCCGGGCAGGAATCGAGCTGCCAGGGTACAGTAGTGCTTTGGCCAGCAAAAGTGTCTTTATCAGGCCTAATTTCAAATATGATTAGAGCAAATGCTTATATGGTCTTAAACAGAGGCTGCTTTAGTCACAGAATGGGATGCCCCGGGCAGGAATCGAGCTGCCAGGGTACAGTAGTGCTTTGGCCAGCAAAAGTGTCTTTATCAGGCCTAATTTCAAATATGATTAGAGCAAATGGTTATATGGTCTTAAACAGAGGCTGCTTTAGTCACAGAATGGGATGCCCCGGGCAGGAATCGAGCTGCCAGGGTACAGTAGTGCTTTGGCCAGCAAAAGTGTCTTTATCAGGCCTAATTTCAAATATGATTAGAGCAAATGCTTATATGGTCTTAAACAGAGGCTGCTTTAGTCACAGAATGGGATGCCCCGGGCAGGAATCGAGCTGCCAGGGTACAGTAGTGCTTTGGCCAGCAAAAGTGTCTTTATCAGGCCTAATTTCAAATATGATTAGAGCAAATGCTTATATGGTCTTAAACAGAGGCTGCTTTAGTCACAGAATGGGATGCCCCGGGCAGGAATCGAGCTGCCAGGGTACAGTAGTGCTTTGGCCAGCAAAAGTGTCTTTATCAGGCCTAATTTCAAATATGATTAGAGCAAATGGTTATATGGTCTTAAACAGAGGCTGCTTTAGTCACAGAATGGGATGCCCCGGGCAGGAATCGAGCTGCCAGGGTACAGTAGTGCTTTGGCCAGCAAAAGTGTCTTTATCAGGCCTAATTTCAAATATGATTAGAGCAAATGGTTATATGGTCTTAAACAGAGGCTGCTTTAGTCACAGAATGGGATGCCCCGGGCAGGAATCGAGCTGCCAGGGTACAGTAGTGCTTTGGCCAGCAAAAGTGTCTTTATCAGGCCTAATTTCAAATATGATTAGAGCAAATGGTTATATGGTCTTAAACAGAGGCTGCTTTAGTCACAGAATGGGATGCCCCGGGCAGGAATCGAGCTGCCAGGGTACAGTAGTGCTTTGGCCAGCAAAAGTGTCTTTATCAGGCCTAATTTCAAATATGATTAGAGCAAATGCTTATATGGTCTTAAACAGAGGCTGCTTTAGTCACAGAATGGGATGCCCCGGGCAGGAATCGAGCTGCCAGGGTACAGTAGTGCTTTGGCCAGCAAAAGTGTCTTTATCAGGCCTAATTTCAAATATGATTAGAGCAAATGGTTATATGGTCTTAAACAGAGGCTGCTTTAGTCACAGAATGGGATGCCCCGGGCAGGAATCGAGCTGCCAGGGTACAGTAGTGCTTTGGCCAGCAAAAGTGTCTTTATCAGGCCTAATTTCAAATATGATTAGAGCAAATGCTTATATGGTCTTAAACAGAGGCTGCTTTAGTCACAGAATGGGATGCCCCGGGCAGGAATCGAGCTGCCAGGGTACAGTAGTGCTTTGGCCAGCAAAAGTGTCTTTATCAGGCCTAATTTCAAATATGATTAGAGCAAATGCTTATATGGTCTTAAACAGAGGCTGCTTTAGTCACAGAATGGGATGCCCCGGGCAGGAATCGAGCTGCCAGGGTACAGTAGTGCTTTGGCCAGCAAAAGTGTCTTTATCAGGCCTAATTTCAAATATGATTAGAGCAAATGGCTTATATGGTCTTAAACAGAGGCTGCTTTAGTCACAGAATGGGATGCCCCGGGCAGGAATCGAGCTGCCAGGGTACAGTAGTGCTTTGGCCAGCAAAAGTGTCTTTATCAGGCCTAATTTCAAATATGATTAGAGCAAATGCTTATATGGTCTTAAACAGAGGCTGCTTTAGTCACAGAATGGGATGCCCCGGGCAGGAATCGAGCTGCCAGGGTACAGTAGTGCTTTGGCCAGCAAAAGTGTCTTTATCAGGCCTAATTTCAAATATGATTAGAGCAAATGGTTATATGGTCTTAAACAGAGGCTGCTTTAGTCACAGAATGGGATGCCCCGGGCAGGAATCGAGCTGCCAGGGTACAGTAGTGCTTTGGCCAGCAAAAGTGTCTTTATCAGGCCTAATTTCAAATATGATTAGAGCAAATGCTTATATGGTCTTAAACAGAGGCTGCTTTAGTCACAGAATGGGATGCCCCGGGCAGGAATCGAGCTGCCAGGGTACAGTAGTGCTTTGGCCAGCAAAAGTGTCTTTATCAGGCCTAATTTCAAATATGATTAGAGCAAATGCTTATATGGTCTTAAACAGAGGCTGCTTTAGTCACAGAATGGGATGCCCCGGGCAGGAATCGAGCTGCCAGGGTACAGTAGTGCTTTGGCCAGCAAAAGTGTCTTTATCAGGCCTAATTTCAAATATGATTAGAGCAAATGGTTATATGGTCTTAAACAGAGGCTGCTTTAGTCACAGAATGGGATGCCCCGGGCAGGAATCGAGCTGCCAGGGTACAGTAGTGCTTTGGCCAGCAAAAGTGTCTTTATCAGGCCTAATTTCAAATATGATTAGAGCAAATGCTTATATGGTCTTAAACAGAGGCTGCTTTAGTCACAGAATGGGATGCCCCGGGCAGGAATCGAGCTGCCAGGGTACAGTAGTGCTTTGGCCAGCAAAAGTGTCTTTATCAGGCCTAATTTCAAATATGATTAGAGCAAATGCTTATATGGTCTTAAACAGAGGCTGCTTTAGTCACAGAATGGGATGCCCCGGGCAGGAATCGAGCTGCCAGGGTACAGTAGTGCTTTGGCCAGCAAAAGTGTCTTTATCAGGCCTAATTTCAAATATGATTAGAGCAAATGGTTATATGGTCTTAAACAGAGGCTGCTTTAGTCACAGAATGGGATGCCCCGGGCAGGAATCGAGCTGCCAGGGTACAGTAGTGCTTTGGCCAGCAAAAGTGTCTTTATCAGGCCTAATTTCAAATATGATTAGAGCAAATGCTTATATGGTCTTAAACAGAGGCTGCTTTAGTCACAGAATGGGATGCCCCGGGCAGGAATCGAGCTGCCAGGGTACAGTAGTGCTTTGGCCAGCAAAAGTGTCTTTATCAGGCCTAATTTCAAATATGATTAGAGCAAATGCTTATATGGTCTTAAACAGAGGCTGCTTTAGTCACAGAATGGGATGCCCCGGGCAGGAATCGAGCTGCCAGGGTACAGTAGTGCTTTGGCCAGCAAAAGTGTCTTTATCAGGCCTAATTTCAAATATGATTAGAGCAAATGGTTATATGGTCTTAAACAGAGGCTGCTTTAGTCACAGAATGGGATGCCCCGGGCAGGAATCGAGCTGCCAGGGTACAGTAGTGCTTTGGCCAGCAAAAGTGTCTTTATCAGGCCTAATTTCAAATATGATTAGAGCAAATGGTTATATGGTCTTAAACAGAGGCTGCTTTAGTCACAGAATGGGATGCCCCGGGCAGGAATCGAGCTGCCAGGGTACAGTAGTGCTTTGGCCAGCAAAAGTGTCTTTATCAGGCCTAATTTCAAATATGATTAGAGCAAATG